>JANAVB010004599.1:23737854-23788350 GCA_029216955.1 Iris pallida | reverse complement strand
TCATGCTTGGACTTAATAAAAGTTTAAACTCACTATATCCATATCACAAAAAAAATATTATCACCATAGGGATGAGGTATTAATGTACACATGTACAGCCTCCTGGACTTTTATTTTAAAGAGAATTTAATCTCAGGTCAGTGTTCCATAATAGTCACCTAGTCCAGGTTGTTCCTACCCATTAAACCGGCTTCTTGGGATCTCCAGTCAGACTCGGTTGGGTTGCCACTGCTTGTGACTATACTATGGGCTTAACCCCATCTCCCTCGATGATTCTAGGATCAATGTCCTAGACAGAGCCTTCATCAAGTGGTCTCTAAGGTTCTTTTCTGACTTTATATAGTCAAAAACCATATATTTGCCCAATAGGCTCTTTATTGTCTTGAAGCGTAGCTGCAGGTGCCTGTTCATCTTAGCATTCACAGAATCATGCTTTAGTAGTTCTATAACAGATTTATTATCACAGTTTATAGAAATTAGAGGAATATGATGAACAGAAACAGGTATATGCATAATAAGATTTCTAAGCCATTCGTCTTCTGTACAGGTAGTATCTAAAGCTATCATCTCAGAGTCCATAGTACTTCTGGCAATGATAGTATGTTTACATGATCCCCAGGAGAACGCAGCTCCTGCTAGGGTAAAAACATTTCCAGTTGTGGATTTGACATCATGTGAATCAGTTACCAAAATAGCATCTGAGTAACCTTCTATGATATCAGGGTGTCTACAATAATGAAGTTTATAATCTAGAGTACCCTTAAGATATCGAAATACTCTGTCTAATGCAGTCCAGTGTGTCTGATTTGGGTTACTAGTATATCTACTTAGTCTCCCAATAGAAAATATAATATCAGGTCTAGTCCTATTTGTTATGTATATAAGGGAACCAATCATTTGTGAATATCTAATCGACATACGGTACCCGCAGATGTGGGCACGTACCCGCATCTGTTACGCGCCGAGCCGTATCGAGCTGGGCCGAGCTGCGACGACGGTGGCTCACGTGTAACGCCCCAGTCCCAAAATACGTAGGACTAGGAACGTAGACATGCCAGCTGTATTCATACTAAGTACATAGGACTCGTATGGATACATAAGCTGTAAATGCAGTAGTACCAAACTAATCTCATCCACACAAAAAATATATGAATAAAAGATTTCAAATAATGATTATGAATTGTCTTGATACAATATGTTGGGCGGAGACAAATCTACTACCAACACAGAAAAGAAATACATAAAAAAAGAAAGGTTTTGGCGAGTGAAACGAAGACGATCCAAGCGCAACCATCCTCGAAGAAATAGCAATGGCCACGGCTAGAGGTAGAACACCTGCGAAAGATAATAGCACACACCTGGCGAGATAACCAGGTCCTCAGAGGGACGTAACAAGACACATAATATCATGCCATAAAATGAGTAATAAAAGCTCAACAAAACAGTATATATAACTAAACAAATAAAGCTCCTTAACCATTCTAGGTGAAAATGCAATTTGAAGACAACGTTCCACACAGGGGCTCCCGAAACTAGAAACACGGCACGTTAGCGTTTCAACCAAGGCACTAGTGGCGTCTAGAGAAAAGTAAATACACGGCCCATTAGCACTCGAGCGAGAACTAAGGGGCGTCTAGAGAAAAATAAATGCACGGCCACTAGCTCTTGGGTGAGTCACTAACGGCAGCTAGAGGAAAGTAAATGCACGGCCTATTAGCACTCGACTGAGTCACTAAGGGCATCTAGAGAAAAGTAAATAAGTGAAAGCCCCTGCGCCTAATAACTGTCTTCACCATCCCCATACACTACTCGTGCTGAATCCACATCACGACATTTCCTAATAACTGCTAAGTCGCTAAGTCTTCTAGACAACCATAACTATTTAGCAGTTATTGCCTATCGTACGGCATGTGCGCACCGATGGCCAGTCGATATATACGTCCGAGATCTATATGAGACTCGTGACTCGTGATACACAAGTGTCGGGCCAATGAATGCGACACAAACAAAGGTGGTCCCTTAACTCTAAGCCATATGCAACTAAAATATAATAATTTGCAAGTAAAACTTATATTTTCTAGAATAAGTAAAAATATGTATGATATTGAGCAAGAAATTAAACAGTGAAGGCAAGGTGTCTTGCCTGGTAGGACGCCTGGTGTGCTGCGATGATCAATGTGGCATGAACCGTGACTTCGGTGCAACAACTGTACATGGTGACCTCGGGTGGTGGCACGGACAGGAAGATAATCGAAGAAATTTAGAATAATAATATATATATAATTTAAAAAAAACTATTTATAATATTCGAAACTAGTTTCAGTCTAAATTATTGAAAGAAAAATACTAAAAGTCAATAGGAAATCATTTGGCAAAAAGACTCTAAGTTCGTCGAAAATAGAATTGGTAGAAAGCTATATTTGTAATATTAAAAATACTTTTAGATAAATATACGATATTGTTATAAATTTATTAAATATCTTAGAAATCCTATATTTTAGGGTAACCTACTTTTATCCAAATACTTTTTAGTATACAAAAATAATTATTAAGGTTGTAACAACAGTCTTCGAAATCAAGTTTCTAAAATAATATAGGGCAAGCCTAGTACAATATATTTAACCTACTATAAAAATACTAATAAATTTCTTTACAAATAACCATAAAAAAATAACGACTAGAATATTGTCAATAATACTAATATTAATAAGGTATAATACTAATATAGTTGTCGTAAAGTGCACATACTTACATACAGACAGTTGTCCAAAAATACACCTCAATAAAATATATCTAAATATTTAAATTACAGACATTCACTATAAAATACTAAATGTAATAATAATAATAATAATACTAATAATAATAATAATAATAATAATAATAACAAAAAATATTAATGATAAAAATAGATTACTATGAATGAAAATCTGTAGTAACATAATAATAATAATAATAATAATAATAATAATAGTTAACTGAAAAATAAAATAATAAGAAATATAATAAAATGTACTGGTTCTCCGACCAGCAAAAACCAAACCTTTAGAGAGGGGGAGAGAGAGAAGCTAGAGGGAGAGAGAGAGAGAGAGGCGAACGAGTGGTCGAGAGGCTCGGAGTCGAGCGCCGCCGGTGGCGCCGGTGGAGGGGGCGGCCGCGCGAGATGGGCTTGGGCTTGCAGCGCTGGGCTAGGTGGAGGAGAGAGCGGTGGAGGTCGGGGCACGCGCGGCGGCTAGGGCACCGGCGGCCGGGGTTTGAGGTTAGGGGAAAGTCGGGGTTCCGGCGGTGCACCTTGGGTCGAGAGGGTCTCGGCGTTGAGGTGGGTGGTCTCGACGGAGGCTGAGCTCGAGGGCGGAGGAACGGGGAGATGGTGGCGGTGCGATCTCGGCGGAGGGCAGCGTAGAAGGATACGAAGAGGGAAATCGACGGAGGGGAGGCTCAGGCGGCGTTCGTCGACTGGCGCTCGGGCGGTGGACTCGGCGAGGGAAGCGCTGGGCTGCGAAGGGAGGTGAAAGGGGTGAAGAAGAAATCAGGAAGGAGGCGGAGAGCGAGGGTTCCGACGGGGGTAGCGGCGGTGCTCCGGTGAGAACACGGGAAGGCGGCGGGAAGACGGCGGGAAGAGCGGCCACGGGGGTTCGACTCGCCGACGGCTACCGCGAGTACTGTGTGCGACCTGGCGGCGACTCCAAGGCACGGCGGCGGTCGTGGTTGTTCGCCGGCGAGGTTCGGAGAGGAACGGGTGGCACTCGTGGCTGCACGACTACAGCTGCCCAGTGGAGAGGTGTACACAGGGGCAACGATCGGTCCGAGGTCGTACGACTGCCACGGCCGACAGGGAAGCACGGGGAGGTAATTTGGGGGTTTCTTTTTCTTTTCTTTTTCTTTGTGTGGTGGCTGGTTTGTCGTGGTCGGGGGGTTGCCGTGGTGTCGGAAGAAGGCGGCGGTCTTCTGTGGTGTGGGGTGATGATGGAGAAGTTGGGGCTGGGAAGTACGGTGGTGTCAGATTTTGCTGACCTACTGTCAGAACGGTGGGCTTGGGATCGGTCGCCGTTGGTTGGACGGCTGTAGGCTGACTTGGCCGAAATTGGGTGAGAAGGTGGACGGCTAAGTTGTTGGCGATGGTGGTGTTGAACTTGGTGGCAGGACGGGGTCAAATGATGAAAAGTTAGAGCTAGGTTAGGGTTAGAAAATTTGGGGATCGAAAATTAGGGTTTGGATTGTGTCGGGGTGTCCGACACGGGCTGGGTTGCTGTGTCGAGATCGTGTCCGACATGTGGACACGAAGAAGGTGAAAATGTAATTGTAATAGAAATAAAAATAGTGGAAGGGCAGGGGGACACGGACACGGTGCACTCACGGTTGATTTTGTGGAAAATTTGGAGAAAATTTGTGGAGAAAATATTGGAGGAGTATCTGCCTATTTATAGGATGTGGAAATTCCCAATAAGATAAAGTTTAGGCTTTGTTTAAACCCAAAATAGATATTCGTAATTTAACTTAAGTCAATTTAAATCCAATATCCAAATACAAATCAAATTTAAATTTAATTAAATTCTTGGTTTAAAATCAATGGGATAAATCAAATTTTCAAATATTTAACTATTTAAATAAATTCAAAAATCAAATCAAGATTTAAATGGCCACAATAACTTCCAAATACAATTTTCAAAATACCAATAATAATAATTTTGAAAATAATAAATATTTTTAAATATCTTTTTGAATAATAAAATATTAATATTAATAATCTCGAAAATTACGTTTTTACTTAAAATAAACTAGCAAAATATTTATGAACTATATGTATGCACGAATAATATTATTTATTCTAAATAAAAGGCTTTTCATAAATAATATCATAAATTTAAGAAATTTTGATAGCTAAATTAAATATTACATATATTATTTTGAAACTATAAAAAAATAAGAAAAATATTTTTCTAAAAATATGTACGCTCGCACTTATTCGCACTCGTCGAGCAAAACAAAAATAAAATAAAATTTTCGTGCACGACGTACAATACGACTACGCGACGTACAATAAAAAATTTAAATCAGTACCAAAAATCGATAAAAATATAGTAGAAATTTAGGGGTTTTGTATCCTACCCAACTTAAAAGAATTTTGTCCTCGAAATTAAAAATAAGTAGGGGTTGAGAGGGTGCAAGTGGGTATCAATGGGGATCCAATGATGATAATATTTTCACAAAATCATGTCGTAAGAAATCGCGATCTAGATCGTAGAAAAACAATACGGTATGTCATAATCGATCTGAAGGCTTAGAGGAAGTTTTAGTACAACGCCTTCGTCCTTCTAAAATAGATGAAGGCGAAAGCAATATAGTGTTCGAAGGAGGCGTTATCAAATACGAATACAGAATTCAAAGACGATCGAATAATTTCAAAGGAATTGTCAAGGCAGTCTTGGATGCACTACTAAAATCTGCTCATATAGCGACGTATATTAGCGACGGATGCTTGTGGCGTCGCCAAACATTGAAATATAGCGACGCCACGAAGGAAACGTCGTAAAACGTCGCTGACTAGCGACGTTCTGCGACAGAAGACAAAAAAACGTCGCTGAATAGCGACGTTTTGTGACGTAACTTACTTAACGTCGCCATTTTGGCGACGTTTAGCGACGGCTAATAAGGACGTCGCTAACTCTTTTATAATTAGGGCAGAGAGTTCAGTCGAACGAAAATTTTCGAACGAAAATTTTTTTCCCCCCTCGACCCGATTTCCTCCTCCGGCGAATCCCTCCCCCCTCCCCCCCGACGACTCCACCGTCCCCCCTCCCCCCCGACGAGTCCCCTCCTCTCCCCGACGACTTCCCCCCTTCTCCACCGGCGAATCCCTCTCCCCGACGACTTCCCCCCTTCTCCACCGGCGAATCCCTCTCCCCGACGACCCCCCCTCCCGTCGAGCTCCTCCTCCTCGAGCTCAGGTAAACCCTAAGCTCCCCCTCCTCCTCCTCCTCTCCCACGGACACACACACACACGGACACACACACGAACACACACACGGACACACGTACACACACAGACACACGTACACACACAGACACATGGTTTTGTTAGATAGATCTGAGTTTGTTCAGTCTTTAAGCCTTTTTAATGCATTTGTTTAGTTCCTCCTTGATCATTCATGTAAACCTTATGTTATTGGATATATATAGGCTATTATGGTTACATGAGGATGTGAGTTATAGGTTAGAGGTTGAATTGGGGCTGAGTTAGCCTTGAAGTCATGGGTTGAGAGTTGAGAGGTTGGAGTATGGAGTTAGGAGTGAATGTGAGGGATAAGTTTATATGTAAGGTATGAATTATATATATATATATGATGTTTTGAATACATGTGATTGGTAGTCCAAGTTATTATAGGATTTTGGTTTATAGCTTGTATATAGGCTCTTGTATATATAGTTTACCCAATTAGGATTGTTTCTAGGGTAACATATAAGGCTATGTTGGTTAGGCCTAATTAGACTTTAGTTGACTAGCCCAAGACCTAGAATGCCTTGGTATTGAACCTAATAGGCTATGTTTGACCAATAGTTGACTTTAGTCTAGATGAGGCTAACCTAGACTAGTTTGACCTTGTTTGACCAAACTAGACTAAGGTTGACCTAGTTTGACTGTTAGAGTTGACTAGAGTTGACCAAGTTTGACTTTGACCTAGATTGACCTAGAAATCATATAGATTGCATTGTATCCTTCATTTCTCTTGTATTTTGCATATCATGACCTGTATTGCTCTATTTAGGACTTTGTGGCTCAGATTCAGACACCTGATATTTATCCGTCTTAGAGCCTTGGTTTGGGATACCAAGTTGGGGTTAGAAATAGGATACGTACTAGTTAGCTATTGGTATGTGTAGATATATATTAGATAGATAGTTGGATGGATAGGTGGATAGATGGATGGGGAGTAGAAGGTGAGCTGCTGCCCCCATTCCAGCAACAGCAGCAGCAAGAACAGCTGTTGTAGCAGCAGTTTACATCAGCAGTAGCACCCCCATGGCCCCCCACTTGTAGTGATTAGCACTAATGGGGGCAGGAGAGGTAATTATAGGAGTAATTAGATCTAGATCTAATTAGCACTTGGCTACAAGGCATATTCCAAGAATATTCTAGAGAATATTCCAAGTCTATTCTAAGGAATATAGCGACTCCTATCGTTTGAATTAACCACATCTTGGCTATTTGTTAAATAGATCGACCCTGAGCTCCCATGTTCAGTCGTGCCTTCAACATCATGTTCAAATGAAGGTGACAAGCAGATGACTATGAAAAAATATGTCGTATTGAGCTTCATAAAGAAATGAAGATGCGTCGACCTCAAGGAGAACAAACTGACAGGTATGAAGAGCCATGATTGTCACGTATTCATGGAGCGGTTAATTCCGATTGCATTTCGGGAATTCTTACCGCAGGCAGTTTGGGATCCATTGACGGAGCTTAGCATATTCTTCAGGGACCTTTGTTCTAAGAAATTGCTCGTTGATCGTCTAGAAAAGCAAGAGAAGGACATTGCGGTAACACTGTGCAAGCTAGAGAGGGTGTTTCCTCCTGGATTCTTCGACTCTATGGAGCATTTGCCGATTCATCTTTCCTACGAGGCACGTGTTGGTGGACCCGTCGAATATCGATGGATGTACCCGTTCGAGCGACATTTGAATCACCTAAAAAGAAAGGTAAAAAATAAGGCTCGGGTCGAGGGTTCTATTTGTGAAGCCTATATTCTCGAGGAGATTACAAATTTCTGCTCCTCCTATTTCAAACCTCATGTTGCTACGAATAGAACGAGGGCTCCGAGAAACGACGACGGATATCAAGAATTTAATGATGGAATACTGAAAGTATTCAATGCGTCCGGAAAGCCTTCGGGAAAAATGAAGAAGAGATATTTGAATGACGAAGAGCTAAGGGCTGCTCAGTTGTATGTATTACTCAATTGCGACGAGGATGAAGTGGAGAAGCTAGAAGGGTAAGTAAGGAATGATGAGTTTACGTCATCTCAATGTAATAGTATAAGCTAATATTATTGTACTAATCGTTCTAATGCTTCGTTGTTTTCCAGCACATATAATGATGAGTTGAGGCTGGTTAGACCCTACCTAACAGACGAAGCATTAGAACAAGAAATGAGACGTCATTTTCCTTCTTGGTTGAGCGAATATGTAAGCAGTTCGGTAATATTTACTGGCCTCTTCTAATGCAACTGCGCAATAAATAACTTATTATCTCTTCTTTGATATTCAGGTCGATCGTCTAATTTCACCCGAGATTGAATTAATTAGAACTCTTGCCAAGGGACCAATTACTTTTGTTAAAAACATGGCCAAGTTATTGTGTCAATGGCTTTCGGTTCAAGTCGACAAATGCTCCGATCAGAGACAGCTTCCTGGATCTTGATTCCACGAAGAACAGTTGTTTGTGTATCAAGTCTTCGAACTACAAAGACGTCGATCCAGGAAATGATTTCTTTGGCATCTTGCGAGAGATTGTGGAGTTGTCATATAATTATGGCAGAGAACCTGCAAATATCGTGTTGTTCAAGTGTGAATGGTTCGATCCGATTGAAAATCAAGGCTGGAAAATTGACAAGCATGGTCTTGTGGATATAAACTACAAGCGTAGATATCAAGGCTACGAACCGTTTGTCCTAGCAACTCAGGCTCAGCTCGTGTATTTTACAGCTTATCCGAGACGGGGAGCAACGAAGTCTGACTGGTGGGCAGTATGCAAGACTAAAGCTAGAGATACTTTTGATGTTGATGAAAAAGCTTACCAGGAGGACGAGCTACCTCCTGTAACCAATATTGTCGATGTGGACTCCACGGAAGTTACGCATTACACGACACATAATGTAGAAGATGTAGAATTATCCGAAGAGGAAGGCGAAGCCGACGAAGGTGAAGACGAAAGTGAAGATGAGGAGGAAGAGGAAGATGAGGTCGAGGAAGACGAACAAGATGATTATTCTGAAGATGATTGAGAGAGATATTATCTGGACTTAGATGTTTATTGTAGAATGTATCATCATATGTTACCTTGGTTATTATCTTTGTTGTACTGTCATATTTCTAGTCTCTATTATTTGTTGTACTGTCATATTTCTAGTCTCTATTATTTGTTGTACTGTCATATTTCTAGTCTCTATTATATCTTGTACTATCATATGCTGTTATCAGGTATGGCAGGTCGTCGCGGACATTTGCGAGGGCCACGAGGAGGTCGGGATCATCCGGTACTTCCTACAGGTACTGCTAGGGGACGGAGTTTGCCTTCGGTACCTCCTATTGGTACCGGCTCTGGATCCTCGTCGCCGATTACTCCTCCATATCGGACAGTAGCTGGGCCGGTTGGGACGACGTCACGTGGCATATCTCCTGGGACGAGTAGTTCCAGACCTGTTGAGAGGGCTCCCCCGTCTAGCGTTCCTGATGTTGATACGACGATGGAGACGGATGAGCAGATGGCCGAGGAGGATGCGCCGACGGCCGACCAGCATCATGAAGATGATGCGTGCGCACCTCCGGAGGAGGGGAGGACGGAGATCTGGGCCGACGGTACAAAGTAGGTATTTTGGTTTATTATTATTTTTCTTCTGTTTTTATCATAAATTAACTTTTTTCATGAATATAATATGTATGTATAGATATCGTCCTTCAGGGGTACAGAGACGCCTAGGCGATATGCTGAGGCATAATTATGGTGGTCCCTGGATTAACTACTCTGATGCTCCAGACGAAAGGAAGAACTTCTGGTTTACCGCGCTTCAAGGTTAAAATAGATTTGTTTTTAACATGAATCATTTAATTTATGCATATTATATATAACTAATAAATATTTGGTTTCGTACTGTTCTAGGATATGTTTTACTATCCGCCGCACCGGGCCGAGCAGATCGAGGGGATGTTTCCTTCCGTCGCTGCCAAGCTGATCCGCGACTCTATCAACGATCAGAAGGATCGTGATCGTGCCGGAAAGCCGATCCAAGGTTGGATCACCCCTGATCAATGGAATGCGATGAAGGCTCGATTCGAGGAGCCAAAGTACAAGGAGAAGTCGGAGAAGGCCAAGGCGGCTAGGCAACATGCCTCGAAGTGGTGCGGTGGGTCGATTCCGATGACGGAACATTTCCGTCGTCTGGTATGTCTTTCTCTTTTAGAAATATTATTTAATGCAAATCCGATAAATTATTACTAAGATAATATATTTAATTACAGGTAAGGAAGGTCGGTAACGCCGACATGGTGACCGTCTTCCTGGCCACCCATCGGAAGGGCGGAGTCCTTATTGACGAGAGGGCCGAGCAGACCTATGTAAGTATTACAATACGTTATCTTAATTTAATACTTCGTGTCCATTTAATATAACTTAGTAAATATGATGCAAATAAATATTCATGAAGTTAGTAAAAATAAGTACATTAATTATAAATTAGAAATCATAGAGTACTATCCATACTTTCTAGGCCGAGTATAAGAGGCTGCGGGAACGGGCGGCTGCTAGTGCACCTGATGCAGGAGAGGCCGGTACTTCCTCGCAGCCCACTCAAGCTCCGTCGGAGGACGAGCTGTGGATGACCGCCGCTGGTGGCCTCCGTAGGGGTACGTACTACGGTACGGGATCCTATGGCGCCCTAGTTGCGACCCAGTCCTCTAGGACATCTCCTGCTAGTGTGCATGGTCCACAGCCGTCCCAGGAGTCTGCCCGAGTCCACCAGATGATGGAGTCTCTCCGTGACGACCTGCTACGACGGATCGAGCAGCAGTCTCAGCATCCTACGGACGATCCTGCGCTGCTAGCACGATTGGATGCGCTCGACCGCGGCATTATAGACCTCAGGGAGACGACTGAGAGGACAGAGCGCGCCGTTGGAGGGTTAGAGCGCACGGTGACGGAGTTGCAGACAGGACAGGTGACCATGGTCGAGACGGTGAGAAAGGCGCAGGATTCGATGGTCCAGAGCACTGGTAGAATGTTATCTATCATGGATTCATACAACCAGCGACTTACAGCGTTGGAGCATGCTGGTACTCTGGGTGCGCCTTCATCGTCGTCGACTCCGCCGCCTCCACCGCCTTCTTCTTCGACACCGACTCCACCGACGTCACAGCCTGGCGCTCCATCTGTATCGATTTCACTTGCGGAGTATGAGGAGTTTTTACGCCTTCGTCGCGGCGGTGCCCCTCCTGCACCAGATCACTAGTAGTCCTAGTTAGGACTTTTATTTGTGTTTGTATCATCTTATGTTTGTGACTTATGATTGGATGTTTGTATTGGATGTTAGTTGTGTATTGGATGTTTGTGACTTATGATTGGATATTTGTGACTTATGATTGGATGTTTGTATTGGAATTGTGAGTGGGGGTTTCAATGCGCTGTGATTTGGAATTGTGAGTGGGGATTTGAATGTGTACCTATATGTGTTTTATAGAATTGTGAGTGGTAATATAGAATCTGTGTTTTATTTTTTTTATTTTTTTTACAACTTTAGCGACGTTTAGCGACGCTTACTGACGTTTAGCGACGTCGTTTTCCGACGTTTACCGACGACAAGCTGCAAATAATATATGTTTGCGACGTTTTTACCGACATTTACCGACGACTAACTGCAAAAGAGTACAGCTCTCCGACGTATTTACCGACGTCTAGCGACACTAGCTGCAAAAATGTACAGGACCATTACCGACGTCTAGCGACGAAACTCACGTCGCTATATTACCGACGAAACGACGCTAGACGTCGGTAACTATTCCAGGTTTTACCGACGTGTGGCGACTACGTATACGTCGCTAATATACCGACGGAACGACGATAAACGTCGATAACTCACCGACGTACTCGTACGTCGCTGAATGTCGGTAGTTGCGACGTTCAGCGACGTTTTCGTGATCACCGACTAAGGAAACGGCGACAAAAGCTAAACGTCGGTAAATACGTCGGTGATACAGATTAGCGACGGAATTTCCTATTTTTCCGACGTTTTTGGGCGTCGCTAAAACCACTTATTTTGGTAGTGATGGGATTCTAGAGGACAAGTTTAGCTATGTCCTCATCCACGTAGAACGATAGATAAAAGCGAACCAAAGTGCACTTGGTTGATCAGACCATTATGCACCGGTTCTGATTTAGACAATAGGCTAGTGAGCGCTCAATAGCATATTCATGAACAAACTTGATAAAGAATAAGCTTGTAAAAACTAGGCTACATTAGCATCATTTAATCAAATGGTAAATACATAGGCACAAGAGATTAAGATTTAAAGAAGGTTGAATGATTCTAAGTCATACAGTCGTCCTATAATCTTCTTGTCCAAGTCCTTGGTTGGCTAGACGGGTTAGGTCCTTTAGATTCTAGGATCTAAATAAGCTTGCTAATATAGGTCACTAGGTCAAAGGGGTTGCTAGTTCATAAGGTATTCTACCCAACTTAAAGAATTAACCTAATGGTGTTTTGGGACAACTAACTAGTAGGGTCAATCCCTAGCAAGCACGAAGGGAAGATAAGAATATGGATGGAAGGAAGCAAGCAAGATGCAATTGATGAGTCAAACGGTAGATAAAATCAAGGAAAGAGGTCAAGCATGTGGATGAGATCCTAGACTTCTAATCCTATACGCAGGCTTGCTTGGTACGTAAAGTAATCAAACAATTTTATCTTGACCTGCATGGGCCACCACAAAAATATGTAACGCCCCAGTCCCGAAATACGTAGGACTAGGAATGTAGACATGCCAGCTGTATTCATACGAAGTACATAGGACTCGTTTGGATACATAAGCTGTAAATGCAGTAGAACCAAACTAATCTCATTCACACAAAAATATATGAATAAAAGATTTCAAATAATGATTATGAATTGTCTTGATACAATATGTTGGCGGAGACAAATCTACTACCAACAAGGAAAAGAAATATATAACAAAAGAAAGGTTTTGGCGAGTGAAGCGAAGACGATCCAAGCGCAACCATCCTCGAAGAAATAGCAATGGCCACGGCTAGAGGTAAAACACCTGCAAAAGACAATAGCACACACCTGGCGAGATAACCAGGTCCTCAGAGGGACGTAACAAGACATATAATATCATGCCATAAATTGAGTAATAAAAGCTCAACAAAAGAGTATATATAACTAAACAAATAAAGGTCCTTAACCATTCTAGGTGAAAATGCAATTTGAAGACAACGTTCCACACAGGGGCTCCCGAAGCTAGAAACACGGCGCGTTAGCGTTTCAACTAAGGCATTAGTGGCGTCTAGAGAAAAGTAAATGCACGGCCCAGTAGCACTCGAGCGAGAACTAAAGGGCGTCTAGAGAAAAATAAATGCACGACCACTAGCTCTTGGGTGAGTCACTAACGGCAGCTAGAGGAAAGTAAATGCACGGCCCATTAGCACTCGACTGAGTCACTAAGGGCATCTAGAGAAAAGTAATAAGTGAAAGCCTCTGCGCCTAATAACTGTCTTCACCCTTCCCATGCACTACTCGTGCTGAATCCACATCACGATATTTCCTAATAACTGCTAAGTCGCTAAGTCTTCTGGACAACCATAACTATTTAGCAGTTATTGCCTATCGCACGGCATGTGCGCACCGATGGCCAGTCGATACGTACGTCCGAGATCTATATGAGACTCGTGACTCGTGATACACAAGTGTCGGGCCAATTAATGCGACACAAACAAAGGTGGTCCCTTAACTCTAAGCCATATGCAACTAAAATATAATAATTTGTAAGTACAATTTATATTTTCTAGAATAAGTAAAAACATGCATAATATTGAGCAAGAAATTAAACATTGAAGGCAAGGTGTCTTGCCTGGTAGGACGCCTGGTGTGCTGCGATGATCAATGTGGCATGAACCGTGACTTCGGTGCAACAACTGTACATGGTGACCTCGGGTGGTGGCACGGACAGGAAGATAATCGAAGAAATTAGAATAATAATATATATATAATTTAAAAAAACTATTTATAATATTCGAAACTAGTTTCAGTCTAAATTATTGAAAGAAAAATACTAAAAGTCAATAGGAAATCATTTGGCAAAAAGACTCTAAGTTCGTCGAAAATAGAATTGGTAGAAAGCTATATTTTTAATAGTAAAAATACTTTTAGATAAATATACGATATATTATAACTTTATTAAATATCATAGAATCCCATATTTTAGGGTAACCTACTTTTATCCAAATACTTTTTAGTATACAAAAATAATTATTAAGGTTGTAACAACAGTCTTCGAAATCAAGTTTCTAAAATAATATAGGGCAAGCCTAGTACCATATATTTAAACTACTATGAAAATAATAAATTTGTTTACAAATAACCATAAAAATATAACGACTAGAATATTGTCAATAATAATAATATTAATAAGGTATAATACTAATATTAGTTGTCGTAAAGTGCACATACTTACATATAGACTGTTGTCCAAAAATACACCTCAATAAAATATATCTAAATATTTAAATTACAGATATTCACTATAAAATACTAAATATAATAATAATAATAATAAAATAATAATAATATAATAATAATAATAATAATAATAATAAATATTAATGATAAAAATAGATTAGTATGAATGAAAATCTGTAGTAACATAATAATAATATAATAAAATAATAATAATAATAATAATAATAATAATAATAATTATAGTTAACTGAAAAAATAAAATAATAAGAAATATAATAAAATGTACTGGTTCTCCGACCAGCAAAAACCAAACCTTTAGAGAGGGGGAGAGAGAGAAGTTAGAGGGAGAGAGAGAGAGAGAGGCGAACGAGTGGTCGGAAGGCTCGGAGTCGAGCGCCGGCGGTGGCGCCGGTGGAGGGGGCGGCTGCGCGAGATGGGCTTGGGCTTGCGGCGCTGGGGTAGGTGGCGGAGAGAGCGGTGGAGGTCGGGGCACGCGCGGGCGGCTAGGGCACCGGTGGCCGGGGTTTGAGGAAAGGGGAAAGTCGGGGTACCGGCGGTGCGCCTTGGGTCGAGAGGGTCTCGGCGTTGAGGTGGGTGGTCTCGGCGGAGGCTGAGGTCGAGGGCGGAGGAACGGGGAGATGGTGGCGGTACGATCTCGGCGGAGGGCAGCGGAGAAGGAGGCGGAGAGGGAAATCGACGGAGGGGAGGCTCAGGTGGCGTTCGTCGACTGGCGCTCGGGCGGTAGACTCGGCGAGGGAAGCACTGGGCTGCGAAGGGAGGTGAAAGGGGTGAAGAAGAAATCGGGAAGGAGGCGGAGAGCGAGGGTTCCGACGGGGGTAGCGACGGTGCTCCGGTGCGAGCGCGGGAAGGCGGCGGAAGACGACAAAAAGAGCGGCCATGGGGGTTCGACTCGCCGACGGCTACCGCAAGAACTGTCGCGCCCTGGCGGCGACTCCAAGGCACGACGGCGGTTGTGGTTGTTCGTCGGCGAGGTTCGAAGAGGAACGGGTGGCACTCGTGGCTTCACGGCTACAGCTGTCCAGTGGAGAGGTGTACACAGGGGCAGCGATCGGTCCGAGGTCGTGCGACTGCCGCGGCCGACAGGGAAGCACGGGGAGGTAATTTGGGAGTTTCTTTTTCTTTGTGTGGTGGCTGGTTTGTCGTGGTCGGGGGGTTACCGTGGCGTCGGGAGAAGGCGGCGGTCTTCTGTGGTGTGGGGTGATGATGGAGTTGGGGATGGGAAGTACGGTGGTGTCGGATTTTGCTGACCTACTGTCGGAACGGCGGGCTTGGGATCGGTCGCCGTTGGTTGGGCGGCTGTAGGCTGACTTGGACGGAATCGAGTGAGAAGGTGGACGGCTAAGTTGTTGGCGATGGTGGTGTTGAACTTGGTGGCAGGACGGAGTCAAAGATGAAAAGTTAGAGCTAGGTTAGGGTTAGAAAATTTGGGGATCGAAAATTAGGGTTTGGATTGTGTCGGGGTGTCCGACACGGGCTGGGTTGCTGTGTCGAGATCGTGTCCGACATGTGGACACGAAGAAGGTAAAAATGTAATTGTAATAGAAATAAAATAGTGGAAGGGAAGGGGGACACGGACACGGTGCACTCACGGTTGATTTTGTGGAGAATTTGGAGAAAATTTGTGGAGAAAATATTGGAGGAGTACCTGCCTATTTATAGGATATGTGAATTCTCAATAAGATAAAGTTTAGGCTTTGTTTAAACCCAAAATAGATATTCGTAATTTAATTTAAATTAATTTAAATCCAATATCCAAATATAAATCAAATTTAAATTTAATTAAATTCTTGGTTTAAAATCAATGGGATAAATCAAATTTTCAAATATTTAACTATTTAAATAAATTCAAAAATCAAATCAAGATTTAAATGGCCACAATAACTTCCAAATATATTTTTCAAAATACCAATAATAATAATTTCGAAAATAATAAATATTTTTAAATATCTTTTTGAATAATAAAATATTAATATTAATAATCTCGAAATTAAGTTTTTACTTAAAATAAACTAGCAAAATATTTATGAACTATATGTATGCACGAATAATATTATTTATTCTAAATAAAATGCTTTTCATAAATAATATCATAAATTTAAGAAATTTTGGTAGCTAAATTAAATATTACATATATTATTTTGAAACTATAAAAAATAAGAAAAATGTTTTTCTAAAAATATGTACGCTCGCACATATTCGCACTCGTCGAGCAAAAAAAAAATTCCGTGCACGACGTACAATACGACTGCGCGACGTAAAATAAAAATTTTAAATCAGTACCAAAATCGATAAAAATATAGTAAAAATTTAGGGGTTTTATATCACGTGTGTGGCCCATGGAGCTCCCACACACAACATTTAATGAAGCAAAAAGGGAGTAGTAATATATACACACTTATTTCCCCTTGCCCAACCGATGTAGGACTAAAGGTGGGAGTTGCACTTTTGCTCACAAGCTGAGCATCAGCTAACACAATGTGAGTGCCGCTCACTGGCACTGAAGTGTTTTATTTGGCGATGGAGTGATGGCTGCCCGAGTTAGCAATGGGCTGCGCCACTCGCTATCCTGGGCTGTTAGGGCCCGACGAATAGCTCGTCACCGATGGTCTGCTAGACCCAAATGTAGCAGCATTAACCGAGGGAGGATGAATGGAGTGGTTAGGAGAAGAACTCTAGTTATCGGCCGCCTCTGTAGCCTCCAAAACAGAGGCCTCGGGAAGCTCGCTCTTATGACATGGTTATGTGCATTCGCTGGGAGAAAACCACTAGCGATAGCCTTCCTGGGTCCGGAGAGACCCCATTCATCTCCTCCACAGCGGAGGGTGGCGGTGGGTTGGCATCAGACGTGGAATTGCAAGACGAGCTGTTGTGACCCTGGCGCCAGTAAACGGAGCAATACAGCGGCACCGACTCAAATTCCTGCACCTGCCAACGGCTCCTGTCACATGGTAAAGTAAGGCGCACTTGAGAAGGCAGCGGGCGGCTCGCGTCAACCTCAACAAGCATGCGCGCTCTACTCGGCCGTGACCGATTGACGGTAGGTTTGTCAAGCAAGAGAGGCGAGCCAAAACTGCGGGCGAGGTGGAACAAAGAAGCTTTGGCGAAGAGATGCAGAGGAAGGCCCGACATCGAAACCCATATCGGGGAAATGGTGGATTCCCTGATAGGCGAGAAGTCCGACGACCACCTCAAAATTACATCGGTGACTTGGCAAGGAACTAGAGGGGTTTAGCATGCAGCCTGAGGAAGCCGATTTCCAAAGACGGGCGAATGAGAATGTGACGATCGTCGATGACGCCGACCTCCACCGGACCCGAAAGCCCGCTGCTCCCCATTGCCCCCCCGACGGAGCTGTTCCACCGGCGGCCGGGCATGAGAGAACTTCCCCATGAGCGCCTACCGCAGTGCGGCCAACAGTGGGGATATATATACTAGTACCTGTATAACAAGTATCCTTTGTATCATAAGGTTGGTCTCCATTCTTTGTCAAAGTCTCTATTGTACTACTTATGGTATATAGGGTCAGCCCTGGTCTAGAATGACCGTCTAAAGGCCACAAACTAGAATGACCTCAAAAACAATTAACTAGAATGGCCTCAAAAACTATATATATATATATATATATATATATATATATATATATATATATATATATAGCATGTTGTAATATGTTAAATATTAAAGTATTAGTGTTCATACAATATAACGTTGTAACTTACTTAGTGTAGTTTGTTTTCATTTATACCTACTATGTAAAAGGTCATGACTTCAAGACCTAGTAGAAAGCTAATTTGTTTTTTAATAATAGTTTCATTTTTTTTTAAAAAGAAAATGCAACATTTTAAATTTTGTCCTGGCCATGAAAAAATTTGGACCGGCTCTGATGGTATAGCTTCTGATCCTGCACATTCAATCAATGGGTGTTCTCTTAAGACCTCAAGTCAAACTCATTACTTGGACACGGACTTTAGCATGTAAGCCTTGATCGTACCGCATCCCGTTTAGTAGTGGACTTTGTTCTTGAAATTGAATTAGATGACACCGTTCATTTTCTTTATTCCTTTGTCTCCTCTTTAGCTTCAACCGATACTTATTCTGAGCTGATTCCACACCTGATCCTGGAAATGACTTGTTAACTTGGACTTGTTTATATGGCATTCCTCTCTGCGACGGGCACTCGAGAAATCGTGAGGCCACTCCATACAGAGCGAGCAAGTCTTAGGGATGAGATGTCCACACAATGTCATCAATTATTATTAGGAGGTCGAACCAAGGACCTGTTGGAGTTTGACCTTTTGTTTTAGAATTTTAGTCCCACATCGGCTAGGCCAAAGGAGTTGTATCTCTATATATTAGCTATGCTCTTTTAGAGATGCACATGTGGTGTGAAGGTGCACATGGGTATGCCATGTGGGGGTATTTTTCTAATATGAAAAATGCTAAATCAACAATGAAGCATTCATGTTTTTTGCTCTTGAAAAATTTATTTACATTGGAGCTAAGTCCCGTAGGGGCTTAGCGACTCGGACTCGGACTCGGACTCGGGATCGTGGTACGATTTGTGTAGGGTGCGTGCGGTGCGCAAGTGGTGCACGTTGCCGAGTAGCGAGTGTGCGCGTTGTGCGGCTTGCGTAGGTTGAGCACGGTGCACAAGTGGCGTACATTGCGCGAGTAGCGCAGTATGTCCATTACACGGCTTGTACAGGTTACGTCCGGTGCGTGTGGCGCAGTGTGGTACAAGTGGTGCTGTACGTGCTGTGCGCACACTGTGCTAGTTGCACGGGTGGCACAAGTTGCACGTGTTGTGCACAAGTTGACTCAGATCGTGTCTACACACGATTTAAACGGTTACAACACATTCGGGACAGTTTTTTCCACGTCCCGAATGTTCTGCTAACTGGGCAGTTACTGTACGGCCTTATATAAGGCTCTCTTCTCTCTCACAGTAGAAGAACAAGTAATAGAACATAGAGTACGTAAGTGTTTTTTGACAAAAGTACAGGGTTTAGAATTTCTTACGAATTCTCACAAATTTTGAGAGAGAAGAGTAGCGTTGCACCAGCGTCACTTAGCGCCGTAGGAGTCCGCTGCCATCCGAGGAGTCAGAAGAGCAGAATGTTCCAGAGTTCTCAGTCACGCCCCAGAACCAGAATACTGGAGAGCAGGGGATAGACACAGCCAGCTACGTACATTGAAGTGAATCCCACCTTGCAATACGGTCACGACTGTCTAGATGCATGAGAGTTCACTACAAGCCATCAGTCTCTTTGGGTCAAGAACAAGCCTAGTGTCTCAATCTCAAGCAAGTTAGTAATTGTAACAAGATGGTAGATCATCATACATACAAAGTAAGGCATCCCAAACATTACATATTCAGATGATCATGAAGCTAGTCGTACAAAATGTGAAGACTAACAAGAGTTTCAGTCATACATAATCAACCCTAGGATTTGTCAATCATGTTACAGCACGTAGGCAGACAGTAAGTAAAGTTGCAAACGAGCTAACACTTTCTCGGAGGCTAAACGCCTCAAAAGAATAATTTTATAATTAGAGTGGGAGAGCAAAATAAAATCCACTCGTTGCCAGGGTTGCACCTAGTGGTCCCCATCTGGCTGGAAGGCTGGAGGATCCTCGAGTCCTACTCTAAAATTTGGCCATACAAAACCAGCTGGATCAGACCCCAGAAGAGCAAGTGCCACAAGGGAGGCTTCACTTAAGAACTAAAACCAGTATATTAGCACATGGGAACATAAATGGTAATAAAAGACATGAGTTAGAGAAAAACAAGATGATAAACGATAAGACGGCTAAGGGACCATTTAGGTAGCCAAGTTACAACCCGTAAACCAAACAAGGACCGGGGTTGTAACCCTTCACCTGAACAGAGCTTACTCTCCAACCAATTATATACAAGAGTAAAGCATGAACAAGCATGTGCTGAAATAATTATAGACTGACATTGCTTAGACAAGACTAGACTAGATTACATCCATCAATCATGGCCAAGCAAAGAGTATGGCTTGATATTTTAACTAACTAGGTTATCACAAGCCTAGTTACTAGCAAGATGCAATGAGATGTTTCCGCAGTCACAAGCTCTGCAGCTATCCAGGTTATCCAGACGAGGTTCATTTAAGAGTTATCAAGAATTATTAGGTGGCTTAGAGTGCAACACATGACAATATGCATAGAACTTGTTTTATGAAGTGTCCCATATGACAGTGGACTGGAAATGTGCCCTACTCGGCGGCAGGCTACAAGTCCCTCAGGTGTGGCCGAGATAACGGGATCGTCTGTAACTGGAAACATCTCTCTATATGAACTACTTGATCAATCTAGTCATTAACTTAGTCAGATTCAGTATAAATCCCTGACCGTGGAAAATCAGGAATTTATATCCTAGACATGATGCAAGACGAGACATGTAGCTTATACAAGCACAATCAAGAAAATTAACCACGGTGTCA
The DNA here is from genome assembly GCA_029216955.1 of Iris pallida. NCBI lineage: Eukaryota > Viridiplantae > Streptophyta > Magnoliopsida > Asparagales > Iridaceae > Iris > Iris pallida. Next base: position 23,767,415 of record JANAVB010004599.1, on the reverse strand, counting down.
AGACAAGAGTTACTTAGCAAGTCAGAGTAGCTGTCGCAACAACGTTCACGATTATCACGTCATGCTAGGTTACTTGTTACTTGTCAAGATTACTTGTCAGGAGTGCGCCTCGATGGGCCACTATCAAGATTGTACATGTCTTATCAAGTTACTTATCATGTCAAGAGTGCTTGTCAAGAGTGCGCCTCGACGGGCCACTATCCAGATTTTTATGTTATTTTCATGCCAATATCAATACTGGCAAGTCATGCTATGCTCAACAAGTTATCGAATCGGGTCGTCACACGATAGGTCAAATACCAAGGATAAGCGATTAACATAGAACAAATAATTAATGACAGATCATGTAAAGGGCAATGGGTACCATGGCCAACAAGTGGCATTAGCCAAGTTGCGCCAGGCACTAGGGGATGCCAAGGCTACAGGTTGCGCCCAAACATTAGGTTGCGCCTAGGCACCGGGGTGCGCCAGGTCAGGTCAAGTTGCGCCAAGGCAAGTCGGTTCAAGACAGGCTGGATTGCGCCAGAACAAGTCAGGCCATGTCAGGTTACGCCAGGCACTAGGCTACGCGAGGGTAGGTTGCGCCAGACTGGGGTGCACCAGGTCAGGTTGTGCCAGGGCCCAAGGGAGCGCTGGGCTAGATTGTGCCAGACTGGACTGCACGAGGTCGGGTTGCGCCTGACTCAGGTTGCGCCGTGCTAAGAAGCGCGCGCTGGGTCAGGGTGCGCCGCGCTAAGACGCGCGTGCTGGGTTAGGTTATGCTGCGCTAAGAAGCACTCGCGGGGCAGGTTGTACCGCACTAAGAAGTGAGCGCGGGACAGGTTGCGCCTGGCACTGTTCTCCTTCCCCAAAATAGCAAAGAAGAACCCATGGAACCCGAAAACTTCAAAATGCCTTAACTTGCTCAAAATAAGTCCAAATTGGGACTTCCAAGGGTCTAAACTACATAGAACAAGATTTCCTACAGCCTGGGATGACTAGTTTTAGGAAATACCAAGATTTAACAGATCAAAACTAAGAAAAACAAGAAAAGATCAAAACTTAGATTTATAAAAATCCATTCATCATAACCGAAAATGCCAAGCTCTAAAGAGGCTGAGAATCAAGTGGAGAAGAGAATAGAAAAATAAAATAGGAGATCCATCATGAAGCAAGTTGCACTTGCCTAGGGCTTGGGTGTAGGTGGGAGGAGTAAATGAAGAAGATGAAGAAGTAAATGAAAGTTATGGAGGAGATATAGTATAGTTGACTTATATATCAACCCCTTCTCATCTCAAACAGAACCAAGCCAAGCCAAGTCATGTTGAACCAAACCAAATAAACCAAGGCAAAATTAAACCAAGACTAGGCTAAGCAAGACAAGTCTAACTACGATCCACCTGACAATGTCAGAAATTCGTACACGTATAAGAAAAAATACGTATAACGAGAAATGGGAGTGACAACTCTATCCACCTTAAAAGAATTCCATCCTCGGAATTTAATCAAGAGGCTAGAGATGTCGGGGCAAGCTACACTAACCACAGGCAATCTATGACTAGCAATTAATCAAGCAATCATTCATGCAAGTAAGGAGTTAAGAGCATAAGGCATAAGGAAGACATTATACCTCATGAGTCAAACAGGTGTGGATATCGTGATCGGATATCATCCTCACATTTTCAAGTTGACTCACCCAAAGTGTGATGACCCCAAGCAACGGGGACTAACTTAACAGTCTTGTTCTTGAGTGCCTTCTCTCTTCGGTCCAATATGGATACGGGCCCTTCCTCATACGAATGGTTGGTACCAACAACCAATTCTGAATGATCAAAGATATGGCTCGGATCTAGGATATACCATCGTAATTGAGATACATGAAATATGTCATGTACCTCACGTAACGATGGCGGAAGAGCGAGACGATAGGACACATCGCCTACTCGTTCGAGAATATCAAACGGCCCTATATACCTAGGACTAAGCGTTTTCCATACGCTGAATCGAATGACGCCACGGGTAGACGAGATCCTAAGGAATACGTGGTCGCCGATAGAGAACTCAAGAGGACGCCGATGAGAATCGGTCCAATGATACTGGCGATCTTGTACAACTCGAAGATGATCCCTAACTTGTCTGACCACCTCGATAGTCCGAGTAACCATTTCTGGATCAAGCATCTGTCTTTCGCCTACATCGTCCCAGGCTAAAGGTGATCTGCACTTTCTGCCATACAGGGCCTCAAAGGGTGCCATCTGGATACTTGTCTGGAAACTGTTATTATAGGAGAACTCTACCAAGTGCAGGTGATCTTCCCACGAACCACCGAAGTCGAGTGTACATGACCGCAACATATCTTCAAGAGTCTGGATAGTACATTCTGACTGACCATCTGTCTGCAGATGATAAGTTGAACTGAACTTGAGACGAGTCCCCAAGATCTCTTGAAGACTCCGCCAAAAGTGCGATGTGAATCTTGAATCTTTATCTGATATGATACTAACTGGCACTCCATGCAATCTGACTATCTGCCTGAGGTACATCTCTGTAAGCTGATCCGTTGACTGGCCAATTCTGAAAAGGATAAAATGAGCTACGTTTGTGAGCCGGTCAACTATAACCTAGATAGCATCTCTTCCAGCTGGAGATTTAGGTAATCCAGTTACAAAATCCATGGTAATGTGCTCCCATTTCTATTCTGGGATCGGTAAAGGTTGAAGAAGTCCAGCTGGTCTATGATGTTCAGCCTTAACTTATTGGCAAACTAAACAATGAAAGACAAATCGGGCTATCTCCCTCTTCATGCCATTCCACCAGAAATGCTGACGGATGTCTCGGTACATCTTCGTGCCACCGGGATGAATTGAATACTGAAAACTGTGAGCTTCTGTCATGATCTCTTGCCTGATATCACCACTAAGTACACAAAGATGCCTTCCATGTCAAAGTGTACCATCTTCGTGAATACATAACTCTGCTCTCCTTCCTGCTTCATATTTTGCCCTAAGCCACTGAAGCTTAGAATCTGTTGATTGTGCCATCTTGATCCTCTCAACTATGCTGGACTGAACTTGCATACTGGACATCAATGCCACATTGGTAGGAAGAACTACTTCTATTCCCATCTTCTGAAGATCTGCTAATAACTCTGGCTGTGTTGTTAGAAAATAAGCTCCTGCTCTTCTACTCAACCCATCTGCAACTACGTTGGCCTTCCCAGGATGATACTGTAAGTTGATGTCGTAATCCACAAGTAGCTCTAGCCATCTCCTCTGACGCATGTTAAGATCCTTCTGAGTAAATACATACTTAAGACTCTTGTGGTCGGTGAAAATGTCCACCCGATCTCTATATAAATAATGCCTCCAAAGCTTAATTGCGAAAACTACTGCTGCTAAATCTAAGTCATGGGTTGGATAATTTCTTTCATGATCACGAAGCTGACATGACGCATAAGCTACTACTTCACCATGCTGCATTAAGACACATCCCAATCCACTACAAGACGCATCACAATAAACTGAAAATCCTCCAATCCCATCTCGAAGCGTGAGAATGGGAGCCGTCATCAATCTTCGCTTCAACTTCTCGAATGAACTCTAACACTCTACTGTCCAAGCAAACTGCACATCCTTGCGGGTCAACTACATCAATGGTGCCGAAATCCGAGCAAAGCCTGACACAAATCGTCGATAATAGCCGAACAATCCTAGGAAACTGCGAACTTCTGCAACGGTGCTGGAAACTGGCCATGTCTCTATGGCAACTATCTTTTGGGGGTCCACTTCCACTCTACCTAGGTGATGATGTGATCTAAGTACGAAATGGGATCAAGCCAAAATTTGTACTTAAAGAACTTCGTGTACAACTAGTGCTCTCTGAGAATCTATAGGACTATTCGGAGATGTTGCTCATGCTCTGCTTCATTCTTGCTATAGACTAAGATGTCGTCTATGAACACTATCACGAACTGGTCTAAATAGGGTATGAAGATATGATTCATGAGGTCCATGAATACGGTTGGCGCATTGGTCGCTCCAAATGGCATAACAAGGAACTCCCAATGTCCATATCTAGTTCTGAATGCTGTCTTCGGGATGTTTTGCTCTCTAACTCTGATCTGATGGTACCCCGACCGCAAGTCAATCTTCGAAAATACTGCTGCCCTACTGAGTTGATCAAATAAATCATCTATCCTTGGTAGGGGATATCTGTTCTTGATTGTTACAGAGTTCAAGGTTTGATAATCAATACATAATCTTGACGTACCATCCTTCTTTTTCATAAGAAGCATCGGAGCTCCCCAAGGCGATCCACTAGCAAGAATGAATCCCTTAGTTCTGAGTTCTTCAATCATCTTGTACATGATCTTCAACTCTAATGGTGCCATTCTGTAGACTCTCTCTGACACTGGTGCCGTCCCTGGAATCAAGTCGATAGTGAACTCTATCTTTCTCTTCGGGGGCATACCTGGAAGCTTTTCGGGAAACATATCAGAAAACTCTTCAACGACTCTGGAAAACTGAACTGCCTCTGCTACTGCCATCTGTAAGACTGGAGGAGAATGTTCTATCTCACCTCTGGAAAATGAAAACTCTGGTTCGCTTGGAATACCAAAAATAATCCTGCCAATATAGCAGTCTATTCTTGCGTATTGATCCTTCAACCAATCCATTCATAGGACCACATCATAGTCGGCCATCGAAAATTCTTTCAATCTAGCAAAAAACTCTCTACCGCTAACTACGATTCGATACGAGAAAAATACTCTATCTACTCCTACATGACCATTACCAGTAAGTATATTGAGCGTTACTGACAATGACTCGGGCTCCAGTCCTATCCGTGTAGCGAATCGTGTAGACATAAATAAATGCGATGCACCCGAATCAAATAATACTGATGCTGGAAAAGAGTTGACGAGAATGGTACCTGCCACCACCTCACCTGATGCCAATTCTTCTGCTACGGTCAGAGCGATAGCTTGACCTTGTCCTCTCGGTTCTGGTCCCCTCTGCTGGTGACCTCTCTGTTTGTTCTAAATTTGAGCTTGGGCCTGAGCATACTGTTGCGGCCTCTGCTACTGTAAAGCTTGAGCCTGAGGCGGTAACGTCCTTGGAGGCTGGTACTGCTGCTGTACTAGTGCTGGTCCCCTAACCGATGGACTGGTTAGGTTTGATGACGATGAACTGGCTCTATTCGGATAGGACCCTATCTTATGGTCCGGTGTCCCACAAACCAAGCACAATTCCTGTGCTCTATAACACTCTGATACTACATGCCATGGCTTCCCACAATGAGATCAACCCATTACGGAAGACTGCTTCTGCTTCTGCTGAGGATACGCCGGCGTTGAGTGCTGAACCGACGAAATCGTGGTCGCCCTCCTAGGAGCTCTAATGGTCAAAGTCCTAGCTGTCGGAGCTGGTGTTGATGACTGGGACAACTGTCCATAAGACCTCTTACGTCCTCCAGTTCGATCTATTATCCTCTGGGAGGTATACTCATGCCTCTTCGCTGCTCGCAAGACAGCCTCAAATGTCTGGTGCTCAGACTGTTCCATTGCTAGAATGATCTCTAGGTGGAGCCCCTGCTAGAATCGCTGTGCTCGATCCAATTCAGTCGCCACCAAGGTAGGAGCAAATCGACTAAGCCTAGAAATCTTGGCCGCATATCCATCGACCGTCCTTCCCATCTACTTGAGATTGATGAATCTGGTCTGTAGATTATACCGAGCTACTGAATCAAAGTACTTCGTCTGGAACTTGTTGCTGAATACCGCCCATAAGACAGGCATCGCCAATCCAACTGCTTGCATCGCCCACCGGCTGCGGGCAAAGTTCAACAACTATAGGCGCACGACGGCCACCTTCTCACCCTCAGAAATCCCAGCTGCTTCCAGGATAACCTCTCTGTCTTGAAGCCATGCATCAGCAGCAATAGCATCTTCACTGCCATCAAAGAAAGGAGGGTTCAGACGCTTGAAGCTGTTGACCGTTTTGATCCCTTGGTAACCAATTCTGTCCATGGCATTTGTACTGTCTGGTGTAGGGCATCACCCCGATGATCTTGAGATACAAGTAATTCCCTGATGAGACCCACCAGGGTTTCATTATCAGGCTCTACAGGCTGGACTGGTTGAACTGGGGGCCGGCTCTGGATCCCCGAAATGCATGACTCGGGAGGCCGCTCCAGAGTGCTGGTCTTGGTCTCCAGGTTGTTGCTGGTCCACTGGAGGTGCTCCGCCTAGCTGATTGGTAAGACCAAAAACAATGTCGATGAAGAAACGACATGGGGAACAATAAGGAAGAAGAGTAAATCATGAACAAGCATGTTACAACCCGTAAACCAAACAATGATCGGGGTTGTAATCCTTCACCCGAAGAGTAAATCATGAACCATGGAACCCGAAAACTTCATGAACCATGGAACCCGAAATCATGAACAATAAGGAAGAAGAGTAAATCATGAACCATGGAACCCGAAAACTTCGTGAACCATGGAACCCGAAATCATGCCATAACTTGCTCAAAACAAGTCCGAATTGGGACTTCTAAGGGTCTAAACTACATAGAACGAGATTTCCTACAGCCTGGGACGACCGATTTTTAGGAAATACCAAGCTTTAACAGATCAAAACCAAGAAAAACAAGAAAAGATCAAAACTTAGATCTACAAAAATCTAGCCATCAAAACCGAAAATGCCAAGCTCTAAAGAGGCTGAGAATCAAGTGGAGAAGAGAATGGAAAAATAAAATGGAAGATCCATTATGAAGCAAGTTGCACTTGCCTAGGGCTTGGGTGTAGGTGGGAGGAGTAAATGAAGAAGATGAAGAAGTAAATAAAAGTTATGGAGGAGAGAGAGTGTAGTTGACTTATATATCAACCTCTTCTTATCTCAAACCAAACCAAGCCAAGCCAAGTCATGTTGAACCAAACCAAATAAACCAAGGCAAGATTAAACCAAGACTAGGCTAAGCAAGACAAGTATAACTACGATCCACCTGACAATGTCAGAAATCCGTACACGTATAAGGAAAATACGTATAACGGGAAACGGGAGTGACATTCTCCGACGAACTTGCTGGTTCCTGAAAGCTATTCGTGTGGGACGAATTAAGATTTGAGCAGCGGTGATCATTCACTCCAGCGGGCCATCTTCCATCTTTCGGCTGTCATCGCTGCTGCTGTTAGCATTTCGATTCGTACCTTCTGTTTAGAAGTGCTACTGTCGTTTGCTACTGTTACGAAATCTTTTTAGATTATCGTAATCCAGAATCCTCCTAGGATCTCTGTTGTGCACCTTCTTTGAAGTGTTGTGTTGAAACGTTATTTTTATAATTGTTTCATTTTCTCAGTTTTTCATCGAAAATTGTACCCCGGTAATCCAGAATCCTCCTAGTAGCCGGAGCGGTGGCCGGAGGACGGGGAGCAACAGTAGGGGAGGGGGAAAATTTCAGTTTGGATAGAAATTTCAATTTGGGTAGACAAAAAGAATAGGGGAAAAAGAATTCTGATCAGGTATATAAAAATATTAGTGACTTCGACTATAGATGTCGCTAAACATTGCCGGTATTAAAATATTAGCGACGTTAAAACTAACATGTCGCTAAACGTCAATATTTTGAAAAACTTAGGACGTTCGCGACTCCTAGCAGCGTCTGTTTTAGTAACACTAACAATAGCCGCTATTCGTCGTAACCAGCCACATGTAACATTTATTAATGGAGTCACTAAATTTATATAATTTAGTGACATTTGCTTCTTGCGTCGCTAATAACGTCGCTAATCTACAGTATTTTGTTAAACTAATTCTAACGAGATTCAGAGTCATTCCTCGTACATATAAATATAACCTACTTCTAATGCAATTCGAAGAACGAGTCCTCTTTAATTTTCTCATCTCTATAAAACCACCTTCCCTCTCTTCTTGATGCATCACTAGTGCTCGACCGGACGCCTACCTTCAGTGCGTTGCTACCTCCGGCTGTGGTATATTCTCTAGTTTAAATAAGAAAAAGAAAATGGGAAGGATGTGTGAATAGTTAAAAAAAAATGGCTAGCTATGAAGGATCTGTGAACAGTTTAATTGTATTTCAAAAGTGGATCTTGGAAAGAGTTATAGGGTTTGTTTTCTTAGTAAATTTAACCAGTGTTTTTAGGATGCAAATGGTAAAAGGGAGGAAAATAGTCTTTGGTTGCAGCAACTTTGGAAAAAAAAATTGAAAAAAAAACCTCCAAAATGATGTTTAAACGTGACTTCCAAAGAGTTAAAATTACTCTTCAGAGTGAATTTTTGGTTACTATTGGTTGAAACGACGTTTCTTTCTCTCTCCAACGTCAAAACCTACACCCACCTCAGGGTGTCATTTGGGCTGAACCGGACCGGCCCGCGCTTACGAAAAGCCGGTCCGCCCGGGCTTGGTCCGGGCCCAGTCCGGACCGGTTCACCTAGCGGGCCGGGCCTGGCCCGGCCCAGTTTAACTTCAGAAGATCCAGCCCGGCCCAGTGACCCGGGCTGGATAGGGCTGGGCTGGTCCGATCCGGGTCGTGGACGGGCTTGGGCGGGCCGGGTTTGGGCCAGTCCGGTTTAAGTTGGTTTTTTCATTTTTTTTTTTTTGATTTTCACATTTTCTTTTAACTTTTATATTCTTTTAGTTTTTTATTTTAATCTTTTTAATTTTATTTTTAATTAATTTTTTATTATTTTTTTCTGCTCTTTTATCCGGGCTTGGGACCGGCAAGACAAGCTTTGCTTGTCATAGGCAGAGTTAAAAAAATTTGTTATTAAGTTTTTGTATTTTTTTAAAAGTTTTTCAGTTTTTTTTAAAGTTGTACTTTTAAAGTTATATGTTAAGTTTGAAAGTTTTAAAGTTAAATTTTAAGTTTTAAAGTTGTAAAGTTTTTATTTTTAAGTTTAAAGTTTTAAAGTTTTTTTTTGATGTTTAAAGTATTTTTTGTAAGTTTGTTAAGTTTAAAGTTTAAAGTTTAAAGTACTTTTAAAGTATTTTTAAGTTATAAGTTTAAAGTTTTAAAGTTTTTGAAGTTTTTAATAAAGTTTTTTTAATTTTTTAAAGTTTAAAAGTTTTTAAAGTTTAAAAGTTTTTAAAGTTTTTAATTTTTTTTAAAGTTTAAAGTTTTTAAAGTTTTTTTTGAAGTTTGAAAGTTTGAAAGTTTGAAGTTTGAAAGTTTGAATAATTTTTTTAGAGGGTCATACCTTAGACTTGAGTCATTCTTCTTGCTCCTCCTCCTCGGTTGCAGAAGCTTCACCCAATCCAAGCGATCCGAGGTCCAGCTCATTGATGTCATAAGCTTCATCCCTCTTGTTTTGGGTTCTTTTTTCTGCTAAAATCCAATCTTGAACGCAAACACAAGCTTCCAAGATATCCGGCTTCAACCGGCTCCTCTTTAGGCTCAACATCCTTGATCCTGCACTAAAACAAGACTCCGATGCTACCGTCGACACCGGCACCATTAGTAGATCACGTACAATTATAGAAAGTATAGAAAATCTTTTGTCATGTTTTTTTCACCATTCTAAAATGGTGAAGTGATTTGAAGATTCCTCTTCTTCTTCATAAGAACTTAAATACAAAAATAACTCTTGAGTGGGTTGGAAAGATTGTCTTTGTTTCTTCCTTCTTAATAAATGAAGGGCATGGTCCTCTACTCCAGAGCTACTACTTGTACCAACTTGAGTGGGTCGGGTCGGTACAACATTATTTTCATAAAGTAGTACTAATCTTTCTAAAACTACCTTTACTTCTAATTTTAAATCCATGAGATTAAGTTCCATGTTATGTGCATAGCCATCTAACAAAACTTCTACACCATCTAATTTGATGGTAGGATCAAAAATGGCAGACAAACAGTATAAAAGAGGTACATCACCCCAATATTTAGTAAATTTAGCTTTCATTCTCTTGACAACATAGTCAAAATTTGGAACATTTTTATATTTAGAAAACAGGCAAGACATGTTAAAAAGTTCTCGTAAAGCTAAACAAGAAGTAGGATAATATACACCAGAAAGAGTGCATGTAGCCTTGTAAAAAATTTCCAAAAATTTACATATAGAAGTAGCAACTATCCTATCATCTTCAGTTACTGGATATTCAAAATTATGATCCATGTTACAAAAATATGTAATATCATCCTTAAACGAAAGTGCGGATTTCAACATTAAATATGTCGAATTCCATCTATGTGGAACATCCTTAACAAATCTTCTAAAGCGAATACTAAAATGTGTACATGTGTTCTTAAAAGCTTGTTGTCTACTTGGAGACGTGTTCAAGCTGTGTAAACAATTTCTGAGAGTTTCTAATTGTGTACTAAAAAATTCAAGACATTCTTTTACAACTAAGTTAATAATATGACAAGCACACCTAATATGCAATAATCTACCTTTCAAAATAGGTTGAAATAGTAAAGACAATAAATTTATAGCAGCAGTATTATTACTAGCATTATCAAAAGATACAGATTGAATCTTGTTGCGAATATCAAAGTCACGCAAGTGTTTTGAAATACAAGTAGCAATTGCGGAGCCCGTGTGTGGAAATTCTAAAGTTTTTAAACAGACGATGCGCTTTTACAACATCCATAATGAATCTATATAGTGTGCCGAGATACAAATATAAGCATTGTTTTGTTTACTTGTCCACACATCAGAAGTAATAGCTAGTTTATTAGCATGCAAAAATGTTTCTTTTAAAGCAAGTCTCATTTCTTTAAAGAGTCTAATAGCCTCTTTTCTAGCAGCGCCTCTAGTAACTTTATTAAAATATGAATTTAAAGCAATTGTGGCATAATCATATAAAGATTCACTTTCATCCGAAGTAAATAGAAGTTCATCAACAATAATATATTTAGTAAATTCAGTTTTATGACGGGCAGCTGAATAGGAAAACGTACCCACCGAAGAAGCCGCAGTGCCTCCAAAACTTATATGAGTTTGGGTCGCCGGAATTGAGCTTGGACCGTAGCAAGTATCGTAGTATCTTGAGAGTGTGCCCGTGCCACCTCCCCTCTTCCATTTGTATATACGGGAACATTTCTTGCATTGGGTCCCGTACGGAACTGCTTTACCTTTTTGATCTAAAACAAGTGAGCCATCATGTTTAGTTTCATTAAGAAGAATAAAAAATTTCCAAACTTTTGCTTTTTGTTTTCTATTTACAACATTTGGTACATTGCTACCAACTTTAGGAGGGAAACCAACTAAATCCTCAGGAATAGGATTTTCCTCAAAAAAAGAATTGTAAATTTCAAAAGCATCATTAGCCTGGTTTGAACATTGTCCGGTCATTTTAAAAAGACAAATCAAAATATATAAAGGATTATAAAGATGGAGGAGGATACCGGAAAAAAATAAGAAATTAGTTTTTTTGCAAAAAACTAGAGAGATGGAGGAAGGAAAACTATTTCGTAAATGTAAATAAAAAAACAATTAGAAAGAGGAAGTCATAGATCGCCGAAATTGCTTGATCGGGAAGTCGTAGATCGCCGGAACTTAGAGCACAACTTTCTTGAAATCTTCTTGTGATTTGGATATTTTTCTTGTGAGAAGGATGGAATTGTTTGTGTTTGAAATAAAAGTTTCATGACCAATTTATAGAATTTTTTGGAAGCTAAATGACCTCCCATACCCTCAAAATAGAGTTGTTGTAAAGGATTTTTGGTCATTTTGGTCAAAAAGACCAAAATACCCCCTATAACGATCATAAAACGGTCAACAAATGGGGGTATTTTGGTAAATGGGGAACTATGATTCAAAAAAAAATGGAAAATCCGGTTCAGCCGGCCGGACTGGGCCTGGCTAGGGCCTGGGCGGGCCTTGTCACTCCCCGTTCCCGGAATGCATATTTTTATATATGTACAACTCATGAGCATTTATTTAGTATTTATCATGTAGTATTCTGTATTTAAATTTTTATGTTAATTAATTATCTGCTCTTTAAATTCCATGTTAATTTATTTCTGCAATTATATTTCTGCAATTTTATTACCTGTATTTTATTTGTTGCTTTAGTCTTATTGGATTTCGGCTTGGATGGATCTGTGCAACCCGGCCCAACACCCCACCTACCACCACTCCCCCTATTTAAAGCCACCCTCTCCATTCTCTCTCCTCATTACTTCATCCTCACCATTACTTCTTCTTCTTCCTCTCATTACTCTCCACCACCTACCAGCAGCAGGAGAAGGCAAGTGCAAACTTGCTTCTCAATCACCCATTTTTATGGATCATTATTCTTTCTCTCATGATCCTGAGAGAGTTTAGTGATTGGCATTTTTGATTTCTACGGCTGGTTTTCTCTAGATCTAAGTTATAGTATTTCGGCTGTTCATGGGTTCTTGGTCCACCAACTTAGCGTGTATTTTGGCACTGGAGCAAAGGCTCCATGGGACTTGGAGTTTGGGAGATGTTTCACGCACACGTTCTTACGTGCTCGCGTAAACATCAGCCCAGTCACGCACACGTCTATACGTGTTTGCGTGTATTTCAGTCACGCTCGCATTTGCGTGCGTGTATTTTCAGTCATGCTCGCATTTGCGTGCGTGTATTTTCAGTCACGCTCGCATTTGCGTGCGTTTATTTTCAGTCACGCCCGCATTTGCATACGTGTATTTTGAGTCACGCTCCTGTCTTTGTGCTGCGTGCGTGACTTTTCACGCTCCTGTCCATGAGCTTGCGTGCGTGACTTTTCACGATCACATTGTACGTGACTTTTGGCGTGCGTGACTTTTTCACCCTCACGTTGAGAGTGCGTGCGTGAATCACTTGTCACGCTTCACTTTTCACACCCACACTTGCCAGCGGGTATTATGTTATACGCTCACTCCTCCATGCTAGACTTAGCGTGACTTGTTGGTCTTAGCAGAGACTTCTTGCGTGACTTTTGGACTTAGCTTAGACTTGTTGGCGTGACTTCCTGGCTTGGGTGTTTTATTCTGTTCCATACTTTATTCATTTAATAGTAGCAGGATAATTCCCTATTATATCCTTACGCCTTTTTGCATGAACCCGAAATCTTAGCATGTTAATATTTTAATACCTATGGTTGTGTATTAGTGCCAAGTGTTTGGATTGGTATATGGATATCCAGTGAGACTGGAACTTGACCTTGAGAGTTATAGACTCAACCCTATTTAATGATAAATGACTTTCATGCCTTGTCACCATTAATGACGATGGTTATTCAACTAATTGATCATGCGTTCCTAGTTGGAACTAAGAGACTGGCTAGTCGTCTTATTAAAACGAATGAATGAGACACGTTCATGTTTTGAAATATTGCAATCGACTGGCTGATCCCGAATATTGACATACATGCACATGCAGGCTTCAATCTATTTATTTATTTATTTTCTACAAAAGAAGCATGTGTACTTTATGGTCAAGGCATGACTACCGTGGTTAGATTTGATTGTTGCATTACGCTATGTAAGACCTGCAACCTAACCGCACTGGTATCGTTGTAGAGTTGTTCATATCGTACCCCGTATGAAAGTACTCATTTGAATGACCATGATCCACGGCATGGGATTTCACTCAACATAGGGACTATTAAGTTAAATAAAATAATGATTGCATGGAGAGAATGGATTCCCGAGTTCTTACATGGCAGCTCCCTTGGGACGAGTAGTACCCGACGGGCCGGCTGGTTCCCACAGATACTGTAAATCTGCCACACGGACAGGGAACGGTATCTGCTTTTATTATTATTGTATATTGTATATCGACGGGCGTCCTGCTAGGACTCGTCTAATTCATGCATGGCGCACATGATTGACTGGATAGACTAGCCTTGCTCGCACATAGTAAGAACTGAGGAATCTTTATTGCATTATTCCAGGATAACTTGAGACCCACAATAGCAAGTCGTAGAATTTGATTGGCCGTTCAAGATGATTTTTTTGTGTACTGTACTACTCTGTTACCTAACTGGGATGATCAGAATGTCAGGACATGACGGGCCAACTTCTGTCCTTGTTTGGTTGGGAGGTTGGTTCAAAGTGTCGTGATGTGATGTGAATCCTAGTGGAAAGCAGAGATCTATTATCATTATATTCTTTTACTTACTGGTTTATGTCCTTCATATCGTCCTTCCTTGTGGTACTTGCTGTTAGAGGTCTAACCTCTCTGGTTTTGCATAGCCAGATTTAGAGCCGGTTCTCGAGGATCCAGCGTACTTCTACCTCCAAGATGGTCAATACTAGAGGCATGATAGCAGGAGGACTCGAGTGGGTTCCTTACTTCACCGCTCGTTTTGTTATTTACCTTATTACTTAGCCGTTTGGCACCGACATGTTAGTCGGATTGTCTTGTACTTACTTTTACATGATTGTAATTAAGTCAGACTGCAGCTGATAACAATTGTTTATACTTGCTATATTATCTGGCTATATTTTGTAAAGCCAGATCTCAAAAATATTTTGACTGAGCGTTTGGGACGCCTTACTGCTTTATCTTACATGTTCTCTATTTCTGTTTCCTTGCTTGAATGATTGAGACAATAGATGTGTAATGACCATAGTAAGACCTTTATGTAGTATGCACCCCCTCGTCTGGTTAGACAGTATTGATCGTGTTATACGGTATTCATCTACCCGTAATACGTAGCTGGCTGAGTCATTCCCCCGCTCTCCAGTATTCTGGTTCTGGGGCGTGACAAGGTTTTAGTGGTGGCCCAGCGCATGCACACTCAGCTACAAGAGCAGAATGTGTTGCTCAACCAAGGATTGCAGACGGCTTTAGAAAGAGGAGTGAGGGCTGATTCAGGAGCATCAGCCAGGTTTTGCAAGTACAACCCCCGCCGTTTCGAGGGCACGGAGGATGCCATCTCAGCAGATGCATGGCTTAAGGATATGGAGGCTATTCTGACAGCAGCTAAGGTACCGGCAGAAGAGCGTGTGGATCTAGGGAAGTTGTTACTTCAGGATCTCGCACGTGATTGGTGGGAAGCAGAGGAAGTAGGCATCAGACGTCCTGTGGCTTGGGACGATTTCACTGCAAGATTCAAGACTAAGTACTATGGAGTTGTGGCGCAGTTTAAGCTACAACAGAAGTTAACCTCAGGCAGGCCGGCAAGACGGTAGATATTTATGCAGCGGAGTTCTGCAGATTGAGTAGATTCGCCCCAGAGATGGTAGCAACAGAGCGCCATAGGGCTATGAGGTTTCAGCAAGGGTTTCATCTCGAGCTCTTGCAATTGATAGAGGGACACAACTACCAGACTTTTGATGAGATATTGACGGCAACTCGAAGGCATGAGATCACTATTCAGAGGCTTGCGACAAGGACTGGGGGTCAGAAGAGATCCCACAGTCAGATAGAAGGAGGAGGGGGAGCGGCGCCCCGAGCAACAGCACCATCCACTGGCATTCGTATCAACGATGTGGCGATACGAGGACCAGCACCACCCAGGCAGCAGCAGCAGCAGCAACAGAGGAAGAACCAGCAACCCCCGGCGGGCTGCACTTATTGTGGGAAGATGGGACACACTCGAGATGTGTGTCGGACATTAAATGGACTGTGTCTGATATGTGGAAATCCAGACCATCGGGTTACCACATGTCCCATGAATTCGAGGTCAGGAGGACCAGGGCAGCAGTTTCCTGCTCTGCCAGCACCAGGGGCAGGACAGTATCGGGGACCAGCGGTGGCAGTTAGGCCATTGGCGCAGCGTCCGTTAGTACCGCAGGCTCAGATGTTCCGACAGCAAGGACCGCCGATGCAGCAACACCAGCATAGACCACCCCAGCATCATCAAGGCAGGGGCCAGCAGCAGCACCAGGCTAGGCCGCAGCATGGAAATCAGCAAGGAGGTCGAGGGCAAGCATTCGCTCTGTCCTTGGAAGAGGCATTGGCATCGGGAGATGTTGTGGCAGGTAACATTCTCATCGCCTCATATCCCGCAGTAGCATTGTTTGATTCGGGAGCATCCCATTCGTTTATATCTGCACGATTTACGACACGTCTAGGGATGGAGTTCGAGTCATTGCCAGGGAGGTTGAATATACTCACTGGTAATGGGCTCGTAGGAGTTAGTAGAGTTATTCTAGCGTGTAGTGTTGTAGTTTGCGGGCATTCCTTACCTGCCCGGTTGATAGAATTTCCTGTTGGAAATTTTGATGTTATCTTAGGCATGGACTGGCTGAAAGACAGTCATGCGACAATAGATTGTCGTAGAGGGAATGTATCTTTTGATATTCCAGGCATGAAGAGGTTTACCTTAGTCAGATCAGAGGCAACTCAGCAAGAGCAGGGAGTAGTGACGGCGATGGAGGAAGTTCAGATCCCGAAGGTAGTTGAAGAATTTCTAGACGTATTTCCTGAAGAACTTCCAGGTCTACCACCAGTTAGAGATATTGAGTTCAGTATAGAATTGGCACCAGGAACTAAACCGATATCAGATCGAGTTTACAGAATGGCGGATTCAGAGTAGGCCAAGGTATATGAGCACATAGAGGAATTGAAGGAGAAAAAGTTCATTCAAGCTAGCGTGTCACCATGGGCAGCACCAGTGGTACTTGTGGGAAAGAAGGATGGGTCGTCCAGATTGTGCATTGACTACAGGAAGCTTAACGCGGCAACAGTGAAGAACAAGTACCCATTACCCAGGATCGACGACTTATTTGATCAGTTGAGCAAAGCTAGAGTTTTCTCCAAGATAGATCTTCGTTCAGGGTACCATCAGGTGAGAGTTCGGAAGGAAGATATCCCCAAGACAGCTTTCAGGTCGAAGTATGGGCATTACGAGTTCTTAGTAATGCCGTTTGGTTTGACCAATGCTCCGGCAATATTCATGGATTTGATGAACCGCATCTTTATGCCATATTTAGACCAGTTTGTCGTTGTGTTTCTTGACGACATTCTCGTATACTCTGCTAGTGAAGAGGAGCATGAAGACCACCTCAGGAAAGTGTTGCAGGTTCTGAGAGAGAACCAGTTGTATGCCAAGCTCAGCAAGTGTGAGTTTTGGTCGGATCACATTTCATTTTTGGGTCATATCATATCAGGAGCTGGAGTAGCAGTAGATCCCAGGAAGATAGAAGCAGTAGAAAGTTGGCCAGTACCCAAGACTGTAGCAGATGTGCGAAGTTTCTTGGGATTGGCAGGATACTACAGAAGGTTTGTGTCAGACTTTGCAAGGCTTTCAGCACCCATGACCCGCTTGACCCGAAAGGATGTACCATTCGTTTGGTCGGCAGAATGTCAGGCATCATTCGAGACTTTGAAGCAGAAGTTGATATCAGCACCTATTCTTACATTGCCAGTTGGACCCGGAGGTTTTACAGTATATTGTGATGCGTCAGGTAAGGGACTTGGATGTGTCCTTATACAACATGGGAAGGTGATAGCATATGCATCTAGGCAGCTTCGGGACCACGAAAAGAATTACCCAACTCATGATTTAGAGTTGGCGGCAGTAGTGTTTGCTCTGAAGCTATGGAGGCATTACTTATATGGTGACCAAGTGGAAATGTACACAGACCATAAAAGTCTGAAGTACATCTTTACTCAGAAGGAGCTAAACATGAGACAGAGAAAGTGGTTGGAGTTGATCAAGGATTATGACGTGGAGCTTCAGTATCATCCAGGCAAGGCTAATGTAGTGGCAGACGCTCTCAGCAGGAGAGGCGGCGCATTTATGTTGACAACGCAGAAGCATATCTTAGAAGACCTTCAGGAGATGGGCATTGAAGTTATACTTCCTAGTGATGTAGGAGTTCTAACTAGTCTACAAGTCCAATCTGACTTAGTAGACAGGATCAAGGCAGCTCAGGCACAGGACCCAAGGATTCAGAAGCTTAGGGCAGAATGTGAGTCAGGGCTCAGGAAGGAGATAAGAATTCATGAAGATGGTACACTTAGGTTTGGATCGCGTTTATGTGTTCCTAGTGGAGATATCAGACAGGAGGTCATGGCAGAAGCTCACAGTTCTCAGTATTCTATTCACCCTGGAGGGACCAAGATGTACCAAGATATCAAGCAGCATTTCTGGTGGAACGGAATGAAGAGAGAGATAGCTAGATTTGTTTCCCGTTGCTTGGTATGTCAGCAAGTGAAGGCAGAACAGCAGAGGCCAGCTGGGTTATTGCAACCGCTTCCTATCCCGGAATGGAAATGGGAGCATATTACAATGGACTTTGTGACCGGTTTACCGAGATCACCAAGTGGTAAAGATGCTATTTGGGTGATAGTAGACCGACTTACGAAGGTAGCACACTTTCTTCCTTTCAGAGTAGGGCAATCTACAGAAAAATTGGCAGAATTATATATGCAACAGATAGTCAGGCAGCATGGAGTCCCTGTCAGTATTGTGTCGGATCGAGATACCCACTTTACATCGTATTTCTGGAAGAGCTTACATCATAGTCTGGGTACCAAGTTAAGATTTAGCACGGCTTACCATCCACAGACGGATGGGCAATCAGAAAGAACGATTCAGACTTTAAAAGATATGTTACGAGCTTGCGCTCTAGATTTTGGAGGGTCTTGGGAAAGTCACCTGCACTTGGTCGAGTTCTCATACAACAATAGTTATCAGGCCAGTATCCAGATGGCGCCATTCGAAGCATTATATGGTAAGAAGTGCAGGTCATCGCTTGCATGGGATGATATCGGAGAGAGGAAGATGCTAGGCCCAGAAATGATTGTTCAGACGGTTGAAGTAGTTAAAGGGATTAGAGAGCGACTTCGAGTTGCGCAGGACCGGCATCGTCATTGGGCGGACCAGCATCGTAGGCCGTTAGAATTCTCTGTTGGGGACCACGTATTCTTGCGGATCTCACCTACTCGTGGGGTCATTAGATTTGGCGTTCGTGGGAAATTGAGTCCGCGGTACGTGGGCCCATTTGTTATCCTTGATCGGATAGGCGATGTTGCTTATCGTTTATCACTCCCACCTTCGTTACGAGAGGTGCATGACGTATTTCATGTATCTCAATTACGTAGGTATGTATCGGACCCAAGCCATGTCCTCGATCACTCTGAGCTGGTTGTTGGTACCAACCTGTCTTACGAGGAACAGCCTGTGTCCATTTTAGACCGAAGAGAGAAGATACTCAAGAACCGAACAATTAATCTTGTCCGTGTTGCTTGGGGTCATCACTCCTTGGGAGAGTCAACGTGGGAACGTGAGGATGATATCCGATCACGGTATCCGCACCTGTTTGACTCACAAGGTATATTTCTTTCTGTATACCTTGATTGTCTTGATTTCTCATGCTTATCACTTTATGGGTAGAGCTACTTGATGTCGTAGATTGATGGATTTACATATATAGTACTTGCTTCTGATATGGTAAAAATGATTGCTTGCTCACTAGAATTGCTTGATCACTATAATTGCTTGTATTAGTTTAGCTCCGATGTTTCTATCCTGCTTGGATTTGAAATTCCGAGGACGGAATTTTTCTAAGGTGGGTAGAGATGTCACTCCCCGTTCCCGGAATGCGTATTTTTATATATGTACAACTCATGAGCATTTATTTAGTATTTATCATGTAGTATTCTGTATTTAAATTTTTATGTTAATTAATTATCTGCTCTTTAAATTCTATGTTAATTTATTTCTGCAATTATATTTCTGCAATTTTATTACCTGCATTTTATTTGTTGCTTTAGTCTTATTGGGTTTCGGCTTGGATGGATCTGTGCAACCCGGCCCAACACCCCACCTACCACCACTCCCCCTATTTAAAGCCACCCTCTCCATTCTCTCTCCTCATTACTTCATCCTCACCATTACTTCTTCTTCTTCCTCTCATTACTCTCCACCACCTACCAGCAGCAGGAGAAGGCAAGTGCAAACTTGCTTCTCAATCACCCATTTTTATGGATCATTATTCTTCCTCTCATGATCCTGAGAGGGTTTAGTGATTGGCATTTTTGATTTCTACGGCTGGTTTTCTCTAGATCTAAGTTATAGTATTTCGGCTGTTCATGGGTTCTTGGTCCACCAACTTAGCGTGTATTTTGGCACTGGAGCAAAGGCTCCATGGGACTTGGAGTTTGGGAGATGTTTCACGCACACGTTCTTACGTGCTCGCGTAAACATCAGCCCAGTCACGCACACGTCTATACGTGTTTGCGTGTATTTCAGTCACGCTCGCATTTGCGTGCGTGTATTTTCAGTCACGCTCGCATTTGCGTGCGTGTATTTTCAGTCACGCCCGCATTTGCATATGTGTATTTTGAGTCACGCTCCTGTCTTTGTGCTGCGTGCGTGACTTTTCACGCTCCTGTCCATGAGCTTGCGTGCGTGACTTTTCACGATCACATTGTGCATGACTTTTGGCGTGCGTGACTTTTTCACCCTCACGTTGAGAGTGCGTGCGTGAATCACTTGTCACGCTTCACTTTTCACACCCACACTTGCCAGCGGGTATTATGTTATACGCTCACTCCTCCATGCTAGACTTAGCGTGACTTGTTGGTCTTAGCAGAGACTTCTTGCGTGACTTTTGAACTTAGCTTAGACTTGTTGGCGTGACTTCCTGGCTTGGGTGTTTTATTCTGTTCCATACTTTATTTATTTAATAGTAGCAGGATAATTCCCTATTATATCCTTACGCCTTTTTGCATGAACCCGAAATCTTAGCATGTTAATATTTTAATACCTATGGTTGTGTATTAGTGCCAAGTGTTTGGATTGGTATATGGATATCCAGTGAGACTGGAACTTGACCTTGAGAGTTATAGACTCAACCCTATTTAATGATAAATGACTTTCATGCCTTGTCACCATTAATGACGATAGTTATTCAACTAATTGATCATGCGTTCCTAGTTGGAACTAAGAGACTGGCTAGTCGTCTTATTAAAACGAATGAATGAGACACGTTCATGTTTTGAACTATTGCAATCGACTGGCTGATCCCGAATATTGACATACATGCACATGCAGGCTTCAATCTATTTATTTAATTAATTAATTATTTATTTTCTACAAAAGAAGCATGTGTACTTTATGGTCAAGGCATGACTACCGTGGTTAGATTTGATTGTTGCATTACGCTATGTAAGACCTGCAACCTAACCGCACTGGTATCGTTGTAGAGTTGTTCATATCGTACCCCGTACGAAAGTACTCATTTGAATGACCATGATCCACGACATAGGATTTCACTCAACATAGGGACTATTAAGTTAAATAAAATAATGATTGCATAGAGAGAATAGATTCCCGAGTTCTTACATGGCAGCCCCCTTGGGACGAGTAGTACCCGACGGGCCGGCTGGTTCTCACAGATACTGTAAATCTGCCACACGGACAGGGAACGGTATCTGCTTTTATTATTATTGTATATTGTATATCGACGGGCGTCCTGCTAGGACTCGTCTAATTCATGCATGGCGCACATGATTGACTGGATAGACTAGCCTTGCTCGCACATAGTAAGAACTGAGGAATCTTTATTGCATTATTCCAGGATAACTTGAGACCCACAATAGCATGCCGTAGAATTTGATTGGCCGTTCAAGATGATTTGTTTGTGTACTGTACTACTCTGTTACATAACTGGAATGATCAGAATGTCAGGACATGACGGGCCAACTTCTGTCCTTGTTTGGTTGGGAGGTTGGTTCAAAGTGTCGTGATGTGATGTGAATCCTAGTGGAAAGCAGAGATCTATTATCATTATATTCTTTTACTTACTGGTTTATGTCCTTCATATCGTCATTCCTTGTGGTACTTGCTATTAGAGGTCTAACCTCTCTGGTTTTGCATGGCCAGATTTAGAGCCGGTTCCCGAGGATCCAGCGTACTTCTACCTCCAAGATGGTCAATACTAGAGGCATGATAGCAGGAGGACTCGAGTGGGTTCCTTACTTCACCGCTCGTTTTGTTATTTACCTTATTACTTAGCCGTTTGGCACCGACATGTTAGTCGGATTGTCTTGTACTTACTTTTACATGATTGTAATTAAGTCAGATTGCAGCTGATAACAATTGTGTATACTTGCTATATCATCTGGCTATAATTTGTAAAGCCAGATCTCAAGAACATTTTGACTGAGCGTTTGGGACGCCTTACTGCTTTATCTTACATGTTCTCTATTTCTGTTTCCTTGCTTGAATGATTGAGACAATAGATGTGTAATGACCATAGTAAGACCTTTATGTAGTATGCACCCCCTCGTCTGGTTAGACAGCATTGATCGTATTATATGGTATTCATCTACCCGTAATACGTAGCTGGCTGAGTCATTCCCCCGCTCTCCAGTATTCTGGTTCTGGGGCGTGACAGGCCTGACCGGGCCGGGCTGAACCGGGCCTAACGTTGAATGCAAAAAAAAAAAAATCAGTCCCGGCCGGGCCAGGCTTGGGCTCGGGCGGGTGAACCCAGCCCGGACCGGATGCACTAGTGGGCGGGCTCGGGCCGGCTAGGAGCGGGCTGAACCGGGTCGGGCTTGCTGCGGGCTCGGGCCCAACCGGCCCATGTAACACCCTGACACCCACCCCTACCAAGAGAAGCTTGATGAGCTCCCTAGTGGAGGTAGCCCCACCACCCTCACCCACTCCTCCTTCCATGTCCGCTCCTCCTCATTCAAGGAGGACTCCTCCAAAGCCCTCTTCGAGGTCCCCGACGACAAGAGGGATGATGTAGGTGAGGAGGAGGCGGTGCCTCCGTCGAGCATGGGTAGCACGCAGACGAGAGATGGACGGGAGGTGATCGGAATGAAATAGTTGACGGCGACGCCATTGTTTCGGCTCGGGGGATCTGGGATTACTGTTGGATAGGTGACGAGAGATGGACCACCTTTCCAGAGTTTCATAAATGGACACACTAATGGTGTCGTGTCCGATTCGTAAATAGTGGTTGTTGTGATTATTTTCTAAAAGTATTTTTACCAAACGAAATCTTAAGCTTTTATTTCAAAACTATTTTTCATATCATAGTAAACAAATGGGTTCTTTATACTTTTATTTCTCAAAACAACTTTATAACATTATCTTTAAATATTATTGTCAGAACAAAATTTTACAAAATATATCCAAATGGGCCCTTAGGCCTCCTTTGGTTTGCGGAAAGGAAAGGAAAAGGAAAGATTTTTTTTTTTTTTTTTGAAAGGAAGCTTCATTAATAACACTAGGTAGAAATAAAGCTCATGTCTTTGAGGACATGAGATAAGATACATGTAGGTGTCTCTTCAAAAGAGTGTAGATAGTGAGAAGAATTTGAGAACATAGCTTCAGTAGCAATAGAATTAGCACTCCTCGAAACATAAGAGTAACAAATGTTAAGATCGGATTCTTTTGATTTCCTTGCTTCTGCTATGGCATGATGAGCCCGCCATAGTTGAATAGTATCAGAATCTTCAACTGCCTCTATAAGCGGCAAGCAGTCCCCTTCAATTGTGACATTACTCAGTTGGTTCATGTTGCAGATTATGAGTGCAAGACAGATACCCATCGCCTCAGCTTCAAGTGGTGATCCGCCATCTTCAGTTTTTGACTAGCCAGTATGAATTGTCCATTTGAATTGCGCAAGATTGCACCTGCTGCCATTTTTTCATCTAGATATGTGCCATCAAAATTAATCTTCCAATGATTGATTTGAGGAAGACTCCAATTAGCTTAATGTTGTAGTGTGCTTGGAATTGGATTGACTTGGGATGGTGTACTGTAACATACTCCAATTAGCATTGATATTGTGTAATATTTTCCATCCATTTTCTTTTTCGGTGTTTGGAAAGGCCAAGCAAATTGAGAGGGAGAGTGAATCGCTAGAGTGGGGAAGTGAATCCCTATGTCAGTGGGGGAACCACTTTCCTCCCAATTTTCTTTTCTCTTGAGAATCAGTTTCTTTTTTCAAACATTTTCTTTGACATCCGAACATAAAAAGTAAATTACTTTTCTTTCTTAATCCCATGATTTCGTGAACCAAACATGACCTTAAGGTCTGGAAGAATTTCCCTGCAGCATAAAGAAAAGTACCTAATCCAAACGATAATAAAATGCTTGTTATCAAAATTTTCTCTGTTAAATTTGGAATCGGGATATTTTGGGAAGAAATGGGCTTTTGTATATACACGTTAGGCACATTTATTTGAGGTGGATCCTTGTTAGCAATTCGGCAAACGGACAAAATTCGAAACGACAAAAGTACGAGTATAAATCGGCACAATATAAGTAAAATTCGGTCAAAAATTCGGTCAAAAAATTCGTCTAACGAAAAACATTCGGATTAGATTTAATTCGTGTTTAGTACGTTTAATATGAACCAATTCGACATATATATATAGGGCCCACTCACCTCTACTCTTTCACCTTCATAAATAAGGATTCAGTGTGAGAATAAGAAGATGTTGGATGATGGAAAACCGAAAGATTTTTCTTTGATTGTTGCAAGCAACATGTGCAAAGAATCTTGGGTTTTTTTTTTTTTTTTTTTTTTTTTTTTTGAAATCACACACACACACAATTGGGGTCTCGAATCTTGCCGGTCCCTCCGGATGTCTGCTCTAATACCACTAGGCTAGAGAGCTCAGACATCTTGGATTTTTTTTTTTGGTTACTGTGAGACTTTTTTTTTTTTTTTTTGAAAATTTGTTAGAATTGTGTCAGTCTTAATAACTAATAGCAGGAGTCAAGAAAGTCAAGACTGTTAGGTTTATTGGTCACATTTTTTTGGCCAAATTTTTTAAAAATTCGTACGATACGCGTTTAAAATGCCACAGGCTTAAAATTCGCGTACAAATCCGAATTTTTCAAAAGTACGTAAGTGTTATACGTTTATGTAAGATACGAAAAAATTCGTGTATAATACACGTTTTATTCGGGTGATCATTAGGTGGATACGTCTCTTCTTGACACCGTTCTGGCAGTCATTAAATATAGATTTCTGATTGCTTCCAACTTTCGATGGATGGGTTGGCACCACGAACAGTTTGGTGCAAGTGTACCCTCGGGCCTCGGCAACTGCATGCATTCACATGTTGCTGTGCAAGTATAAACTCAAATCCTCTGTAGCTCTACCACATACACTTTTCCAGAAGGAAAAAAGCGAGTCATGGAATTTGAACGGATAGTAGATCATTTGAAGGATAAAAGTATCCTCGTCACCGGTTCAACTGGATTTCTTGGGAAAGGTATATGGAAATAATTATAATTATTCTCCTTCTTTTAATGTTGTGTTAGCTCATTCTTTTTATGTTGTTGTTTCAAGTTTTTGTCGAGAAGATCCTCAGAGTCCAACCTAATGTGAAGAAGCTTTTCCTCTTGGTGAGAGCCGAGGATGCGGAGTCGGCCATGCGACGTGTTCATAGCGAGGTATATAGTACTGTCATCTATATGCAAGTTGTAGAGTCCACATCCTACGTGGATTAAATTTTGCAATTATCATTATACAATTTTATGACTGTTATCGTTACTAGAACGAGAGAGAGAGAGAGTAAGGAAGTCGTAAGATAACATCCACCGATGAGTCCCCAGACCATTAAGGGGATCCACAATTGCTAAGGTATCCATCGAACTTGTGGAACCACTTTGGCTAAAATGCGTTAGGATGGGAGAGAGAGAGCCGAAATCAAAGGTAGACCTTGGTAGGGAAGTAGGAGAAATACTGGTGTATGAGTAGAGAGAGCAATGTAATGGTGTACCCTCTTTTATATTTCAATAAAATTACTTATTCTTAAAACAAAAGCTAGCATTATAATATATTACAAACTATTAATATAATTATTACTTTATGTTGGAATGCTAAGTAAAAAAATGTCATGCCTCGATCTTGCATGACCAAAAGTCGCTACTAGGCGTGATGTCATACAAGCCTAAGGGTTAGATCTATATTTAGACCTGAGAATGTAGTGCTCGACAGCTCGATCTACTCGGTCTACAATCTAGAGTGCTCAATCTGCTCGGTCTGCTCGATGGAGAGAAGGAGAGGGAGGAAGGGCCAAGGGTGGGCTCTACGTTTGGAGTTGGAGAGCTCAGAGCCTCGGAGAGAGTGGAGATTAGGGGAGCTCAAGAGTTGAGCAATAGCAGAAGGAAGAGAAAGAGTTTAGGAATTAGGGTTTGATAAAGTGGGTGAAATATATATATATATATATATATATATATATATATATATATATATATATATATATATATATATATATATATATATGGTTCGGATCGGGAGTACCACCTACGGAGCCCCGCGGGAGCCCCATCGCCCTCGATCGTTGGATCAAGCGGGTGTGTGCGCGGGCCCTACGCTGGTCCCCCGATCCGATGGAGCAGGGGGGACAGAGCTTTGACGGGGCTCCACAGGCGGAGCTTTTAATCCGCGTCCATATATATATAGATTTCGCTATTGCTAGATTTCTGACTATCGAGCTCTTCAAATGAAAGATTAATAGATTCTTCAACAATCACCGATCTTTTGTTGAAAATTCTATATCCCTTACTCTTGGCTGCATATCCGAGGAATATTCCTTCGTCTGCCTTCAAGTCGAACTTACCCAAGTTATCCTTGGTTTTCAGAATTAAAGCAGCGATAACCAAAAACTTTAAAATAAGAAATATTTGGAATCTTTTTAAACCACAATTCATAGGAGATTTTTTTCGATATGGGTCGAATTAACGCCTTATTTAAAATATGACAGACTGTACTTACAGCTTTTGCCTAATAATATTTATGAAGATTATGCTGGTTGAAGCTTGACTCTAGCCATGTCGCTTAAAGTCATATTCTTCTGCTTTATAATAAAATTTTGTTGAGGAGTTCTTGGACAAGAAAACTCATGATAATATCTATTATCATCACAAACTTTTCAAATTCGTATTTTTGAATTTGCCACCGTGTTCACTTCGGATTGGAGTAATAATGAAACATTTTTCGTTTTGTACCTTTTATAAAATACTTGAAATTCAAAAATGACATCGCTTTTATTAGATAAAAAGTAAACCCACTTAAATCGAGAGAAATAATCAACTATAACAAATGCGTAGAGCTGACCACCAAGACTAGCGAATCTATTACGACCAAATAAATCCATATGAATCAATTGCAAGGGTCTAGAAGTGCTTACAGCGTTCATGGATTTAAAATATGGCCTAATTGCTTTATTCTTTTCACAGTCTGAACATACCATATCTCTCTTGAAGAAAATTTCTGGGAGTCCTTTTACCAGCTTTTAGTTAATAGCCGTAAAATAGTGTCCATGTTTGCATGTTCTAGTCTTATGTGCCATAGCCAGCTTTTATCTTGATTAGCTACTAGGTACTTTCCTGCACTGTTAGTACGTTCTAGAAAAAAAAACTTAAATATTATCTTTTCTGATCCCTTTATATATAGGATTACCGGTAGACATTTAATATATAGAACATGTCTTTCGGAAAATTGATACCATAACCATTATCTGTCAAATGACTAATGCTCAATAGGTTATGTTTCAATTCTGTGACTAAACAAACGTATTTTATTTCAGGGTAAGGAGACATACCAATATTACAAATTCCTATAATATTATCTCAAAGATTATTGCTAAAGGAAACATACCCTTCTCTCTTCATCGATAGCGTAGCAAATAAGGATGCATCACCTGTCATGTGTTGCGAATATCCGTTGAGGATCCACTTGCTTTTAGCATGAAAGGGTTGAAGGTCTATCTACAAATTAAAACGAGTAGATGTAACCTTTGGTACCCATTTCTTAAAGGTTCCAGTATGTTTTAGTTTTGGGAATCCAAGCAAGTATATTTGTGTCAACTAGCTTTCTAGCTCTATAGTACAGTGATATATGCTCGTGTTCACCACAATATGTGCATGTAATTTTTGAATAGTGTTCTTCACTTCAGTGTTGACAAGCTTCTTGTGTGTCTTTCTTGGAAACCTATAAATGAAAACCTATTTGTGAGGAACGTGTTGCTTATGTGCTTTCTTCGGTTTAGTCCTTTGTGGTATATGCTTAGTGTTAGGATTAACCTTAGGCTGTGTAACAGGGGTAACATGTTTGTCTAATTTGATCTCTTATTTTTTAGAGATAGCACAAGACTCTTCGAATTTAGCAGTCGTATCCTTGAGTCTTTGCTCAGTGATTATGTGTCTCTTCTTCTTTATGTCATATAACTCTTGCATTTTGACATATTCTCTTTCTTTTTATTCTATAGTGAGGATAGCCTCATGATAGTCCAATCTAATTTTGGCTATCTCCTTCTTGTTACCGATAGTAGACGTTTTTTTTGATATCTTCTAGAAGATTAGACATGCTAGCTACTTCGGTTGTGTATGCCTTAATCTCCTTGCAAGACTGTTTATACTTGTCTAATACATTTTTGTTTATACTTTGGCATTTTCTAACTGATTGAATATAAAATTATCATAGAGAGAGTTTTCTGTTACCTTATCGTATGCCATTAGACAGACATTTGTACTGCTGCTGCGTTTGTCCTCCTCTTCTGATTCACTCGCCTTACTTTCATGCCAGATGCTGGTGTTTACGTATTTTCGACTAGTTGTAGCTTTTCTGCTTGATCTTGATCGGTCATATGGCCTGCTTTTCTTCGTTAGTGGACAATCCCTTCATGTGCCTTAACTTTTTTGTATCCAAACCAAATAGTTTCTTCTTCGTTGCTTTCATGGATATCTTTCTTCTTTCGGTTTGATCACTCAAACTTTAAGAATTTTCTGAAGTTCTTGACCAGTAGGGCCTGTTCCTAACCATCAGAATCTTCTTCGTCAGAATCATTACATGAGACACTTCTGGCTTGAGCTTTGAAGGCGATGAATTTTTTTTGGAAGTCGCCTCTTCAAAGTCTTGTAGATCCAGCTCATGGGTCATGAGCTTGCCCATAAGTGTCTCCAATGTCACCGTGGTGAGGTCGTTTCCTTCTATGATCGCGGTGGCCTTCGGATTCCAATTTTTGGTTAGAGCCAGCAGTACCTTCCTGATCTTCTCGTGGTTACTATAATTATTTCCAAGAGATTGTAGATGATTAGTAATATGAAGGAAACGAGTAAATATCAGTGTAATTGACTCATCAGTTTTTATCTTGAATGACTCGTATTCTTGTGGTCAATCTACTTATTTTGGATTCCTTTACTTGGGAAGTTCTTTCATGAGTTACCTGAAGAAGTCTCCAAATTTTATTAGATGTGGTACAAGTAGATACGTAATTGAACTCGATTTTGTCAATTACATAAAATAGTACATTGATGGCTCATGCATCTAGACTAGCTTGTGGCTTCTCATGCTCAATGTATTTGTCATGGGACTTGTCTACTAAAATACAATCAATCACTGTTCAAGGTAGTTTCTTGTAACCATCTATAACTATCGACCAAAGATCGAAGTCCAGTGACTTAAGAAAGAAACTCTTTCGTGTTTTCCAATAAGTGTAATTCGTTCCATTAAATAGTGGGGGTCTATTTGTGGATTGTCCTTCACTGTTGAATATAGATTTAACGACTGCCATCTATATATACTCTCTAGCTGGTTACGTATATGTATAACCTGCTCTGATATCAATTGTAGGACCGTTTAGCACCTCTAGAGGGGGTAAATAGAGTGCGTGCGTGTGCAGCAGAATAAATCTCACAATTAAAAATTATGAACTGTTGCAAGTAAGAGCAAATGAA
>JANAVB010004599.1:23357854-23732854 GCA_029216955.1 Iris pallida | reverse complement strand
AGCTGCCTTTTTTTGGAAATATTTTGATAGTTTCTGCTCTAGTAGAAGATCTAGAAACTTTACTAAACAAAGATAAAAAGTACTACTTGCATATATTAACTCTGACCAAATGTAAATATTGTTCATCATAAGTAATATACATTGTTAACTTAGTTTCGTACAAGAAACAAAATAAATAAAATTACCTATGGAAGATCCTTGAGCACCTTTAGCTATTGGATTTTGAGCTTTTGGATCTAAAATAGGTGCGCCCTAATTATTGGTGACATAATTTTTCATAAAATTCCCGTAAACTATTATTTTTCTTTTTTGTTTTAACATTATGAGCCATACTTCTAACTTCCGGAGGTGATATTTGTGTTAGTGGCACAAAATTAGAATATGGAAAGATACTATACAAAAAAAAAAATAGTATAATAAGCACAATTTTGTTAGGAACCACCTTGATGAGGCTGTTTAGAACTAGTATCATCCAATTTTTTAAAATAATTTTTAGAAAAAATAAAAATCTAGAAGAAATTTTTTTCAACAAAAAGAGAAAGAGACGAAAAAAAATTCACAAATAAAAAAAAGGAAGAAAACTATTTTTTCGTATTAAAATTACTTGAAACGTCAACTTAAAGGCTGTGTGAAGCCTCCATAAAAATACACTTTAGACTCCAGAAAATTATACTCCAATATCAAGAAAGTTATACCTTCAGCTCTAAAAACTTGTTAATTCAATCTTGAGAAATTTGCTTACTTCTAAATATTGTAAGAGAGGAAATAAAATTTGTTTGTGGTTCATTTTGATGATTTATGTCCTATTTAAAGGAATTTCGGATGTAGAACTACCCTAATATCACTAAAATGTAGTTGTTATAAGGGTATTTTGGTCAAAATACCCCCAAACAGTTAATTTTTTTGAAAATTTAGATTAAACCGGGTCTGGACTAAGTCGGCGAACTGGGCTGGGTCGATCGGGTTATGGGGCCTAAACTAGTTCGGACCTATTTTCGAACCAAGTCGGGCTGGGCTGTGCTGGGCCGGGCCTGACTTTCGGGCTGAAAATGCGGACCCAGCCTGTACCCATTATGTGTATGGGCCGGCCCAGCCAGTCCATTGACCCCTCTGGGCTGACCCATACCGGCGTTGGCCGGGCCGGGGTCGGGCCGGATATCGTGTCGTCCGACCCATTATACACCTTGACATCAATTGGTCCACTCTTCTTGCTTGAAACGTTCCATCTTTCCCCTTGAATTCTTGGACCATCTCATACGCTAGGAGACATTTCTCTACTATCGATCTATTAATAAAAATAGATTGATTAGTGGAAATAAGAGTAGACATAATACCTTGTACACGCCGACACACAGATGCATGATCAATTTATACATATAATTACTACATGCAATGGGGAAAGAATCTGATACGGATTTAGCCACTTCATTCTTCGAGATATATAAAATTAATGAACGTGTGGTTCAGGTTGCGAAGCAGCCGCCCATTTGAAAGACATCTTGGATAACTTCCAATACATACTGTAGGAAATAATAATGCCTTGTTCTCATTGCTAGGGTTTGTTACAATATATATAGTGTCTACATTTGGGCTTATGGATATGGGCCATATTTATATTACAAATATAATCTAACACCCCCCCCCTCAAGTTGGAGCATGCAAGTCACAAATGTCCAACTTGGGAAGGAAAGAATCAAATACTTGCTGTCCAAGGGGCTTGGTGAAGATGTCAGCCAGTTGAGAAGAAGTAGGAACATGCGAGGCTATTACGGTGCCATCTCTAATAGCATCGCGAACAAAATGCAAATCCACCTCAATATGCTTACTGCGCTCATGAAATATCGAATTCTGAGCCAGGTGCAGGGCTGACTGACTGTCACAATACACCGACATAGCAGACTCCTGGCGAACGCCCAAACACACCAATAACTCCTTCAACCATTTCAACTCACAAACAAGCGCAGCAAGAGATCGGTATTCAGCTTCAGCAGAAGATTAAGAAACAGTTGATTGCTTCTTGGTCTTCCAAGAAATAGGAGACCCCCCCAGAAACACCAACCAGCTTGTAACAGAGCGGCGAGTCAATGGACAACTTGCTCAGTCGGAATCACACCAACCAGAAAGACGGAGATCACAATCAGCTTTCAAAAGAATACCCTGCCCTGGTGCATTTTTGAGATATCTGACAACTCTCAAAGCAGCATGCCAATGATCTTGTCGAGGCTCCTGTAAGAATTGAGACAAGATATGCACAGCATAGGCCAAGTCAGGGTGAGTAAATGATAGATAAATCAACCTTCCAACCAGCCTCTGATAAGTCTCTGGATCCGTCATCCTTGGACTAGTCGATTCTGCCAGCTTGTGATTGGGCTCCATGGAAAAACCAGCAGGGCGAGACCCCATCAAACCGTATTCTGAAATGATATCCAAAGCATGCTTCCTTTGACACAAGAAAATTCCTTCCGCACTCCGAGCCACCTCTATGCCAAGAAAGTACTTCAACACACCAAGGTCCTTCATGTGAAAGCAAGAACTAAGGTACTTTTTGAAAGCATCTAAAGCACCTGTGTTATTACTAGACACAATCATATCATCCACATAGATCAAAACATGCAACTCTACCTTCCCCTTAAAAAAAGAGAAAAGGGAATAATCGGAATGTGATTGAATAAATCCATAGGATATCAGAGAAGCAGTAAGCTTAGCGAACCAACAACGTAGTGCCTGTTTCAATCCATATAGAGACTTACGCAGGCGACACACTTTGTCGGGTTCACTATGCGAAAAACCTGGCGACAACTTCATATATACTTCTTCTGTCAGATCTCCATGAAGAAAAGCATTGTGCACATCCATTTGGTGCAAAGTCCAGCCTTTCACAGCTACAACAGCCAAGAACGCCCGAACTGTAGGCATCTTAGCTACCGGGGCAAATATTTTTGAATAGTCGATCCCTTCAACCTGATGATTACCGAACACAACCAGCCGTACCTTTAAGCGCTCAACACTGCCGTCGGATTTGTACTTTATTTTGTACACCCATCTACTTTCCAATGCTTTCTTTCCAGGAGGCAAATTGACAAGACTCCATGTCCCATTATCTTCCAGAGCCTGTATTTCAGTTTGCATAGCTGCGCGCCAGCCTGAATCTCGCGGGACCTGGCGATATGAAGTAGGCCCAACACTGGCAGTGATAGCTGCAAGAAAATCTCTTTATCTAGCAATAAATATGTCATAACTTAAAAATTGTGTTAGAGGATATGAAGTACCTGAGGAAGTGATGGGAACAGATGAACTGTGGTGAAGGGGGGACTTTTACTTCGAAAAGCATTCGTCACAAAATCCTGTAATCGTACTGGCTGTGATTTCTTTCTCATTCTTCTTCCCAAAACTATCTCATCGGGCACCTCTGGCAACACTGTATCCCCTGTATCATTAGTAGTATCCGCATCACCCCCAGGGACTCTCCTGTCAAGACTTCTGCATCTGCCGGTGCATCCTTGCCACTCGGTGT
Source organism: Iris pallida (assembly GCA_029216955.1). Taxonomy (NCBI): domain Eukaryota; kingdom Viridiplantae; phylum Streptophyta; class Magnoliopsida; order Asparagales; family Iridaceae; genus Iris; species Iris pallida. Next base: position 23,729,340 of record JANAVB010004599.1, on the reverse strand, counting down.
CGAGCCACCAGCAACCACTCCGGCTTCAGCAACCGTAGCCGGCACCATCCCAAAAGCCTCTATATCGTCTCCCGGCACCTCAACAGATATAGAGGTGCTGGTGGTGGTCTTAAGCTTCTTATCATTGTCATCAATTTTAATTGGAACACTCTCTGTGGTGGTGGTCTTAAGGAATCACCATAGAGTTCATGAAAGCATCGAGCGGGTCGCCCGGCTCCGTTTGCAGCCTTCTCCGTTTGCTTCTCGGCTCCGACTGAGCCATCCGAGCCGCCCGATGCTTTCATGAACTCTATGGTGATTCCTGAAGTGGAGAAGCTTAAGTCCACCAGTTAGAAATGGTGATTCCCCTTCTAGTATCCAGCAGTAAATATGTCATAACTTAGAAATTGTGTTAGAGGATACGAAGTACCTGAGGAAGTGATGGGAACAGATGAACTGTGGTGAAGGGGGGACTTTTACTTCGAACAGCATTCGTCACAAAATCCTGCAATCGTACTGGCTGTGATTTCTTTCTCATTCCTCTTCCCAAAACTACCTCATCGGGCACCTCTGGCAACACTGTATCCCCTGTATCATTAGTAGTATCCGCATCACCCCCAGCGGACTCTCCTGTCAAGACTTCTGCATCTACCTGTACATCCTTGCCACTCGGTGCCGAGCCACCAGCAACCACTCCGGCCTCAGCAACCGTTGCCGACACCATCCCAAAAGCCTCTGTATCGTCTTCCGGCACCTCAACAGATGTATGGCGTATTGCAGAAGACATATCGCTAGCAGAGCCACACCCAGGAAAGTTTCCATCCCTTTTTATCAATTGGATACCCAACAAAGATACATTTTCTGCTCCTGCTAGCAAATTTATCATGTCGGGATTTCAAATCATACGCATAGCACAGACAACCAAAGATACGTAGATGATCATACGAAGGAGCCGAACAATATAAAACTTCATAAGGAGACTTAAAATGCAAGATACTAGAAGGGGTTCTATTTATCAAATAACATGCACCCAGAAAACATTCTCCCCAAAAATCCACGAAAAGGGAACCCTAAAATCTCAATGCCCTGGCTACATTTAAAATATGTCGATATTTTCTTTCCACCCTTCCATTCTGTTGAGGTGTCCCAACACAGGATGTTTGGAACAATATACCTTGAGATGAAAAATAATCTCGTAAACAATTAAATTCAGTGCCGTTGTCACTCCGTACACGACGGATATCAGCTCTAAACTGACGCTTCACTATAGCAATGAATTTAAGAAACATAGAATAAACAGCACACCTATCCTGCAATAAAACAACCCAAACAGCTCTAGAATAATCATCCACCAAAGTCAAAAAATACCGTGCCCCATTAGATGACGGAACACTATATGGTCCCCACAGATCACAGTGTATAAGTTCAAAGCATCTCAAAGCACGACTACTACTATCAGGAAAGGCATCACGAGTCTGTTTAGCTTGATAACAAATATCACAAGCCTTATGAGAAAACATACTACTACCAGAAAGAAAAGGTAAAGTCTGCATTACTTTATCTGAAGGTTGCCCCAGTCTACTATGCCAAACCTCAGAATCACTCTCTTTGCATGCCAGGATCACCAAAGCCAAAGAAGCTGGGACCGCCCCCAAGAAGTAAAGTCTACCCCTTTGTTTACCTGCTCCAATCACCATCCTCGTACTTCGGTCCTGAACAAAACACAAATCAGGAGTAAATAACATATCACAATTTCTGGCACCAATCAATTGTGAGACAGATCAAATTGCATGTCAATGTCGGAACATAAAGAACATCCGTCAACACCAATGAAGCAGTCAGAAATACTTTGCCTCTCAGAACAGCCTCAATAGTGTTCCCATCAGGCAAAATCACAGGACAGACAGGGCCCTCAAAGCAATCAACTAAACAGTCATGAGAGCCTGTCGCATGAAGAGTAGCCCCAGTATCGAATATCCAAGGGACAGAAGAATTCTTACCCATCAGACGATCAGAGTTTGATGAACCAGGTTTGGAAGGATTGTCGTTACCCAGCAGGCTCATCAGTTTCTGCCATTGTTCACCTGAGAGTGGTGAAGGATACCCTCCATGCCTCATGTCTGCCGAACTCCCAGCAAGACAAGCAGGGACACCATGACCAGCAGTGGCGACATGATGAACAGCCCCCGCACCACCAGTACCGTGACCCCCATCTCGTCTTTGCAGTGGTGCCGAACCTCTGCTACCACCAGCACCACGTCCGCCCTCACGCCGAGGATGAGTCTTCCACCACTCTGGATAGCCAATCTTTGCAAAGCAAGTTACAACATCATGACCTGTTTTCTTGTAATGAGTACAGATCATACCTGATTTGTCCCTGGAATCTGAAGTTCTACTATTAAAAGTAGTAGAAAGACGAGGAGAAGTCGTGACAGCCAGCGCCAACCTCCTCAGTAGCGGATTGGACCTGAGATTTTCGTATATCCTCCTCCTCACGGACTGCCTGGTATGCCCGATCTAAACTTGGCTGAGGATCCTGAGCCAGAAGATTAGATCAGGTATGACCATACAACTCAGCATTCAAACCATACATGAAGTCCTGAAAGTGGTCTTCATCCCTCATAGCCTGTAGCTTTGTAGCAAGTTCACCACAGGTACAAGTAGGCAATAGGAAATAAGCAGCTTGTTCATCCCACAAATACTGCAAATTTTTAAAGTAGGTTTCCACAGACATCGAAGCCGTTTGTTTACACTCAGCCAAAGCCACCTTAATTTGTTGCTTTCGAGTGCCATTGCTAACAACAAATCTTTTCTCCAACAAAGTCCACAAGGGATAAACCTCCTCAAAGTACGGTAAAGATTTCTTCAGAGACAGATCAATGGTATTAATAACCCATTGAACCAGCAGCGCTTGTACGCATCTCCAATCAATCAACTTACTAGCATCATTAACAGGTTTGACTTCAGTACCTTCCAGAAAAGTAATCTTTTGCCTAGAGATCAGGAAGAGACGTATCGACCGAGACCACTCAGCATAGTTCGGTCCACGAAAAACAATAGGAGTAATGATATTTCCTGGTTGATCAGCAGAACTCAGAAAATATGGATCCTTCGGATTAGGATAATTTGGATTGTATGCACCGCCACCGCCAGTCACGACGGAGTAGCTGGACGCAGCATCATCTGCCATTGCGGATGTCGGGTGTACAAAAATTTTGTACAACTCCGACGAATCGACCGCTGATGGACGGGGTCGGCGGCGAATCGGCCGCGATCAGGGGCGCCGGATCTGGCACTGGGAGAGCGGCCGGATGTCGGGTGTACAAAAGTAAGTATAACTCCGACAAATCGGCCGCTGATGGACGGGGTCGGCGGCGAATCGGCAGCTGAATCGGCGAATCCGGCAAATCGACGCGGATCGGACGGATCGGCACGGATCGGGTGGATCGGGCGGCTCGGACGGCTCAGTCGGATCCGGTTAGCAAACGGAGAAGGCTGCAAACGGAGCCGGGCGACCCGCTCGATGCTTTCATGAACTCTATGGTGATTCCTGAAGTGGAGAAGCTTAAGACCACCACCACAGAGAGTGTTCCAATTAAAATTGATGACAATGATAAGAAGGTCGACTCTGGAAAGGCTAATAATGGAAGGATCAGTAATGGGATTCAGTCAAAGAAGAAGGATGCAAAGAATAATTCAATGGGAAGAATTATGCCCGGTGAAGATTCCGAGTCGGATTACGAGGATCCTGAAAATGACGAGGGTCCTGAAGAAGACGAAGACGCGAGCGGATCAGGGGTGAGGGCTGCGCGGCCGGCGATCAGCTGGTCTGCGCGGGCGCGGTTGGCGCGGTCGGCGCGGGAGCGGGCTAGGGTTTTTCGGGAGATGGCGGCTAGGAGTTTTTTCGGGAGGCTCTGATTCCATGTAGAAAATAATAATGCCTTGTTCTCATTGCTAGGGTTTGTTACAATATATATAGTGTCTACATTTGGGCTTATGGGTATGGGCCATATTTATATTACAAATATAATCTAACACATGCTAATTGATGCACTCCTAATGAATTTTGTAGAACTTGGAGCTGAAGCCATAAGTCCCAGGGCCTTGGCAGGGTTGCAACCATGACAATGTCCTTTATTTCTCTCATAGTTTTAGGCTTTTGAAGCAGTTCGTTTCCTTCTTCAGTTACCAATCCATTACACACCAATGCAGAGGTTCTGTTTTATAATCAGACAGATTATACAAAGCGATATAGGACCTAATTGCTTCATCTTGTATGTCCTGTGGTGAAGTGATCTCCTTCCATTCACATCTATCAAGTAAGCTACATGATTTGTGTGTTGTCTTGGTTGAATAATGCTGTAGAAAAACTTCGTAAACCTTCACCATCTTTAAGCCAATCACATTTAGCCCTCTACCGAACCTTCAATTCTTCATAAAACTATAGTTTTCTCACTTGTTCTTGTAGAGCTACTTTATGTGCTGCCCATTCAGCATTATTTGGTCTTTGTTGTGGACATCCTGAAGCTCCTCCATCTGTTCTTCTAGATTTGGTTTAGGACGACTATTATTCCAATCCTTCAGACCTAACTTAACCGCTTTTAACTTGCTAGTAAACTTGTATTGCGAATTGCCATGTACCATAATGCTCAATGCCCCTTCCGTCACTTCTTGATAACCTTCCATCTCTAGCCAAGAATTATTGTATAATAGGCGCCTATGAAGTGGCATAGAGGGGATAAGTTGAACTAGAATAGGGATAAGGCAAACTAGAATGGGGGGGGGGGGGGGGGGGGGGGGGGGGGGGGGGGGATAGTTGACCCCATATATAGGGTCAAGTTTCCATTTTTCTTTTCATTCCCTTACTTCCTTAGAAACCAACTATATTAGGTACACCCTTCATACTCATGGACCTCCTCCAATATATACCAAGAAGGAGAAACTATTGCCCTGAGGACATTATTAATTTTTCCTTCAGGACTAAGTTATAAATCCATTCTTATCCTATTTACATTCAATAAAAGAAGAAATAACATGAAAAAAAATGAATAATATCTTGATCCTAAAAGATAAGAATGATTAGTATAATCCTAAAAAAATTGTTATAGCAATCCAAATTACTATTGTATATGCTTGTGGATCATAATTAACCGATTAAACTATTTACTTAATAGTATAATTCTTAATAGTTTAATTATCTTGTTGAATTATTTGATATTATGTCCTTAAACTAGCATTAACTTTCCATTGATATCTCTTCCAGGTAATAGAGAAGGAGTTGTTCAAGCTTTTGAAAGAAGAACACGTTCAAGAGTTTCACTCATTCATCTTAGAGAAGGTATCTCCTATTGCAGGAGATATTGTCCATGAAAATTTAGGGATACAAGATATTCATCTCAAAGAGCTATTATGGAATGAAATTGATTTTGTTGTGAATATCGCAGCCACTACAAATTTCTATGACAGGTGAGAACAATTATAATACTCACTCAATTTTATTTGCATTAAGTATAAAATTTCTAATATTTTATAAATATGTGCATTGAATCTCTCCTAAATGCAGATATGATAATGCTTTATCTATCAATACCTTTGGGGCCAAAAATGTCTTGGAATTTGCAAAGAAGTGTGCGAACCTTCAAAGATTTCTCCATGTCTCAACCGGTAGGTGTAATTCTTTCTACTACTCATTTCCTAGATATGGTCATTATCCTTAATTGTTGAAGTTTGGAGGTTGTGAAGGATCAATTTCAGCTTACATAACCAACAATCTACTTTCCAAACAACAAAAATGAGGTATGCGAGAATTGAAAGTTCTTTCTTCCATAAGAAATAATAAACTGTAATTTGAAACTTAAGAGAGAGAACAATTAGTGTGTTCTTTGCATCCCTCTCTCTCTCTCTCTCTCTCTCTCTCTCTCTCTCTCTCTCTCTCTCTCTCTCTCTATATATATATATATATATATATATATATATATATATATATATATATATATATATATATATATATATCATAGAAAATAAAAGAAAATAAAAATTTTATGTGCTGGGAGAAAGAAAAATATTCATCATCTATTGAAATATTAAAGATCATGCCTAGGATAAGGTCAACACAATATATAGTTCTAGGTTTGTTGATGGAGAGAAAAAAATGACCATGCGTGAAATATATACTACTATGTATATTAAATGATGTTACTATATGCATTCTTATCTTCTAACACCAAATATATAGAAAGCACAAAAGAGTACACATAAAGTGTAAGAGAAATTTGAAGAATACGTAGGATCTCAAGTCTTAGTATCAACCTCTCTTTCATGATCTTGTTATATTTGTGGCTTTGAGCAACATATAAGAACTAGGAGTTGTAAAGAGCTAATATTTCTACTTCTAATTAAAATGAAGAACTATATATAGAAAATTAACTAAACCAAAACAAATTAGATTTAGATTTAGATTTATATACTATGATTTTGTCTTAACAGTAGAACATTTGTTGTTTAGATTAAATATATCACTTAAATGTATAGATGTTGACAATTAATTTTTAATGGAATTGTATTATTCATGCTCTTTAGCTTCTTGTTGTATTATTTTAAGAATTCATGGTGAAGTCCCTAGAATTAATCCTACGGCTTATGGAAGATAATCACACTAGAGAGATCAAAATCTTTGATAAAGCTTCATTATTAAATATGACTAGTCATAGGTCACTTGGAAGGATATTAGTTGATCCGCAAAGAGTTGTACACTTAATGTTGTTTATAAGTGTGATTAATCTCGTAAGTTACTAATTCTGAGGGATAGTTAAAAGTGTAGGAACTCATTAGAGAACTTTTTCACTAACACACATATTATGGAATTTCCTAATTGACTAGCATGCATTATTTGTTAATGAGAGTACTACGTGTCAAAGCTGCAACTAGTCCTCTTATATGAGATCTAGATATCATATCAAGGGCGGAGCCAAGATTTTAGTTTACCCTGAACTAAACATAAAATGTCCTTTTTAAAAAATAAATGTTGTATCAGTATTGCCATATACATATCTCATCATGTCCATATCGTACTATGTTTGGCCAATGTAGAACCATGTCCAACATATTAAAAAATGGGATCCCGAGAAAAAAAACATTTTGCTTACCAGGTATACTCTTGCAGCTATATAATGTGACATATTAGTTCCCATGCAACCTTGGAAAACCTATTCTGGTCAGGAATTTCAACCAACAGAATTGTTGGAGTTTTTCTTAGGCTTGCAGTAGGTTTTCCTCTTTTATGGCTTGAAAGATAGTCCCATATTGGAAAACACTCCAAGTGGATATCTCAATATAATACCATGCTTGGTGTTGAAGTATGCACATGGGGTGTGGTAGCCAAAGTGGGTGCCATGTGGGATGTTTTACATGTAGGATTAAGTTTAAACTTCTCAAGGAAGCATTCATGCTTTTTGTCCTTGGAAAATTTTTCTTATGAGCTTAGCCCCCTAAAAGACTTAGTGACTCAAACTCGGACTCAAGGACGCAAACTGACAATTTGATGGTGCACTTGGCACTTGAGGAAGAAAGCATGAAGCAAGAGGAAAAATTCATAATAGGAGCCATTATGTCCAAACTTCCACTTTGGAACAAATTTGCAATAGACATGAAGCGAAAAAAGATGGAGGTCGAACTTGAAGGGATTTACATTAAAGATGAAAACATGGCTAAAATCAAAGTGGACAATCTCTCCAAGCAGTTTGCAAAAGCAAACAGTTCTTCCACTATCTTTCATCTACCTCGGGACTAACAATAAGCCCATTCCCTATCATTCATCAAAATCTAAACTATTTTTTCATACAACAGGAACAATAGCCGTACTCAAAACCAACAAAAATCACAAAAAAAGTATAAAAAAGATCACATCAAACACCTCCTTATATTGGTGCTCCGGGAGGTGGCTAAGTGACTAGACCGCCGAATGACCACAAACTCTTCTCGTGGAGCTTTCCTTACCGACCTTGCCTACTCCAAGCACAAAGAAGGAACTTTTTGAAAGACAAAAAGAAAGAAAATATATATATATATATATATATATATATATATATATATATATATATATATAGAGAGAGAGAGAGAGAGAGAGAGAGAGAGAGAAAAAAAAAATATATATATATATATAGAGAGAGAGAGAGAGAGAGAGAGAGAGAAAGAGAGAGAGAGAGAGACAGAGATATGAAAAGAAAGGAATGGAACTAGAGATTTGGTAGGGGTTTCTGGTGATGGAAGAGCAACGCACAAGTGGCCGATGTTGAGCTCTTTGAGCCTCCTCCTCTTCTCCTCCAGCTTCTACCTTCGACTTCTTCATAGTTCGCCATTACATAAAGAAAGAGGGTATTGTTCCTAAAAACTCTATAAATGAGAAAATGGCTCTTTTTCTTAAAAACCTTATTCTATTCGATCGTTACGTAGCATAGACATGTATAAAAAATTGGGTGGTTGGAGCAATACAACTTAACTTGATAATAATCCACTCTATTCTTAATCGTCGGTTAGCAAAGGGTAGATATTGGGTGTAGTTTCAAAATCAAAGATAGTGAATGATCAATATATAAGATATCCGTCACTTCTTCCATACGCTTAGTTGAAAATGTTCTATACTGATATAAAAGTGTGCTTGTTTCCACCTTATCATCCTTTGTAAATGGTTTCTCGATTTCAACAAGGAGTTGTTTGGCACTGGTAAACTAATCAGATACTGCATCCCCTGAATGCCTCTGGAATATCGCGTTTTATGGTCATCAGACTCATGCGGTTTAAGCATTTCCACTTCTTAAAGTTCGTCCTGTCAGGCGAAGAATTGTCTTCCTTAGGAGTAGTCGGACGCTCAATCCTAAGTACAAGGTCTAGATCCATGCCACCGAGAATAATGTAAATGTTCTCTTTCCAGTCCTTGAAGTAGTTTCTATTAAGCATGAAAATTGAGTTCAGATTAACAGATATTGTAGCAATACTAGCTGTAAAGAGAAGAAAAATAAACAAATAAACATACTATAATTAATAACCAAAGAATAAAATATAGTCAAACAAATTCAAATAATTGTGAACCCCATCTCAAGATACCTAGCACATCGTTAATATCAAGCATAGTAATATTAACGGTAAGTGGTACTCTTTTTGTAATGATCAAACGTTGACAATAAATCATGTCAAATAATAAGCCTATGTTTCAATCCGGTTATTATTCACATGTAAACATTGTAATTGTCACACATTTATCATCACAGATATGTGTACAATTCGACTAAGTATTAACCTTCTTTTAGGCTGCTTAATACTCGAATGAATGTACACACACAAACATTCGACATCCCTCATAGACTATCTACGCAAGAGATGTCACTTTGGCGACATCTTGTTTCAATGGATCTAGTTAGAATGTTAGATAACTTGCTAGTTATAAAGAAGAATTTTTTTGAATGTTGACTAAATCTTTATGTATATGCATGCATGTTTATAAGATTATAACTCAAATAGAATATTCATAAGCATGTGAATTGATAATTTGACTAAATTGAGCATTATCAATATAACAAAATTTATGTAATAATCTACTGAATATATGCATCCAAATAAGAACATATATTCGAATAAACAAATAGATCAAAATATGCATATTTTAACACATGGCGCCTCATGGAACGATTTACTATATATATTGAATTATTAATATCTGGCAACACTCCGCGATTGATGTTATGAAATCATATCCGAAGAGTCTTTCAACAGTCAAAAAGGATCTAACAAATGTTTGAGGTCCTAAGTGAAAGTCACATTCTTTAAAATAACAACTTTAATTTTTCTTCAAGAGGTTGATAATATCACTCTTCTTTTACCCGTGGATGAGGGACCCATTTCATTCCACTATTTATAAAGAATGAACTTCATATTCCTTTCTTAGCTTTTGTCCTTTCCTATTTCCTCTATACATCTTCTTCCAAATTTTTTTATATAACTTTTCTTTCTATCTATATTAGAGGTAGCAGCACTAATTTTTCAGTGTTCAAATTATATGAATCATAATATAATCTACTAATATAATTAATTAAATAACTATCTAAATGATATGTTCAACCTGATATTTAAATAAACGAATTAAACTACAAATATGTTCAACCTAATATTTAAGTAAATGAATTGTTTAATATTTAAACGAGAAAGGCATTATATCAAACAACCTCAAGTCAAAGATTCCAAATATTCCATACAAAAGAATGCTAAGTACACGTCTTAATCATAAAAAAATTATGGTTGCCGAAACTGCTAATCGGTATTCAAGCATAGTACCCAAACTAGGCCTGTCAATGGTAGCTTATTGGTCGGATATTGGCATTACCATATTCGAACCATTAACTATCGGATATATCCGTTAACTATCCGATATCCGTTCGGATATAAGTTTTGGCTACCATATCCGTTACCGATAATTTTAACGGATATCGGATAATATCCGAACCAATAAGATTACTAAAAAAATATTTATAATGAGAAGAAAAAAAAATCAGAACCTGTAGATTTTGTCAAGAAACAACAATTTTCCACATTGAAACGACATATTTTGTCAAGAAACAGCAGATTTTGTCAAGAAACAACAGATTTCCACATTGAAATGACATATTTTGTCAAGAAACAGCCGAAACAACATATTTTCGGCTGAATCCTGAATTCCTGATGGCCCAATATATTTTAAATTTATTAAATAATTTAAATATTATTGGTTCGGATATTAGTGGTCCGGATATGACACTTACCGTATCCGCATCTAATATCCGATAAATATCCGATATGATATCCGAATCCGTATCCATATCCGAATTTTCGGATATTTTCGGTTCGAATACGGATCGGATACGGATTTTCGGTCTACCATTGACAGGCCTAACCCAAACCATAATTTTTGGAATATTGTAAACTTAGGATGACAATTGGGACACATTCCTTCATTAAAAATTTGTGATTATCCCACCTAATATTAGGATTAGGACCTTAATTAAATCCACAAAGGGGGCCCACTTTTAAATCCTATAAACTCCTAATAGATTGGGTCGTAGTGTAGATGTGATGCAATGGCCAACCCAATACTTAAAAGGGGTCGAGATCATGTACTCTCTATGCTGGCCGTTGACTAGGATACTCATGTGGCACCCAAATGGATCTACCATTGTTTACCCCATGGCCAAGACACACTCAAACGCTCATTAGGTCATAGATCGATGACATTAAATTATAATGTTCTAATAAAACTTAAAATATAATAAAAGATTTATAAATAAAAAACATTAAACCCTAATTTTTAGGGTTTCCTTAAAGTGATAGGAAGCCATCATGGCACTTACACCATATCCAAACAATAGATAGGTCATGGCACCAAATGGGTTTGAGCAAAAGTAATAGAAATTATACCTCTCGTCAAGTTGAACCGTATTCCTGTTGGGATTTGACTCATGTTCACTACGAGGTTACGACCACCGTCCAAGGAATCAGATAAGTTTGGAAGGAGTCAGAATGGAAAAAATGGAGAAGTATCAGGGGATGTTTTGTCAGAGTCATAATGCCAATATGTCATTTGTATGCTTCAAATTAAGAAAAACATCCAATAAATTTGGGTGCAAATTTTTGGAACAACGATGTATCGGCAATGTGTCGAACAAGCAATGTGTCGAACAAATTATTTGGTCGGGCGCTGATATTTTTGTGTGTGGTTCAGGTTTTAATTGTTGATAGAAATTAAGAGACCTAGTTAAGGTTCTAATATCAACCTGTAAGATTGTTGATAGAATTTTTGTTTCTTAAGGCTATTGTATGCTAGAGCAAGAAGGGGTTTTGCTAAGGGTTTGCCAACCATTAAAATTGTCTTCAAGTGAGGAAGGAGAGCTCTCAAAAGGAGGGTTACTATTTACGGTTGTGCGTGTAATCCTTGTAAGGTTTCTTTTGTTGATTGAATAAATTATTTCTCTCATTTTTCCCATTTAGTTCGAGTTTTACCGAACCATGAAAGTCTTGTATTCTTGTGCTATTAATTTAGTATTTGTGCTTTGCTACATTTTTCGTCATCATAAGATTAGGATATTGTTTGTATTTGGTTGTGTCGTACACAACATTTCCTTCTACTACTTTAAGATCAGAGTCGTGAAACCTCCTACGGACAACGAAGCTTCTTGGTTCACCCGTGACAGATCTCCCACAAGGAGATGAATATGGGAGGAGAATAACTTGGGTATGAAGTTATTGTTGAGGTCGAGTCAAGCTTCTTGGTTTTTGCAAAGGGAGCTCTCCATATGTGAGCAACCTCACATATATAGGCAACTATGAAAACTTAGTACTGCACCCCCTTATGGACACACTTATAATAAGGCCCTAGGTCCCATATAGGTCGGCCTCGATTGTGAACTAGAACATGTTTGGATCGTACCATGACTGGTCTGGTTTAGGGATGCTAATAATTCTCATATCCATTGTGCGTGAGTTAATACCTTATTTGGCATCACTATATTTTGGCAATGTTAGAAATTAAGTCAAGTCTTTTTGTACACTAGTTGATTCTAAATTACTTGAAATGTCCCTTCTTCACTCTTTGGCTTAATGTGTCATATAGATTAATACAATTTCCTAACAAAAAATTATATCATCGTACCTCTTTGTCTGAACTCTTTATAGTCTATGGAACTTGGAGGTTATTTCATCTTTACGTGAGCTTTGACTATAGACCAAAAGGCAGATCTACCTACCTGCCAATTGTCTACCTAGACTTTATTGCATGACCCTATAATGATCATAGCTACATTGAATAGAAATTTAGTAGAATACTTGGCTTGTTTATTATTGCGGCGGAGCTACACATATATAGGAGAGGCTAAACCATCTCCCTATTATTCTACTTGATGTGGGACTAAAAGCCCATTAATGCTCTCAATACACTGGCTAGGAATTTGATACCAACAAAGATTATTGATGTTAGATTGACAGTCCGGTCGTAAACTTTGTCAAATATTGTAGTTTTTTTTTGTTGCTCAATAGCGACCATATTTTGATAGAAGGCTTGGATGATGATGATAAGTTGATTATAAATTAGGTTAAAAAATTGGTATCGGGCAACCAAATATTGTGTATAACTACAATTTTCTATTATACCAGCATTCGTATCTAGCAACCAAAAATTAGGGTTGATAGCAGAAAATCCTTGTCGCCTTGATGAAACACTATGCAACAACTCAGTATTGGACATTGAAGTTGAGCGAAGATTGGTAGAAGAAAGAAAGAAGGAACTCCGTGCTGAGAATTCATCTGAGAAGGTTGTCGAAAAAGTTGCTATGAAGAAGCTCGGTTTGATGAGGTCTCTGAAAAATGTACTCTTTAATTAGTTTGAACATGTATACTTAGAGACTAATTTTTTTTTTCCTTTTCCTCTTATAGGGCTAAACATTTTGGCTGGCCAAACACTTACGCATTTACAAAGGCAATGGGTGAAATGTTACTTGAACAATCGAAAGGAACTACACCTGTCTCTATTCTACGTCCAACAATAGTAACTAGTATATATAGGGATCCATTGCCTGGTTGGATAGAAGGGACTAGGTATGTATAAAATATTTTATTCTCCTTCATCATTTTCGGATTACTATTTGTGGATGATAATTAATTCACTTGATAGATTCAATGTTTAGAATCATAAAAATAAGCTATACGTATATATTTTTTAACTTTTTGAACATTGTTGTAGGACTATTGATAGCTTTATAATTGCTTATGACAAGGGACAACTTCCTTGTATTCCTATGGACAGTAAGCTAGTGATAGATCTGGTGAGCTCCCTTTATTTGAACATGCAATATTATACAAATATGTACAAAAATAGAAAGCATAGATAAACATTGATAGCTTTATACAGATCCCAGGAGACATGGTAGTGAATGCAATGATTGTGACAATGATTACTCATTCTAACGAAAGCTCAGAATCCATCTACCACATAAGCTCTTCTAAAAGCAACCCAGAGACCTACTTCGACTTCCTAAAATCAGGGTATAGTTATTTCGAAAGAAGAAAGAAAATGAAAAAAATTCTAATCTTGAAAAACATAGCCTGGTTTCGCGGATACATGACTGTAAGATATGGGCTGCCATTGAAGGTCAGTAGTTTTAAAACCATCATAATACTTCTCGACAACAAATATATATATATATATATATATATATATATATATATATATATATATATATATATATATATCCTCCCATTTTTGTATCCCCCAATCATCCTCTCTTGTACATCCATTGGATCTTGTTTTAAGTCATCTAATCTTAACAGTTGATTTTTCAATGGTTAAGATTAGATGACTTAAACAAAATCCAACGGGTGTTATCATAGGGATGCATAGGGGATGCAAAAGTGAAGGGATGTGGATCCCTCCTCTCTCTCTCTCCATATATATATATATATATATATATATATATATTATATATATATATATATATATATATATATATATATATATATATATATATATATATATATATATCAACTCACGCACACACACGTAAAAGAGACTAGATATATTAAGGTTTTGTATATTAACTTTTTTTGACTAGGCATTGTGGATGATGAATGTGGCATCCTGTCGTTCATTCTCGGATCGATATACTCAACTAAACCGCAAGTACAGGTCTGCCATGTTACTGATCGAACTTTACAAGCCCTACATCTTCTTCAAGGGAATGTATGATTTCTATTACGAACATTTGCCAATTCTACTATCTTAATTCAATAATTAATGAATTTGGCATCTACATTAGTTAACATTTACCTTTCTTCTATACAGTTTCGATGACAGTAACATGAATAAGTTGAGGTTGGCAAAAGTGAACAACAAATTTGAAGCTAACTTACTCGATTTTGATCCCAAGAATATTAATTGGGACGAGTATATCACAAACATTCACATCCCGGGTTTGTTGAAGGATGCTGGCAATTAAAGAAATAAATGACATCATTCGTGAAACAATGTTGTGCCTTTGTTTTAAGGTTGTGCTAATAAGTTGTAAACTATGACGGGATATCATAAGAATGAGTAATAAAAGAAGGATTGTACCAAAACATGCAAACTTATATTTTATATGTACTCATTTATCAAATTTAACTATTAAAATCGTAGATTGTGTAAATATAGATTTCCTCGTTGTTACATCACTCTATTTATGTCGGTGTTATTTATTTATTTTTTGCCAAATAACACTATGGTGGTATATGCTTATTGCTACAACAAGTTGTCTTGGGAGTAAACTAATGGGAATAAGATGAGACCCAAACCATAGTTGATTCATAAGGAATGATATTAGACTTGGTCTATATGACTTAAAAGAGTATTATCTTATTAAATGCACGACCAAATCCATATATTTCTATACCTTATGCTCCACCTTGCCTCCAACAGCTAGACTCACCTTTGAAGATTGGTTGTTACATGGTACGAACCATACATCTATATCTACCTTGGGAGTGAACCTGTATAAACCCTCCAACCTTGATCCTGACCCTGACCACCTTATGAAGACTCTCCACCTATGTTACAACCCACTCTAAAATAATGGGTATGAGTATGTGAGTATGTCCAGCCTACGCTGCGATATTTGCGATAATAAGTACGAATCCCAAGGTCAAAATGTAAGAGAGTATATAAGCAAAATATAGTCTCAAGTCCCAAAATTCACGTCAGATAAACCCAACATCCTAGTGCACCATATCCAAAAATATATGTACAACTCAGGTAATGTTTCGAAAACAAATTCGGTCATTCTAGGATAAAAATCTAAACTAAATTGATGTGGGATCAGTCCCCTAGGTCTCCTGAGCTTTATAATGTGTTGGACGCATGGCCTCATACTAATCGTCTGAAAAATGTTATCCACTCAGGATTGGAGCAAGAACACTGATAAATATTTCATAACATGATAGTGACTATATAACAAGGGTTAGAATATATGAGGCAAGATAAACAAGTAAGACTGCAAGGATAAACTTGCAGTTAATAGAAATAGGCAATAGCAATGAATATGAGAAGAAACAAGTAACTGTGATAAATAACTAGAATAAAATTGTACCCTATCCTCTGTGTTTTGAAATACCAAATTTGGCATGTGAACGGCTCGGGTAATACGACAAATCGCACATGAGAATGTGCAATTGTTATCCACACGATACGACAAATCACATGTGAGTTGTGTGATTGCTATCCACATGATTAGACACGAAGCATGAAAATGGTAGTTCACACGTCTACTAAGGTATTTTTTTGTCCGACTACTAGTATTCATGGATTCAAGTCACGACAGTAAGATGTACGAATCACGAAATACACTAGACATGATAAACACGATGCACGAAGATCATGAATCACGAATATCATGAATAGAATCCATATAACACTAATCACGTGTAGCAAGAATGGCATGCACATAATATGCATATCTAAATCATGAAATAGTGACAATATCAAAAAATAAAAGTAAATCACTACATGTACTTGCCAGGGGTACTGTGCAATATGTGAGGATCAGGGTCCAAACTGGAGTCATACTAACCTAAATATGAAATATCAATGTCAAAGAGGGATTTGGAAACATAAACATGCTTAACTAGCCTTAAACTAGGTTTCTAGGTCAATCGGGTAAAACTGGGTCAATACATTAGTTATACTAAGTCAATTCTAAAGTTACTGGGTCATAACATACAGGAATAGGGATACTAGATATCATACATTATATATGGACTCATATATCATAATACCTTAACCCATTTACCCATTACCTTACCTACCCATTACATATCCATATATCACATAGGTATACCATACCAATATGCATATACATATCCTTATCAATACCCTTCCATATATGCCTTACTCTTCCTTACCATATCCTACCTCATATCCTCTTTCCTATCCACATTACACTATTAAATTAGCTATGACCTCACTTACCTTAACCAATAACCTTACCTATATACCTATGTAAATACTCTACTTATTCTCCATATACATATACATGCCAATATATACCCCTATCCATAATCATATAAATATTCTTCTATACATAACATTTACCTATACAATTATCCTTCTAGGATACCTAAGCCTATACGCTCACTTTACCAAGACTACTACCCATTACTATATCCATATGCCAATTACTCTTATACTTTATATATGTCCAATATCCATATACTATATATATTTTCATATATTATTATATCCTTATGTACCCACATAGCTTGGTATACCAAGATATCCACATACCCATATACCCATGTCCATACCATTTCCCTAAACATATAGGATATACATATATAGCTATATGATATACGCAAGAAATTATATATACATATAACCTATAATATATATATAATATTGGTATCCATATGATATAATACGATACCATACTCTACTATGATATGCTATACTACCCTGCTCCATACCACTCTATACCATGATACCATAATGCCATACCCTATCCGACCATGGTATACCACATCATATCTATCATATACCTTCCCACATGTATCCCTACTATCTTACTACTCTCTCTCTCTCTCTCTATATATATATATATATATATTTTTTTTTTTTATATATATATATATATATATATATATACATTCCTATATACTAACACTCTTACAATCTAGGATACCATGTCCTACCTCATACTCTATACCATGATATTTCATGTTACACTTAACTTTTACTATGTTACCATGCCCAACATTCCACTTTAGCACACCATATATATATAAAAATATATATATATATATATATATATATATATATATATATATATATATATATATATATATATATATTTATTTATTTATCTTAGTTTATACCTTGACTACTACCCAATTTCATATCTTGGTATCTAGGTTATACCTTGATACACTCTAGGATATCTTTCCATCAATACCTTAACATTCACACTTATCTCACTTACCTACAACCCTTGATACATGAGTACTATGGTACCACACTACTTATGGATACCCTAAGTATCACAAGGTACTAACTCTCACTCAAACAACTATACTATAGTACCACACTTGATACCTACACCAATATACCCAAAACACTCACAAAAGCTTACACATAGCAGATAAGCTGCTGCTTACTGCTTTCAGCAGCTGTTGCTGCTGTCAGCTTATGCTACTGCTATCAGCTTATGTTGTTGCTGTCAGATTATGCTGCTGCAGTAAGCTATTATCCTGCAACTTATCAGCTACAGTAAGCTACTGGCTTGCAGCTTATCAGTTTTAGTAAGCTGTAGTAAGTTGCTGTTCATTTCCTCCATACTCTAAACATCTAGATACATCCCCTAACACATCTCAATGCACACACACACTCTCTCTAATATGTAAATACATGCACACACGCACACACTCAACACTCCTACACACCTTCTACACATACTAATACCAATTGGTACTCTAATTACCAATTGATATCACACTTTCATATGCCTATAAACATCACTCATAAATGACACACTCTCACACACAACACACACTCCCCTTATCAAGCACAACACTAATGTACTAACAAAATCACAAATACCAAATATGAAACACCTCATATGGGTACTTATGATACTCTAGTATCATACTACACTATGGTACACCATGATCCTCTATTCCTATACCAACACCATAATGACCCCAATATCCAAACCATATAGGACACCAACATATACCAAATATATAACAATATAGAGGAATTGATACAACAGAGACTCCAAAACACACAAATTACCAAATCTAGTCATACATATCATGACGTTCCATGACACGATCACTACGTATCCAATTGTGGACACAAGGACACAAGCACAAGCCAATTAGACACCAATTTTTTTCGGAACAAATGTCAAACATTTGGTGGTCAAAATTCATAATTAACAAAAATTAAGCATAAAAATAATCGTTCCTTATGGAGAAAACCAAGATATACCAATTTGAAGGCTTCTAACACCTAGATCTGCATTAGAGAGTCAATTCTACCTATGGAAGCGTTCCTATGGGTCCAATTGGTATTCTGAATCATGAAATTGGAGGAAAATAGAGAATTACCCAACTTGTGTGCACATCCTTTGTACAACTAAGAATTTAGATATGAGGAAGGCAAATCAAAAACGGTCCTTCTTGCTTGGACTCGTCTTCAAACTTCCTCTTGTGCTCCATGCCTCTAGTTCTCCAATGGAAGAGGAATGAGTGTATTCGGTGGAGAAATGGTATTGGAATTCTAGATCTAGATCTAGAAATGATGGAGAATGAAATAAATGAATAAAGAGAAGCTTGGAGAACAAATAAGAAGCTTATGGATAGAATTTAATTGGAATGTTTCACTAGTGGTCCATCATGACATCTGGCCTAATAGAATATTCTATTCATGACACTAATTCTAATTAATTTTATTTAACAAATATTTTAACTAACACTATATAATTAGCAACATACAAAATTACCAAAATATTCCTAAGGTAAAAAGTGGTGGTTAAAGTGTAGTAATTGTCTCAAGCATTAGAGGGTTCCAACCCTCTAGAGTTGATGAGCCTGGGTCATGGCGCCAACCCTATGGAGGTCCATTATTTCCCTGACTTCATAATAGAATAGGGGGATGCGGGACATCTTGGATCCACATGAGCTCCCTTAGAGGGCGACAATGAGTGGTGCTTGGCGGAGAGATCTCCTGAAGATTCAGAAGCAGAGGGGAATCTTTGGAGCAAGTTCCAGAAGTAGAAAGGATTTGTTGGGGCTCGTCAACTGTTACGGCCCGCTTTCAGATAATCTGGTTCGAACAGTGGAAAGGATTTGTTGGGGCTCGTCAACTGTTACGACCCGTTTTCGGATAATCGGGTTCAAACCGAGTCATGCCCGGCCTACGCTATCGTTGACAGCAATAGTCAGCCGTCTAGACTAATCATCATCCAGTATAATCATATATCTCACCACAGCATCTATCAAAAATTATCTACTACTATCCATCACATATCACTATTCAGTTATTACAGCCTTTTACCTAAATATTCGGGTACAAACCGGTAAATATAAAGGCTATCTAAACCTGCAACATATCCTCAGTATCAGTACATCAAATCAATATCCTATACATGAATATACATCTCAAGAACATAGTCCTGGTCCCATTGAGCATCCGATGTGAGCTCCGCTGCTAGGTCTCCTGCTGGCCATAACACTCTAAGGGATCAGTCTCATCTGTTATCAACGATCCAGTCATGATGGAGCAAAGCATAATATAACTCAATAATACTTACCAACAGATACAAAGAAAATAAGTAAGTAAGAGAAAGTGAATGATAGGTAAATATGAGATAGTCAGAGTATGCACTAGCTACGTGAATTTGTGTAATTGGACATTATCAAACATGCTAAGACTAATATGTACAAGGCATATTAATGAATAATATGCTATCAGTCATGCATGAATCAGGCATGTCAAATGACAATGCTATCACTCACGCATGAAATGAACATCAGGCATATTAAATAATATGCTATCAGGTAGGAGTAATTGTCCATAATTAGTCTATCATATGTTTTATAATTATCCCCTACCCGACACAAGAAACATGCAAGCAAGTGAAGTGAATAAAGCAGGTAACATGTCAACAAGAGTGTGTGCATATACATGCAATGTGGTAGTAAAATCGAGATACATGTACTTGCCTCTTTCTGGATTTGACAATGTCTTCTAATCACCTAAAATAGGAAAATATATTTAGAACATTTGAAATTAATCCCTAGATTTACCTAAAGTAATTCCTAGCTAAGTTTCTAAAATCATAAACCATTTCTTTATTCCGAGACTAAGTGCTTGGCCTATAACTATTCCTACATATGTGTTGCTAACCCATGTTTGCAAAAATAAAAAGTTTTATTACAAACTTTAGAAAAGATTATAAGAGTACAATTTAAATTCTAGGGAAGTACAACTATAGAAATCTGATCAGAAGATTATCACTTTAACCCTTGGCCTATGTGAACTTGAAGACTAGAGCCTCCGGAGAATGCTGCAGCAATTTTGCAAGAGTACTTGATCTCTCTGTGTGCCTTAACAATGATTGGAAACTCTATTTATAGAGTTCTGGAAATAACTGTTTTAACAGTTATTCTGATGTGCACGAGGCTGAATTGTGCCACATTGGGTTACGCCAACCTTATGTTGCGCCAACTTTCATTCAGTTAACAATCGTGTACTAACTGTATTTAGACGCGTGGTATCATGTGATTGAGATGTGCGTGGTCGTGTACAGAATAGTGGACACGTTTTGAGAGATTAGTGGCATGTGCGCCATGTCATTCTGCTTTAGAATGTAAGTTGTCTCAACTTCATCAGGTTGCGCGAGCTTCAGTCAACGAGTCAAACTGCGCCTGATTTGGACTGCGCCTAGACACGTGGCAGCTTTTGAATAATTTATCCAGATTGCACCTAGGCGCAACTAAAGAATTTGTTTAGATTGTGCCTAGGCGCAACTCATAAGCTGTACATGACAGCTGTCAATTAAAACTCCTCGAGCGACACATTTTGAGGGATTCAAAAAGATTTTCTTTGTTTACTGTGCTGTCAGTTGTCAGAGCTGTCAGTCAATGATGGTAATTAAATGTCAGACGCCATATAGACTTTGGCGTAACATGACTGGGCGCAATCTGATATATGGTGCAACCTGATCAGTGGCGCAGTTTGATCTCTGACCTTCATAACAGTGGTACAGCTTGATTTTTAGGGCGCAACTTGATTGCTGAGTGATAAATACATGGTGCCACATGATTTTTTTAGGCCCTACAAGACCCTCTTCAAAGTTTTCGAAACTTAAGAACACTTCAAAGTTTTGAAATACTTTGAATTTATGAATCAGACTGAGTCAAGTTGCGCCTGTCAACTCCCAGCCGTCACAATTAAATTTTTTGAAAACATTCGATCTTCTCTTCGTCTTCCCGAGTTTCATTGATGATTTTCGGTTTCCCATGAGGAATATGAAGAGTTGGTTTGGTTATATATATAGGGGCTGGTCTTTATACTTATTTTCACTTCTGTACTTCGATGGCACCTAAGAAGAAGAAGATGGAGACCGATGCTGACACTAAAGTCAAGTCCCCTGAAGCATAATCTGATGTCACGCCTACAACTTATTTGTTGGAGGCTGACCCGTCACTGAGGGCGGTGAACTTCTTGGACTGTTTTGGTTTAAATCCAACAGTCTTCAATCACTCGAGTGGTGGGCCATCACTTTCCTCTGAAGAGCACGACAATTCGGAGGGATTCCTTAATCTGATGCATCGCTCGGGGATCCACAACATGCAAGAATTGGATGCTGTCCTTCGTCAGACCAATGAAGACGAAAAAAAGAAGTAACATTAAGCATGCCACCTTTTTATTTTCTTTTCATGTGTCCTCTTCTACTTGTCTGTAGGGGTCTACCCATCTTTATTAAATAAAATTTATAATTTTTGGCATCTTTATTATGTGGCTGTGATTCTAAGTGGCGCATGCAAATGTGTTCCTTTGACTAATTCAATGCTTACTGTTTCTTTGAGAGACACATGGCAGTCATCATGTGGTTTTAAGCGCCTATTGTTTAGTTCTTTCCCGAAATAAACTCCTAGAACAACGTATTGTTCACATCTTCGACGCTTTTTAAAGGATAGCCAAAACGAAAGAGACATTCATGCTTTCTAAAAAAAAAGACTTCTCACAAGGTCCTACTACCCAGCAAAAATCCATCATCCACAAGTTCACTTACGCCATTTCAGCCTGATGTTATTCTTTTGTATGCCGCGCCTTCGGAAGTTGGTAAGTCCCAACAAAGAACTAATAGTTTTCACACGTGAACGTTTTTCTTTGCGCCATTTTTACTAAGACAGTTTTCAAGATAGACGCTGTCTTGTAAAAATGAATCGCATGTTGAAGATGTGCGCTTGAAATTATGAGAAGAGGCACGCACTGCGGTCTAGGGCCTAACTTCGATAAGAGGCGCATACTGTTGATATGCGCCTGTTGATCGGCGCACACTATTGATATGCGCCTGTTGATCGGCGCACACTGTTGATATGCGCCTGTTGATCGGTGCATACTGTTGATAGATTTTACTAACTTTTCTTTCTTTGTTAATATTTTCAGAAGTTTGGTTGGCAAGCTTCTTCAAACTGGCATTGGCAACCCAGATGCTATGAAGAACATTCTTCTGACACCCACATCAAACAGCTCATGTGATTCTGACACTCAAATCAGACAGCTCAAGACTCTCAATGTTCAAGAAGGGTCTTCCTCAGATG
This sequence comes from Iris pallida, assembly GCA_029216955.1. Classification (NCBI taxonomy): domain Eukaryota; kingdom Viridiplantae; phylum Streptophyta; class Magnoliopsida; order Asparagales; family Iridaceae; genus Iris; species Iris pallida. The sequence continues at coordinate 23,705,988 of JANAVB010004599.1, read as the reverse complement.
GTAGGAAGAGCCTTTATACATAAAAGTTGGATGGTGGAGAGACAAAATTAGGAATCGTATCACAAGGGTAATTTTATTCCTGGTTCTCCTAACGGGTCGTCTTTTCTCCACCAGTTGTATTGACAGCAGCTTATCTTTGAGCTACTGTACTCTGTGGTTCTCCTCTCGTCTTTCTGAGAGAGAAGACCAGAGTTGATTCCGTTGTCTTACTCGCTGCTTCAGGTCGAGATAACAAGGAACTGGCATCAAATAAGAAGATCCAAAGATGTAATAGACCTTTATTTTCTCTTCTTTATAATTTGAGTTTGATGTAAAGGAAAATAAAATCCAAGAAAAATGTGGATGTGACAAGTTGCTTATGTAAATAATCAGAATTCATAGGTATGGAGGTCGTAAATTCATAAAAATAAGAGACAATCAATGCCAAATGAATGATAAGTCAAAGAAAGTGAATAAAAGAACAGTTGTCTCAATTTTCTATAAAAAGATACTGAATAAACGAACAGTTGTCTCGATTCTCGAGGAAGAGAATAAATGAATGAACAGATATAAATAAATGAACCGTCGGGCTTCTTTCGGAAAGTCGCATCAATTTTCGAAACTAACTATCCAATCGCTCTGTCTATAAATAGAGCAAAACTTTCGTAGATATTGTCAATTTCTTTTCTTTCTGTACAAAATGTCTTCCAAAGATTTGCTCATTCCGAAGATTGAAGGAAAGACCGAGACGCCTCCTGCTGAGCCTCCGAAGCCTTCTCAGAAAGAAAGGGGTGAAGGCTCAACTGCTTCTGCACCAGGACATGACTTAATTGCTAAGCTAGTGGAGCCTGGGAAGACAGTCGAAAAAGAGGCATTGAGGATGGCCGCTTGTGAATTTCTGGTGCATTCAGACAACAAGATTTTTGAACTGTTGGCAAACTATGTATTTAATCATGAGGGATCGGGGCCTCCTCCTCGTCCTTAATATTATGTAATTCCGTCATGCTTTTGAATAAAATAAACTTTATTTACATTATTCCTCTGAAATAAAGTATATTTTGCTTTTATACATAATATTTCTTGAGAAATTTGCCATTGATAGGCATCATAGCAACTCTGCCATTCATATCTGTTAATTGGTAGGCTCCATTTGAGAAAACCTTATTTACCACATATGGACCTTTCCATTTTGTTTTGAACTTGTCTTTGCTCATATGAGTCATAGTCATAGGACGTCTGACTGTAAGAACTAGCTTGCCTTCCTGAAATGTTCGTACTCTGACTTTGCGATTGAAAGCTTTCAAAATCTGGGCTTGATAAAGTTCGATATGCTGTTGAGCCAGTAGCCTTTTCTCGTCAAGCGTCTCCAATTCTTACAGTTGAAGACAATTATTATTTTTTGTAGTAAGTTCATTAGCAATGGCCATTCTCAATGAAGGAATTTGAATTTCCAGTGGTAAGACCGCTTTGCATCCATATACTAGCAAAAAGGTGTGCAACCTGTGGGATTACGGGCTGTAGTTCGATAAGCCCATAGACATTCTCCAAGATTCTCACTCCAATTAAGTTTGTTAATAGAAACAAACTTTTTAAGGAGTTTGATAATAGTCTTGTTGAATGCTTCGGCTAACTCGTTAGCTGTAGGATTATAGGCCGTAGAAGCAACATTATTGATTTTGTTATCATTACAGAACCTGGTAAACTTCTGACTGACAAACTGTGGTCCATTATCATGAATAATTCGATAAGGTACACCAAATTTGTATATCACATGATGTTTGATGAAATTGATGACAGTACTAGTTTATACTTCAGCCAGAGGTATAGCTTCAGTCCATTTAAAGAAATAATCGGTTATAGCCAGAATGAACCGATGTCCTTTAGATGAAGGAGGATTGATAGGACTGATTATATCTATACCCCAAGCTTCAAAGGGCCATGAGGCAGTAGTCGGATGAAGAAACTCCGACGGTTGGTAAATAAAATCTGCATGAATATGACATGCTCGGTATTTCCTTGCATAGTCAATGGCATTTGATAACATAGAGGGCCAGTAATAGCCCATACGTCGATTACGATCCTATAATTTAGGACCAGGCTGATGTGCTCCACAAATGCCTTCATGAGTTTCGCGTAATATCTGTTTTACTTTATCACTAGCAAGACATCTCAAAAGTAATCCATCAAAGGTTCTTCGATAGAGTCGTAGTCGTGTGATTATAATAGAATCGAAGTGATCGGCGATGAATACTTGTAACTTCCTTAGGATCATCTTACAATATGTTATGTACTGTAAAATCAATGAAAGGTGCTCTCCAGTCCTCGCTAATGACATTGACTTCAGTTGAATGGCTGAATTCAATGTTATGGTTGTTTTCAACACAAAATAGTTCTTTATTAGAGATAACAACCATTTGTTGTCTTTTGACTGGAACTGCCAATACCGCAGCTATGTTAGCTAAGGCATCAGCTTCTGTATTGCAAGTGCGACGTACATGTTCAATAAAGAACCCTTTGAACGAAGAAGCTATTCTGATAGCTGCTTCATGGTATGGTACCAGATCTTGATGTCGGACTTCATATATACCTCTAACCTGATTAACAATCAGTTTAGAATCACCATATACCTCAAGATATTCAATATCCAGTTGTTTGGCTAATTGAAGTCCAATAAGTAAAGCATTGTATTATGCTACATTGTTGGAGCATGACTCGTCTAAAGAATAAGCTCTCTGAATAGGTAATCCATCCGGTGAAACAAGAATAATTCCTACTCCAGCAACCAAAGTGCCTTCAGGTCCAATTCTAGATGCTCCGTCAAAGAATAAATGCCAAGTAGAAAATTCTTCTGAGATTATATTTGATTCCAATGTTTCGTCTGGAATCTCGTTATAGAGTTTAGATGTTTTAGGAACATGATGAGCTGCTAAGAAGTCAGCAAGTGCTTGGCCTTTTACAGACTTTTGGGGAACATACACCATATCATATTGTGCTAATAATATGGCCCATGTAGCAAGCCTAGAATTAAGTGTACTTGGCTTCTTCATTAAGACTCGAAGAGGATTGACTCGGGATATGACATGAATAGTTTGGCCTATGATGTAATGTCTTGTCTTCTGAACGATAAACATTAAGGCTAAATATTCCTACTCTACCGGACTATAACGATGTTCAACTCCAATCATCGTTTGGCTAAGGTAGTAGATGGCACGTTCATGACCTTCTTTGTTCTTCTGGGCTAGCAACGCTCCCAATGAACGGTCCATTGCCCTGACATACATTATGAAAGGTATTCCTGAGATAGGTGGTACAAGAACCGGTGGACTCATTAAATACCGTTTTATGTCATCAAATACTCGTTGACATTCTTTCGTCCAAACGAAAGATACACCTTTTTTACTAACTGAGTAAATGGTCTGCAACGTCCAGATAAATTCGAAATAAACCGCCTGATATACGTAAGTCGACCTTGGAATCCTCGTAGCTCTTTTAGGTTGCGTGGAGGACGCATCTCTTGAATGGCTTTGATCTTCTCGGGATCAACGTGTATACCCTTAGAGGTAATGACGAATCCGGGAAATTTGCCACTAGAGACACCCAAGAAAGACTTGGTGGGGTTCATTTTGAGTTGATGCTGGTGCATTGGCTTGAAAATAGTTCTTAAATCTTGAATGTGATCTTCTTTTTGACGACTTTTGACAACAATATCGTCAACATAGCATTCGATAGTCTTTCACAAATAATCTCGAAAGATAGTACTTATAGCCCTGATAGGTTGTACCTGCGTTCTTAAGACCGGACGACATGACTTTATAACAGTATATTCCACGAGGAGTACGGAATGAAGTATGTTTTTCATCTTCAGGAGTCAGCCGGATTTGATTATATCCAGAAAACCCATCCATGAAAGGGATTCGTTCGAATCCACATGTATTGTCGATCATGACATCAGTAATTGGGAGAGGGAATTCGTCTTTAGGACAAGCATCATTGAGATCTCGAAAGTCTATACAAACCCGAACCTTTTCAGTCTTCTTCAAAACTGGTACAACGTTGGCTACCCAGTCAGGATGCTATTCTTCTATGATAAAATTGCAAGCTATAAGCTTTTTGACTTCATCATCAATTTTATCTATCATTTCAGGCTTGAATCTTCGTTGTTGTTGTTTGACTGGCTTGGCATTCGGCAAGATATTAAGTTTATGAGTTGCGACTTGAGGATCTAATCCCGGCATATCTTCATAACTCCAGACGAAGACATCAATATATTCACGAATAAGGTAAATTAGTTCTTGTTTATCATCCTCTGGAAGATTCTTGCTAATGAAGATTGGTCGTGATACGCCCTTCTCTCCAATATCGATTTGGACTAGTTGATCCTCAGTAGTTGGCTCTCGTTGTTCAAAACAAAGTTTCCACTGATTGTCCATCCTTTGTGCCCAAGGGTCCACCTCAGGAGCTTCTTCAATGTCATCTTCATCATCTTCTGAGAATTCGGCAGACATCATGTCAGAAGCTACCATTACCCTATAAATATGACCAATACTGGTATCAGAATCCCATGAGATAGAATCAGAAGAGTTAGATCGTTCTTCTTCATAAGATTCGGAAGGTTCTGGAGTTGGAAGTGGTGAAGTATAACCTAATCTCCGCTTCGTTTTACTGGGGTATTGTTGTGATTTTTCTTTTGGAACAGAAATACGAATAGGAGTTCGCCTTCCTTTATGGATGATTGCTTTGGATTGTAGACTATAACGACGTAATTGTAGCCTTTATGTATCATCTCAATTATCATTATAGAGCATAATTTTTTGTTCCTCTCTTTTATTGAAGAATATAGGCCTTTCATCTTCCTTTCGAGATGGTACTAAGAAGTACGACTCTTGTATATTGGATCCAATGATACCACATTTTGCAGAGATGATACGACTCCTATTGTAAGTGGTTTAAAGCTATCTAGCATATCCAATTAACATTGAGTATAGTAAGAGACAGCAGTATACTGCAAAGAAGATGCTTTATTGATTTTTACACCATCATTTACAATAGGACCTTTAGCCTTAACAGGCTTAGTTAGATTGATAACTATAGGGAGAGAAGAACGAGAAGGAGGAGGGGGCTTCTTACAATGAAGGTCGATTACAAGCGGCTCAGAAGAGGTGAGCTCCCTTTGTTCCTGACTATCACCAGGAAGCTGCTTCTCATGGAAAGAAAGATAGATATTCAGTAGTTTGGAAGATTGAGGACAGAAAAGATGCCCTTTGACAGGGATCACCAGAGTATCATTTGGTACGCCTTTCTGTTCTTCATCTGTGTCCATTGCCAGTATTACCTTCAGGAATTTCTCTTTATACATGCGAGAGTCATTGCAGTATGCTTCAACTCCTTTGAAAGGATTCAGGTCTTCAACCTCTTTTGGACTTCTATGTTACCATCCACATATTTAAAACATTGGTGGAGAATAGAAGGTACAATATTGTGTTCATGGAGGAATGGCCTTCCCAACAAAGTATTATATGAGCCATGATTGTCAATTACATAGAAAGTCACCTTTGTACGAAGATTACCAATTTGAAGTTTCAGCGTATCTTTTCCAAAGGTTCACTTCGTCCTTGATTGAACCCCAAGATGGTAGTGATAGTTGTAGAAAGGTTATATACTGGGATCTTCAAAGCATCCAACAAAGGCTTCGGCATGATACTAAGAGCAGACCCTGGGTCAATCAGAATGCGATCGACTTTCATGATGTCCACATATCCCGTGAAATAGAGAGGCCGATCATGACGATTGGCTTCTAACAACATGTCATCTTGTGTAAAAGTAATATTGGGCATTAGTTCAAATATACTATGGCAATGTGCACAACTGACTGGCTCCTTTTCAGGTTTTTTTAGAAGAGTAAGACAAGCATCAGCCAGTATCAGAGCTTCACTTAACGTCTCTTGAGTTTCTTTTGAGAGACGTAAGAGTTCAAAGATTGATAATCTTGCTGGAGTATTGGCCAATTGAGCCAATATGTCAAAATTATATGGCTTTTCAAGCCTAAGAGACGAGGACTTCTTCAGTGCTTTGTTAAAACGGACATGCTGTTTTCCCTTGTCTACTGATGTCGGTTTAGGGGGGAGTCGGTTCCACTACCGGCAAGGATGTAGATGGTATATTCTCAGTAGGAGAAGATGATGTAGGAGGAGCATCAGAAGATGACGCAAAATTCTCTTGAGTTTTGGGATATTTCCGAAGATAAGGTTTCCCAGATGTAGTGCCAATTAGAATTTCTTCTTCTGATACTGGTTCAAAGGATACCATGTTGCAGCTCTTGGATTTAGTTTTGGAGTGCTTCTTTTGCTTGGAAGAGAAAGGTGCTTCAAAATCTGCTACCAGATCAGGATAAATCTACATAATCTCCCCTGTGTCAGTTGATAGGGGAACAAGACCCATATTTTGGGGAGGTGAAAGATTCACAATCCCGAGAGTAGCTCTAGGAATGGGGACAACACCATCTTGCACAAGTTGTGGTAGAAAATCACCAAACTGTACAAAGACGACATTAGCTGTCACTGTCTTCTCATCCTGCTGCAGAGTAATTGCTTCAGAGTTGACCATCTCCTGGATTTTGCCTTTAAGCACGTAGCATGCTCTGGTTGGATGCCCTATAAATCTGTGATAAACACAATATTTAGGGTGATCAGTTTTACCCACTTCTTCTGGCCTTTTTGCCTCTGGCAGTTGAAGTTTATTACTTTTAATTAAGCAATCGAAGATGCTCAAAGTATCTTCTTCATCAAAAGAATACTCTTCTTTTGGACGAGGTGTTTTTTGTGGGGGTACTGATGGAGTGGGTGCTGTCTGAGCAACATTAACAGCCAATGACTCCTTGCCTTTAAGATTGATAGCCAAAGTTTCTTTACCCTTGCGGTTATTCTGGCGATTATTGCCGTCGGGTGTAATGTTCATCTTGGTTAGGATGAGTCATTTGAACTCCTAACTGCTTAAATTTTTTAGCACTGACCTCTGCCGCCTTGGCATTGACAATGAAAGAAGGCTAATTTTGAAATTTTGTAGATCCCGTCTACATACTGATAATAGGCAACAAGTTTGATTTACAGGTGTATATTGTTACAGCAGATAGAGTTTCTAAAGGCATTTTAAGTGCCTCTCGACGAAATCTTTCAGTGAAACTCTCTGTAGATTCATTGTGTTTTTGTTTGATCTTAATGAGGGCAGACATCGTCATGTCGTTGACTCCCTCATATAACCGTTCCAAGAACATTTGTTTGAAACTAGCAAAAGAAGTTATGAAGCCATCAGGCAAGCTACGATACCAGTCATATGCTGTACCGGCTAAACAACTGACGAACACTCTAGTAAGAAGAGCATCATTTGGCTGTAATTGGTCAGTCATCACTTCAAAATGATTAATATACGGACTTGGAGAAGTACTGCCATCAAATAGCATAATGGTTGGAAGCTTGTATTTAGGAGGGAACGGAACCTCCTTCCATTTTATAGGATACGGTTGTTTTATGCCAAGTCTTTGTAGACCACCCTTTTGCTTAAAGGCCTCAAACTGATTGCGTAAGAGTTTTATAGCCTCATTGGCATCTCCTGATGTTTGAGAATTGGTGGGTTGGTTTGAATTGTTAGGAGGAGGAACAACAAGGTAATTACTACCCCCAGTACCAGACTGACTAGGATCAGCTTGAATTGGTACAGAAGCAACTTGAGGAGATGGTACCCCCAGACTGACATTAGCAGGTACAAAAGATGCTATAAGCTCTGGATTTGTAGGAGATTTTATAACTGGTGACACTGTATGTTGAGCCACGATTATAGTGTGTATACTTGCGACCATTTCAGCCATGGTCTTCATCTTTTCTTCTAGTACAACAATTCATTGTTCTTGATTGGCTAAAATAGAAGCATCTTGATCTTCTGTAATGGCATATGTCGTTACTTCTTTTGCTGCTATTGACGAGATAGTTTATTCAGAACTTTCACTATCTGCATCAAACTCAGATAAAGAGTCCTCTTCTAGATGAGTGATGGGGAGATCTTCTTGATTAAAGACACCTTGGTTCAAATTTTGATTTCTTGATCGGGTGTATTAAAAGACCCCTTCACTGGATGCATGAATTCGATCTAAGTATTGCTGACTGGAATTACGGGACGCATTACGTCTTGGACGTTTTCGACCCCCGGTACCTTGGGAAGTCATATTGACAGAAGCATATAACGGCTCATCTTCATCTTCCATTATAGGTTTAGGAGTTGAAACATAGTTCAGGCGATCGAAGACAGATTGTTTAGCTGATTGGCAACAACACTTGATGACCACTTCATGAAGGCAGTGGCGATCTGAAGAGTAATTTATAGGTGAAGGAGATATCCCTATGATCTTCCGTCTTTGTGTAAGACGTTCTCGGAGATCAGTTACCACTACAGGACGAGAAGAAGTCGGAGGAACATATTCCTTAATGATATTAGGAACATGTCTTCTATTCTTCAGATGTTTAGTTCCCTGAGTGTATAAAGAGGTATTTAACTCATTAGCATAAGTGATTGGATCCTTCTTTTCAAACTTTGGTTTCTGTTATAGATTGGCCTTTGGCATAGAATTCTTGCGTTTTACCGAAGTTGAAATTGATGGATGCCTATTGAGATAAGTACGTAAATCAGAGAATTCTGCTTCCGGTGTCTCTGTTTGAGATACCATCAACTTTCCTTGCTTAGATCTTGAAATTTACAAAGTTGGAAGATCTTGACTAGTCCCCAAAGGGGAAGGCAAGATACCTCTTTGATCAGCATTCCTTCCCAATGCAGAGATCTGAAAACCTCTGTTTAAAGGAATGGAATCTGACATATCTTCCTCTGAGTCATAAACTAGGAAAGTTTGAAAAAAGACCAAAGGGTGCTTTCCTTTATTTTGTAGAGGGTTAGCTAAGTAGCATTTTCCTCTATTTTGTTGTGGAACCATCTTAGGTACAGGTTGCGCCAATTGAGGGAGTGTAACAGGGCCTTTTCCTTTGTTTTGTCTAGTTTTAGCACTAGAACATTGTTTCTCCAAGTTCAGAACTAGAGAAATGGAAGAAGGAATAGCCAAAAGACTAGTACCTTTGGGTTACGCCAGAGTAATAGACTGTGCCTGAACAACTGATTGTTTAGGTTGCACCATAGCAATATGGGATACTGGTTGCACCCTAGCAATATAGGCTACTGGTTGCGCCTTGGCAGCAACCTGAGTAGACTGCGCCTTAGTAATAGCCTGAACAGATTGTGCCTTGGCAGCAAAGAGAGTAGTAGACTGCACATGGGCAGCAGAAGGAGTGGACTGCGCATGGATAGCAGTGAGAGTAAGTTGTGCGCGGGCAACAGGAACAGAAAGAGTAGGTTGTACACAAGCAGTAGAAGCAGACTGCGCCTGAGCCACATAAGAAGATTGTGCCTTAGCAACAGAAGTAGATTGTGCCAGGGCAACAGCAACCGTAGAAGACTTTGGAGTCCACACGGTTTTGTTCTTGGTGATAGCCACAGTGAGCTTGTTGCTCTTCTTGTTGATCATATCTTTATAGACTGTCTGGTTGACGTGAACAACCAGAGTCTTCTGCATCTTGCTGATCGACGCAGCGTCACATTGAGTTGTCACCTTCTCATCGGAGGAGAAATTCGTCCCCAGCAGAGTCGCCATTTTGGTTGAACAAATAAAAAAGTTTTATTACAAACTTTAGAAAAGAGTACAAGAGTACAATTTGAATTCTGGAGAAGTACAACTATAGGAATCTGATCAGAAGACGATCACTTTATCCCTTGGACTATGTGAACTTGAAGACTAGAGCCTCTGGAGAATACAGCAGCAATTTTACAAGAGTACTTGATCTCTCTGTGTGTCTTAACAATGATTGGAAACTCTATTTATAGAGTTCTGGAAATAACTGTTTTAACAGTTATTCTGATGTGTGCGAGGCTGGATTGTGCCACATTGGGTTGCGTCAACCTTATGTTGTGCCAAATTTCATTCAGTTAACAGTCGTGTACTAATTGTATTTGGACGCATGGCATCATATGATTGAGATGCGTACGGTCGTGTACAGAATAGTAAACACGTTTTGAGAGATTAGTGGCATGTGTGCCATGTCATCCTGCTTTAGAATGTAAGTTGTCTCAACTTCATCAGGTTGCGCGAGCTTCAGTCAACGAGTCAAACAACGCCTGATTTGGACTGCGCCTAGACACGTGGCAGCTTTTGAATAATTTATCCAGATTGCACCTAGGCACAACTAAGGAATTTGTTTAGATTGCGCCTAGGCACAACTCGTAAGCTGTGCAGGACAGCTGTCAATTAAAACTCCTCGAGTGGCATATTTTGAGGGATTCGAAAAGATTTTCTTTGTTTACTGTGCTGTTAGTTGTCATTGCTGTCAGGCAATGATGGTAATTAAATGTCAGACGCCATGTAGACTTTGGCGCAACATGACTAGGCGCAATCTGATATATGGCGCAACCTGATCAGTGGCACAGTTTGATCTCTGACCTTCATAACAGTGGCACAGCTTGATTTTTGGGACACAACTTGATTGCTGAGTGGTAAATACATGGCGCCACATAATTTTTTAGGCCCTACAACCCAATCTGGCCCAAGTTAAGTCTTGGTCATACAACATGAGATAAATATGAACTTAACCGAGTTCAAGCCCATTAAATGATTTCTATTACATTCGATCAGTTAGAAAATGCCTATAGTGAATTATATAAAGAACATAGAAATGTGTTTGACAAGTATAAACAGTCTCGCAAGAAGATTAAGGCATACACAACCAATGTATATTGTCTAATCCTCTTAAAGATATTAAAGAGACATATACTACCGGTAACACAAAGGAGATAGCCAACACTTCAACATCTGCGGAGCTAAGTCCGGGTCTCAATGAACCCCTTCCGACAACGCGACATAAAGGCTAAGACCACTTATTTCGCATCAGCAAAAAGAAGAAGCAGAATCTTAGTCTTCCTCCAGGGATTGGGCATTCATGAACCTTCCTTTCTTTACGAGATCAGGCCAAAAAGAGTAGCACAAGCTGAGCAAATATTGCACATTAATAGGCTTCCCCAGTCGCTTTTTCTTTGTTCATTCCTACGAATCTATCGCGTTACTTCGATTCATTTCCCGCGTACGTGCCTTTTCACAAGCTAATTCAGAAACGAAAGAAGGCTACCAAAATGGGTACTTGTCTGATCAATCACACTGTTCAATAGTTCACTTTTTCTTTTCGGATTCCATAGGCTATCCTTACTATAGAAAAAAAAGAAAGCGACTATATCAAAGTGCAAGAGCTATATGACATAGAGAAGAAGAGACACCTTGTCACCGAGCAAAGACTCAAGCATGGATATGACTGCAAAATTCGAAGAGTCTTGTGCCATCTCTAAAAAGTTGGAGATTAAATTAGGCAAACAGGTCACCCCTGTTACACAACCTAAGGCTACTCCTAACACCAAGCATACACCAAAAAGGACTAACCACTTATTCAAAGTACAACAAATGAGAGATTATAGCGGTGGAGATCGAGTCACCATGTGACTCCTTAACTCGGTTGACGATGCGATATAAAGATAGGTTCTAGACTTGATGATTCTAACACACTGGTAGAATGGATAACAACTATGTTCAAGTTTATTGCGTTGATTGTTGTGTAGGAAGCACATATCCCAACTATTTATAGTCATTTGTACTGAAATGGCCATACGTGTGCATAATAGTCACTTACCAAAATAAGTCACTTTAGCGATGCCTAAAAACGTCGCTAAAGTGAAAGAAAACGTCGCTATTCTATATTAGCGACGAAATTAGCGACAAAATTTCCTTGTCACGTATTTTTTGGTCGCTAACACATAATACATCGTTCTTGGTCGCTATTGCAACGTTTATTTGCGACATAATGACGTCGCTATATTTTTAGTGGATAGCGATGTTTACCGATGCGATATTGCTAATCAGAGACGTATTATTTCGTTGCTAAACGTCATTGTCAGTTCAGTAGTTAGCGACGTAATTTGTAACGTTTAGTGACCACTTTGCTGACATGGCGAGTTTGACATGTAAGTAAAGTAGTGACGCCTAGCGACTGTCTGCGACGTCTACGATACAGGCTAGCAACGTTTTGATACATGTTTAGCGACGTTATTTGTGACGTTTTTTGACTGCTTTGTTGACATGGCAATTTTTCTATGTTAGCAAATTAGCGACGTCTAGCGCCTGTCTGTGACATCATCATTACAGGCTAGCGACGTCCAGATACACGTTTAGTGATGTTCACCGATGTCACTAGTCGTCGCTGAACGTCGCTACACATCGCTAAAATGCCAAAAAAAACAAAAAAATGAATTATGTTTACTTTTCCATCTAGAATCTACTTGCAGTTTAAATTAAAGTTTACAAATAATAGACCCGGAGCAACCCTCCGTATAATTTCCTGGGTTCGTTGACCCCTTCGGTGGAACACTCAACATCGGTAAATCAATATAGAGACAAATGATGAAAAGACACTACCAGGAATCAAACAATAAGAAAGACATAAAATAGTCGGATAGAAACAAATCCACTACCAAATGGCTATGTTTGCAAAAACAAAAGTCTTTTCTTTCACAAACTTTAAAAGAATAGTACAAGAGTACAATAAATTCTGGGAAAGTACAACTATAGGAATCCGATCTGAAGACGATCGTTTTATCCCTTAGACGATGTGAACTTTGAAGACGATAGCCTCTGAAGAATGCAGCAGCACTTGGACAAGAACTCCTGATCTCTGATGATCTTGAATAATGATCCTCCATAATGAAGAACTTGAAACTCTATTTATAGAGTTCTAGAAATAACTATTTTGTAGTTATTCTGGATTGTGCACAATAGATTGCGCTGGAGACAGACTGCGCAGACTACAAACTGCGCTGGCCATTGGACAGTTCCTCGATCGTGGGCTAACCGTATTCAGACGCGTGGCATTGTTTGATTGAAATGCGCTTGGTCGTGTATAGGCGGTTGCCACATGGCGAGCAATTGATGACATGTAAGCCACGTAATAAATGTCAGTTATCCTCAACAAGTTTGATGGATCGTGCCAATTGAATAGCGCTAGCTCAGACTGCGCTCAGCTCTAGTCAATAGATAGCGCTGGGATTCGGACTTGGTCAAACTTCGCTGAGGAGGATCTGGCAGACCGGGCTGGATTGTATAGCTGTTCTCGAGTGCTGTACTGCACAAGAAACGAACAGACTCCTCGCTTTTCGGGCTGTCAGTCTGTCAGAAGATTTGATCTTCTTGTCAGGTAATGATGGCGTTGCCACGTCAGCATAGCGCATTCGGGCGTTAGCGTAGTTCATCCTTGCGCGTTTGATTTGTAGCACAGTCTGTCTTCAGCGCAGTTTATTTGAATGGTGCGCAATTTAGATTTCTCTGCCTATTTGATGGATGCAACTTGATTTTTAGGCTCTACAAGGCCCCCTTCAAAGTTTTCAAAATTTGAAAATATTCAAAATTTCGAAATACTTTGAATTTTGAATTTAAAATCAAGTTGCGCTTTGGTTGCGCGTTTGGAGGAATTAGCTCCGACTTTCGTGGCACAATCGGAGGCGACTGTTACAGTTCTGTGAGAAAACTATAAATAGTTTCAACTTCTATTCTTTTAACCTTTACTTGCTTTCGATTTCTCAAAAGAAAGAGACTCCTCTCCTACTCCGACTTCTTCTTCCTCCTCTCGTCGTCGACATTAATGGCGCCCAAGAGATCGGCCACTGAGAAGGGAAAGGCCCCTGCGAACCTTCGACTCGTGTTGCACCACGAGTATCTCATCACGAGACAGGACATCCAGCTCTTCAAGGTGAATGATGAACCATAATCGAAACCCTTTTTAGGGTTTTTGATGTTTTTGACCCTTCATGCCTCTCTCTTTTTAGAGATTAATGGTATTCTCAACTACTTGCGCCACCCTGTTTAGGGTTTCAGCTGCATGTTCAACACTTTTCATTTTTATGAAAACTGTATCTTTGCACAATCGGTTGGAAAGCGTTGACCAAATGTTCAGCGCAATCCATCGATTTGCGCATCGATGCGCAAACTGACATTTTGCGCAAGTCGGTTGTACTAGCGCAAACTGATGTCTTGCGCAAGTAGGCTGGCGTAATCTGTTGTCTTGCGCATGCTAGGTGTGCTGGCGCAAAATAATGTCTTACGCAAGTAGGCTGGCGCAATCTGTTGTCTTATGCATGTTGGCTGTGCTGGCGCAATCTGATAGATTGTTTCACACAGCGCAATTTGATGAACTGTGAAGAAGTTTTTTGATTTCTTTTGCACATACTGATCTTTGTCTCTTTATTGATGCAGTTAACCTCAGAGAAGATCCCAACAACGAGGTTCTTGCAGGATCTCCGTCTGAATCAGAATTCAAGGAGGATCTCTCACACGTCTTCTTTCTACAGTATGCTGTACCATCATCTCGGCAAGCTGTCTTGGTTGCGCAAGATAATGATACTTTATTGTGTCTGATGAACGGGCAACCTCTTCAGACAGCTGACACTGTTACCCACAAAAAACCTCTATTTCTGTTTGGTGAGGCTTTTGATAAAAATTCTCAGCCAAGGCCTCACATGGAACAAAGAATCTTCCAAAGGGGTGAGAAGACGATATATTTGACAGAGATCTCCGGATGCCTCCCCTTGTCCAGATATGCTTTTGTAAGCTATCCCAGAAGAATGGAATGGGACATAACTCCGCTGCAACAGGACCGAGTGGGTAATATCTGTGTTAAGAAGGGGCCAGACCATAAATATATTTTCTACAGTTCTTCTGAGCGACATAGCTCCCTACTCAGAGGACTAAAACCTGGTTGCATTCTGTCGGAAGATTCTTCTTTGTTGCTACCAGTAAGAACTCCAATATTCACAAATGAGTTTGCGAAGGTGGAAGGGAGGTATCCAGACCAAGATCTACGATTGACAGGTCTTGTGAACCCGGACAATAAAAGGTGGATCTGTGTGGCCAATTGGATATTGGTCCAGTTTGAAGATCAACTTAAAAAAATTGATCTGTATCAGGCAGTGTATGCTACTGTCTATGGCTTCTCCCTTAATCCACATCTGTTCCTTGCGTTGGTGGAGAGATATAATGATAGGACTAGAACTTTCATGACGCCGCGCGAAGAAATGGGATTAGCCTTGCATGAGATGAAATACATCTCTGGCTTGCCAATGGGGGATATCCCATATGAAGAGTTTGTCCCGACAAATGATGAGTTGGACAGACTGCGCCATGAGAATGCCAGTATGGTAGATGTTCTTGAAGAACTGCCCTGCCATTACAAGATTTGTTCTCTATACTATAAGAGCGGCACGGCCAATACTTACTATTCGACCAAATGGTTGCCATATCTTTTCCTCAACCATATTATTGAGAAGAAGACCAAAGAACATGAAAACTTCAATCCCAACTTCTTTAAACCACTTAGCAATAGCGAGGTGACAGAGTTGATAGAGACTCATAACGATATGGATATCAAGATTGAGGATGATCTTCAGTATTCTCCTTTCTAGAAAGGAGATATCGTCGAAAGCTACATGAGGATGGGTTACAGGCCCATATCAAAGGAAGCCCAACTGGCAGGGTTTCTTACTTACTGGCTTCGACGATATGTCGTACCTGGGGCCAGTGCAGTTGACCGCTTCCATCGCGGTATACTGTTTGCTGCCGTCCGTCTAGTTTTCGGCTACCAGATGAATTTGTTGTCAGCAATGACATGCAGAGTGAACGTCGGCCTCCGCCTCTTCGTGGATTCGATGATTCGAGGAAAATGTGAAAAGGGGTATTTTCTTCGGCTGGAACTGCCGTATACAAATCTGTTTGGGTGCTGCTTCTACACCATCCTTCCTTAATGAATCCTGCTATGGGGGCAGTGAGAGGTAGTTTTCTGAGAAGATATTCTGGATGTAAGTGGATCTATACCACTTTGAAAGACTGCAGGCGAGTCTTGAATCTGGGCAAAGGATGGAACTTCTACTATGTTCCACCTCCAGTCGGTTATAAATATGTACCGACAAACATGATCGACTCGGTGAGAGTGCCACTATTGGGCCGTACCACCTTCGACTGGCTGAGGACGATTCGTCCATCACATCTAGTATACCGGTTCGAAGATGAATGTTATCTTGAACCCTATCTCCCAAGCTGTTTTGTACGCCAATTCGGCTACGACCAATTCATGTAGGCAATGCCATAACATGCCTTCAGGGAAAAGGTTATTTAATTGATGGAGCCCGGACTTGGGCCTATTACAATGCCCGTGACACAAAGACGACGTTCTCGATGCCGACAAGGAACGATCGTGGCCCGCGCATGCTGTATACTTATTCGATCTTTTATACATCAGTAAATACTTTTGCTGAGAATTTTAATCTAACAGACAGCTTTGCGACGGTAACACGATTTAGAAAAGGAGCACATATCTTGTTGCCTCCTGGTAATGATGAAGAACACGAGCCGGCTGATGTGCCTCTAGAAGCTTCGAGGGAAGCTAACTTCCCTGAAGAAGTCTACGAACCGCTGCGTGTTTCTCTGAAAGTTGTAAGATCTCCAATCAAGGAGAAGAAGAGGAAGGCAGAAGAACCATCTTCTCCTATCTCTAAGAAGAAGACCACTGTAGACTCCTCAGAGAGGGTCACTACTCGATCGCAGTCTCGACAACAGGCTGAGTCAGTCCACCGAGAAGAGGCGATGACCCCGACTTTCATCCAAAGACAAACACACGCTGCAGACGTAGAGAGCCCTGAGGAACCTCTACGCAGGAAGAAAATAGCTTTCAGAAAGAAAGTGACCACTCCCTCAAAACCTATTTATACATCTGCCCTGATAAGTACTGCTGCCGGGGTTATGATGCCTTCAGCTACGCCGGCTCCTGAGCCTAGGCAGGTGACAGATACAGAGATAAGGGATGAGGTCGCAGACATAAGAGAAGAGATCGCGGAGGCAAAAGATAAGGCTGCAGAAAGAGAAGCAGCTGCAACTCCGACCCCAGTCAATGAGTCAGAATCATCTGTCGAATTATTGCCATCTCCCACACTTGCAATAGAAGTTGCTCATCTTCCAGCTACACCAAGATCGCGTCGTGCTGAAGAAGATCGACTGATGATCGAGGCTCTGGATGGATGTGATTTTGGCTTCCATGACATAGATCCAGTTGATGCAAGTGATGATGAAGAGGCACAAGAGGAGGATACAGATGACGAGGAAGCATCAGCGGATAATGTTAATGACAATCTGGAAGGGGATGCTATTGTCCATGCATCCCAAGAGAAGAGTGCTGCAAATGAAGTAGCACCGGAGGAAGCTATTATCACCGATCATAGAGGTATTGACTGATTTTGGTATTCTTCATTTATAGATCAGATGATTGATATTTTAACTTTTATTCATGCAGAAATTCAACCTTCTCCGATTCTTCCAGTATGTACTAACATAGTGCAGACAGAGGCGATAGCCAGCGACAGTCGTCATTTATCAGGCGGCTCCGAAGCGGGAAGTAGTCAGGCAGTAATGTCTGAAACTACTTTCGCGAGGTTCCAGCCTATCCCATCAAATGACAATCTTGTCACTAAAACTAGTTTTGGTAAGCTTGTTTTGATCTTTTTATGATAGTCCTTAGTGACAGCAAACTGATGATATTTACTTGATTTCGCTGAAGAACATCTAGGAGGAGCAACTAGCTCTATAATGACTCCTTTATCAAAAGAGGCTACGGCCGATGTTCAAGAAGGCGAACTTTCGCCTTCACAAGCGTCTGCTGCTGAAGCTTCTGTTGGAATAGCTGCTACACCTAATGCAGTAGCTACCAATAAATTTGTAGCAGGGGTTCTTTTACCAATTTCTTTTTTAGTTCCTTGGGACCTTTAGTAGAAAGGGTAATAGAGAAAGAAAATATTGGCTTCATCACTGTTAGAAGTCCAACTTCTTATCTGATCGGCGGAATCCGAGCTCAAGGTGATGAAGCTCAGGCTGCTTACCTTGAACATGTGCTGGATGAGCTGGAAGAAGCAATCAAGATTTACAAAGATCTTAACCGAGGGGAGGTAGAGCCACTGGTGAATGCTGAGTTCGAAAGGATGACCTGAGAAGCTGAGGTCACGAAAGCTGATTTTAAGAAATTCTTGGATACTTTTGCTACGAAGTCGTCAAAGTATGATTCTCGGATAGATATAGTAGCGTCTACTACTGGGGAGAAGGAGAAGAAGGTTGCTGATCTGAAGGCAGAATTTTCTCGACTTCAAGAAGAGTTGAGGATCGTTCAACTTGCTCTTGAAGAAGAGACTATACAGCATCAAGCTGCAATTCAGCAACTGGACACTCTGACCCATGAAAAGATTGAGTTTGTCAAATTTCATCAAGATGAAATCACTCGTCGACTAGTGACCTTGCCAACGTTTGATGCTGGATCAGGAATGGCATAGGCTAGGAGGCGGGTGCTAGATTCTCGTGAAGAACGACTCCAATCCTTGAAGCAGCAGATAGCTAATATGATGACCCCTCCAACTGAGTGAAAGAAAACCTTTTGTATTTTCTTCTTTGTGATATGTCTTTTTGTAATGTCTTTTATCTTGATCAATAAAAAGATACTATTTTGTGGATCTATTATTTGTTGCATATCCTGTTACGGATATAAATAATAGCGATAGAAAATATATTCAGAGGTTCTGGACATGATATATTTCTTGGTTTAGAAAATAATTATATTCATTATATCTGCTCAAAGGTAATGTGGATATGGCAGAATATAATTTTCTTTTTGAATATCATTATTTCGGTAGACAACTTAATCAAAGGTAATAAATACGTGACAAGTTGTTGATATGGAAGAACGGATGAGTCGTCAGAATGTATGAACGAAGTAAATCGTCAGGATGAACGGGTGAACTGTCGGATGAATGAAATAAACAGATGAACCGTCGAGTGAATGGAATGAACAGATGAACCGTCGAGTGACTGGAATGAACGGATGAACCATCTGATGAATGGAATGAACGGATGAACCGTCGTAATAAATAAAATGAACGGATGAACCGTCTGATGAATGGAATGAATGTTGTGAAGAATCCGTCATTTCGGTTCGCGTAATCAACTGTCTCAAGAATCTCTGCCTATAAATAGAATAGAAATTTAGATGGAGTGATCAGTTTCAATTGTAATACAAAATGTCGTCTGGAGATGCATCCAAGAAGGCTGAGATCATCCCGAAGGTCGAAGAAGTTGCTGAGGAACGTCCAGCCGAGCCAACCCAGCCAAAGCAGACGGAGACGGGCGAAGGATCGTCGGCACCCAAGCCACCACGGGATATCTTGGACTTCCTAGTCGAGCCAGGGAGGACTGAAGAAGAAGAGGCTATGAGGATGGCCGCTTGCACGTTTCTAGTGAAATCAAGCAAGGATGTCCTCGGCTCTTTTGTCGACTATATTTTTGAAAAGGACGGCAGTGGTCCTCGTCCTGTCTTTAAGAAGGACGATAATGATTCTTGTCCTTGATATTATGTAACATCGTTCATGATGAAATAAAATCAAAATTTATTTATGAACTGTCTTGTCATATTTACAAGAAATCCCTTTTACATTCATACATAATACTTTTTAAGGAATTTGCCATTGATAGGCATCATCGCTACTCGACCATGCAGCTCCGTGAGTTGATAGGCTCAATTTGAGAAGACTTTACTCACGATATAAGGCCCTTCCTATTTCGCATCGAACTTGCCCTTGCTCATGTGAGTCATAGTCATGGAAAGTCTGACTGTTAGAACGAGTTCTCCTTTCTGAAAGGCTCTGATTTTAACTTTGCGGTTAAAAGTCTTCAAGATACGGGCTTGATATAATTCAATATGCTGTTGAACCAATAGCCGCTTCTCGTCGAGCGCCTCCAGTTCTTGAAGTCGAAGAAGATCATTGTTCTCCGTAGTAAGTTCATTAGCGATGGCAATTCTCAAGGAAGGAATTTGAAGTTCCAGAGGTAGAACTGCTTCACAACCGTACACAAGAGAGAAGTGTGTACAGCCTGTGGGGTTGCGGACCGTAGTCCGGTAGGCCCATAGACATTCTCCAAGCTTTTTACTCCAATTCCGTTTGTTAGTAGACACAAACTTCTTAAGGAGTTTGATAATAGTCTTGTTGAAGGCTTCAGCCAAGCCATTAGCAGTCGGGTTGTAAGCTGTAGAAGCGATATTGTTAATCCGATGATCGTCACAGAACCTGGTGAACTTTTGACTGATGAACTGAGGTCTATTGTCGTGAATGATTCGTCGAGGCACACCAAACCTGTAGATAACGTGGTATTTGACGAAGTTGATGATGCTGTTGGTTTTGACTTCAGCCAAGGATATAGCTTCGACCCACTTGGAGAAATAATCAGTTATTGCAAATATAAACCGATGTCCCTTAGAAGAAGAAGGATTGATAGGACCTATAATATCCATACCCTAAGCTTCAAAAGGCCAGGAAGCAGCATTCGGATGAAGGAATTCCGACGGTTGATGGATGAAATCTGCGTGGATTTGACAAGCTCGATATTTCTTTGCATATTCGATGGCATCAGATACCATAGAGGGCCAATAGTAACCCATTCGTCGGATACGATCATGTAGTTTAGGGCCGGTTTGACGTGCTCTGCAGACACCATTATAAGCTTCACGTAATACTTGCTTTGCTTCATCACCAGCAAGACAGCGCAAGAGTAGGCCATCATAAGTTCGTCGATAGAGAGTCTTGGTGGTTTGATTGTAGTAGAATCGAAGAGATTGTCGACGAATACTCGTAGCCTCCTTAGGATCTTAAGGAAGTATGTCATGAACTACGAAGTCGATGGAGGGAGCTCTCCAATCTTCATTGATAACATTGACTTCGGCGAAGTTACTGAACTCAATGTTGCGATTGTTTTCAATACAGAAAAACTCTCTATTGGAAACAACAACCACTTGTTGTCTTTTGACGGGAATCGCTAAAACTGCTGTGAGATTAGCTAAAGCATCTGCCTCAGTGTTACAAGCTCGGCGGACATATTCAATGAAGAAAGCTTTGAATGATGTAGCCATGTAAATTGCAGCTTCATGATAGGGCACTAGATCTTGATGGCAAACTTTGTATGTTCCTCTAACCTGATTGACAACCAGTTTAGAATTCCCGTAGACTTCAAAATATTCGACTTCCAACTGTTTTGCTAACTGGAGTACAATGAGCAAGACATTATATTCAGCCACATTGTTAGAGCATTGCTGATCTAAGGAATAAGCTCGTTGGATAGCTAGTCTTTCTGGAGAAACTAGTACAATTCCAACTCCTGCAACAATGGTCCCATTTGGTCCGATCCGGGACGCTCCGTCGAAGAAGAGACGCCAGGTATGAAATTCTTCAGAGATCATGTTTGATTCCAAAGTTTCATCTGGAATTTTGTCATAAAGCTTAGATGTCTCTGGAACAGGATGAGCTGCTAAAAAGTCAGCCAATGCTTGACCCTTAACAGACTTTTGTGGAACATAAACCATGTCGTATTGGGGTAGCAGAATGGCCCATGTAGCCGGTCGAGAATTGAGTGTGCTGGGCTTCTTCATCAGTACCCGAAGAGGATTAACTCGGGAAATGATATGAATGGTTTGGCCAATAATATAATGTCGAGTCTTTTGAACATCGAACATAAGAGCTAGGCATTCTTTTTCAACCGGACTATAACGGTGTTCAGCACCGATCATAGTACGACTAAGATAGTAAATGGCTTGTTCATGGCCTTCTTTGTTCTTCTGGGCAAGTAAAGAACCCAATAAATGATCTATAGCACGGACATACATTAAGAATGGTATGCCTGAGATTGGTGGCACCAAGACTGGTGGGTTCATCAGACACCGTTTTATATCATCGAATGCTTGTTGACATTCTTCGGTCCAAATAAAAGATACACCCTTTTTCATTAACTGAGTAAACGGTCTACAGCGTCCAGATAGATTTGAAATGAACCTCCTGATGTACGCAAGTCGACCTTGGAATCCTCGTAGCTCTTTTAAGTTGCGTGGAGGACGCATCTCTTGAATGGTTTTGATCTTCTCGGGATCCACGTGTATACCTTTAGAGGTAATGACGAAGTCGAGAAATTTACCACTAGAGACACCCAAGAATGACTTGGTGGGATTCGGTTTTAACTGATGTTGGCGCATTAGATTGAAGATAGTTCTTAAATCTTTGATGTGATCTTCTTTTAGACGACTCTTGACAGCAATATCGTCGACATAGTATTCGATAGTTTTGTGCAGATGATCTCGAAAGATGGTACTCATAGCTCATTGGTAAGTTACACCAGCGTTCTTAAGACCAAATGGCATCACAGTGTAACAATAAACTCCGCGAGGAGTGCGGAAAGAAGTATGTTTTTCATCTTCAGGGTTCATCCAAATCTGATTGTATCCAGAAAATCCATCCATGAAGGATATCCTTTCAAACCCACAAGTATTGTCGATCATGAAATCTGTAATAGGAAGAGGAAATTCATCCTTTGGACAAGCTTTATTAAGATTCCGAAAGTCGATACAAACTCGAACTTTGCCAGTTTTCTTCAAGACTGGGAAACGTTGGCTACCCAATCAGGATATTGTTCTTCTCGAATAAAGCCACAAGCTATGAGCTTTTTGACTTCATCATCAATTACGTCCATTATTTATGGCTTGAATCGCCTTTGCTGCTGTTTGACTGGCTTTGCGTTAGGTAAAATATTCAGCTTATGAGTAGCAACTTTGGGATCTAAACCTGGCATGTCTTTATAATTCCAAGCAAAGACATCAATATATTCTCGAATAAGAAGAATTAGTTCTTGCTTATCTGCCTCTGGGAGGTTCTTGCTGATAAATATTGGACGAGGTGATCCATTTTCTCTTACATCAATTTGAGCCAATTGATCTTCGGTAGGAGGTTCTCGTTGTTCGAATCGAAATTCCTATTGGGTGTCCATTCGTTGAGCCCAAGGATCTGTTTCAGGATTTTCTTCTGTGTCTTCATCATAGCCTTCTGGGAGTTCAGCGGAGACCATGTTAGAAGATACGATCAATCGATGAACTTGACCGATGCTGGTATCGGAATGCCACGACCTGGAATCAGAAGAGTTAGAGCGTTCCTCATTATCGGATTTGGAGACTTCTAGAGATAAGACCGGAGGTGAAGTATATCCGAGACCTCTTTTCGTCCTGCTGAAATACATCTCTGATTTTCTTTTCAAAATAACCGTACGGATAGGAGTTCGTCTACCCTTGCCATAATTGAGGCCATTCTTGAAGTCATAATCCATCTTTCGGATGATGTCTTTTGATTGTTGACTATAACGACGAAGTTGGAGATGTCCCATATCGTTATTTTTGCAATCATCCGTATAGCTGAATTTTTGTTCTAGCCCTTTACTAAAAAGTATTGTAATCTCACCTCTCTTTTGAGAAGGAACAACAAAATATGAGTCATCTGGATGTTCAAATAATACTTCTGTCTGAAGAGATTGTACGACCCCTATTGTGAATAACTGAAAGCTGTCTAGCATATCCAAATAGCATTTAGTATGATAAATGACATCAGTATACTGGAAAGTAGATGCTTTTTTATTGATTTGTACATCCATATTTACAACAGGACCTTTAGCCTTAGCCGGCTTGGTCAGATCGATTACAAGAGGAGGAACAGAAGAACAAAGAGGTTTAGGCTTGTTGCGACGAAGGTCGATAACAAGCGGCTCAGAAGAGGTGAGCTCCCTTTTATCTTTGTTACGACGTAAGTCGATAACCAGCGGCTCAGAAGAGGTGAGCTCATTTTTATCCTTGTTACGACGTAAGTCGATAACCAGCGACTCAGAAGAGGTGAGTTCCCTTTTATCTTGATTATCACCAGTTGATTGCTTCTGGGCTGGCAGATGAATAGCCAGTGGTTTGGAAGATTGAGGATGAGACACACGCCCTTTGACAGGTATGATGAGAGTGTCGTTGGGCACTTCTTCTTATTCTTCCTCACCATCCATGGCTAATACCACCTTCATAAACTCTTCTTTGTAATACGAGCATCATTGCAATATGCTTCAACGCCTTTGAAAGGGTAGAGATCCGCAATTTCTTTTTGGACTTCTCCTTTATCATCAACGTATTTGAAACATTGATGGAGAGTAGAAGGAACAATCTTGTGTTCATGAAGGAATGGTCTCCCCAGAAGGGCATTGTAAGAACAACAATGGTTGTCTATAATGTAGAAGGTCACTTTCGTACGAAGATTACCAATTTGGAGCTTTAAGCGTATCTTACCTAAAGGTTCACTTCTTCCATGGTTGAATCCCAGGATAGTGGTGATAGTGCCGGAGAGGCTATACACTAGAATCTTCAGAGCATCCAACATCGTCTTAGGCATGATGCTGAGTGCTGACCCTGGATCTATCAGAATACGATCGACCTTCATGGTGTCGACATATCCTGTAAAGTAGAGAGGACGGTCATGTCGATTGTCTTCCATCAATATGTCATCTTGTGTGAAGGTGATGTTTGGAATTAATTCCAGCACACTGTGACAGTGGAGACAAGAGATAGGTTCTGACTCTGGTTTCTTGAGAAAAGTTAGGCAAGTGTCTACCTGTATCAAAGCCTCACTCAGTGTTTCTCGAGTCTCTTTAAAGAGGCGTAAGAGCTCGAAAATGGATAGTCTGGCTGGTGTGTTGGCCAGTTGAGCCAATATGTCAAAGTTATATGGCTTCTCAAGTCCAGAAGGGGATGACTCCTTCAAAACTTTGTCGAAGTGGACTTGTTGTTTGCCTTTGTCGGCTACTGTCGGTTTAGGAAGAGTTGGTTCCACAATCGGTATTGATGTAGAAGGGATGCCCTCTGTAGAGACAGGCTGTACTGGAACAACCTCAGAAGACAAAGTAGGATTCTCCTGAGTTTTGGGATGCTCCCGTTAACAGGTTTTGCCTGACCTAGTGCCCAATAGGATCTCTTCTTCAACTATGGGGTCAAAAGACACCATATTGCAGCTCTTTGTCTTATCCTTAGAGCGTTCTTTCTTCTTAGAGGAAGAAGGGATTTTGAAATCTGAAATAAGATCAGGATGAATCCACATGATCTCGCCATTATCAAGGGATAAGGGGACAAGACCTTCACTTCGTGGAGGATGAAAATTTTTAATCTCCAGAGTGGCCCTAGGAATAGGGATGATGCCGCTCTGCATCACTCGTGGCAAGAAGTCACCGAATTGTACAGAAATCATATTAGCTGTAACAGTCTTTTCATCCTGTTGGAGAGTGATGACACCGGTGTTGACCAACTCTTGAATCTTTCCTTTGAGCATATAGCATGTCCGAGTAGGATGCCCTATGAACCTGTGATAAACACAATACTTAGGGTGGTCAGTCTTATCGACTTCATCAGGCTTCTTCAGGTCATGAAGTTGTAATTTATTGCTTTTAAGCAAACAGTCGAAGATGCTCGCGGTATTATTTTCATCAAAGGAATACTCTACTTTTGGGCGAGGTTCCTTTGGTGGAGGTGCAGAAGGAGTAGAGGTAGACGTGGGTTGAGCCACGTTAACGGCTAAAGATTCCTTGCTTTTGAGGTTGATGTTCAAGGTTTCTTTGCCCTTGCGGTTATTTTGGCGATTATCGCTACCAGATGGAGAAGACTCATCTCGATCAGGGTTAGACATATGTACCCCCAACTGTTTGAACTTTTCAGCACTAACTTCGGCTGCTTTAGCATTGACGATGAAAGATGGCTAGTCCTGGAACTATGTTGACCCCGTCCACATGCTAATGATAGGAAATAAGTTTGACTTACAAGTGTCTATCGTTACAACAGATGGGGTTCCGGAAGGCATTTTAAGTGTTCTCGACGAAATCGTTCAATGAAACTCTCAGTAGTTTCATTATGCCTCTGCTTGATCTTATTAAGGGCGGATATAGTCATATCATTTATACCCTCGTAGAATCGTTCCAGGAACATCTGCTTGAGTTCGGCAAAGAAAGTGATAGAACCATCAGGCAGGCTGCGGTAGCAATCATATGCTGTACCGGCTAAACAACCGACAATGACTCTGGTAAGAAGAGCATCACTTGGCTGGAGCTGGACAGTCATTACCTCAAAATGGTTAATAAACTGACTCGGAGAAGTGCTGCCGTCAAACAGCGTGATTGTAGGAATCTTGTACTTTGGAGGGAATGGGACTTCTTTCCACTCCTCTGGATAAGGTTGTTTGATCCCCAACCTCTGTAGACCGTCTTTCTCTTTGAAGGTCTCGAACTGATTACGTAGTAGTTTTATAGTCTCATTGGCATCTCCTGAGGATGGAGAAGTAATAGGCTGGCTTACCGGGTTAGAAGGAAGAACAACATGGTAAGCACTACCCCCAGTCCTTGAATGACTGGATGTAACTTGAATAGGTATTGAGGCTACAGGAGGAGACGGTACCCCCAGACCAGTATTGACAGGTACTGATGATGCTATAATCTCAGGATTGACAGCAGGTGCAGTCGGTGATACTGTATGTTGAGCTATGATAACAGTATGCATACTTGCGATCATTTCAGCCATGGTCTTCAACTTATCTTCCAATACGGCGATTCATTGCTCTTGAATTGCCGAACGAGAAGCGTCTGGATCTTCAGTAACAACATAGGCTGACACTTCTCTGGGTACAGTAGAAGACACTGTCTGCTCAGAGCTTTCGCTATATGCGTCATAATCAGAAAAAGAATCATCCCCTGAGTGAGAAATAGAGAGATGACCAGAGGGATCTTGTAGAAGATTCCTACGACCGACTGTGTCTCGACTTCGAGATCGGGTGTGTCGGAATACTCTTTCAGAGGATTCATAGAGTAAATCCAGATATCGTTGACTGGGCTTACGGGGTTTGCCGTACTTTGAACACTTCCTACCCCCAGTATCTTGAGAAGCCATATTTACGGAAGCATAGAACACTTCGTTTTCGTCTTCTGACATTGGTTCAAAAGTTAAACGATCGACGACAGATCGTTTTTTTCGTCTGGCAACAACACTTGATAGCCATATTGTGATTACAATGGCGTTCCAGTGGTTGGATTGGAGGTGTTGAAGTGTTATCCCGCTTCTGCTTGAGGTATTCCCGAAGATCAGGGATATATTCTTTGACAACATTCGGAACATTATTCCGATTCTTCAGATGTTTTGTTCCGTGAGTATACAGAGAAGTACTCAACTCATTGGCATAAGTGTCAGAATTTTTCCTCCTGGAAGTCTGCTTCTGATACAAGTTTGCCTTCGGCATTGGTTGCTTGCGTTTCATAGAAACTGATCTATTGAGATAAGTCCGCAGATTGGCAAATTCACCCCCAGGGGCTTCCGTCTGAGATACTAGCAATTTCCCTTGCTTTGATCGAAATATCCGAAGAGTTGGGAGATCTTGGAAGTGTGCTACTGGAGTAGGCAAGATGCCTCTCTGATCAATAGTCTTCCCTTTAGCAGGGAGAGAAGAACTCTTGTTTGAAAGAATTTTTGTACTGTTTGGTGCCGAAGCACGTTCAGATGGATCTTCCGAGGTAAAAACCGAGAAAGACTGAGAAAAGACCAAAGGCCCTTTTCCTTTATTTTGTGAAGAAGGGTTGGCTAAAGAGCGTTTCCCTCTGTTGTTTTCCAGATTTTGGACTTCGAAAGATTGAGAAAAGACCAAAGGGCCTTTCTGTTTGTATTGAGACGGAGGAAGAATAGTCAAAAGACTACCCCCTGTGGATTGTACAGGAACAAAAGAAGCAGCAACTTTCTCTTTGATAGAGTTGACCGATGGCTTCTTGGCCATAGAATCAGCAGGGGGTGTAACATGTGCTTTAGAAGAAGCAGCAAGTGAAGCTTTGGCTACAGAGGGCTTAGATTGCGCTCTGGTTGAAGGAGTGGTGGATTGCGCAGGAGGGTAAGAGACTGCCAACTGCGCCAGAGGGAGAGGGGTCTTGGGCTTTGCCATAGCAGCATAAGATGTAGATTACGCTATGGCAAGAGGAGCAGTGTGCTGTGCAAGGGCTGTAGAAGCTCTGGATTGTGCATGGGTGCTGGATTGCGCAGCAGCAGAAGTGGATACTGGCCTCCTGTTAGACGAAACAACAGGTTACGCATAGGACTTCGGGGTCCATACTGAATGGACCTTGCTCTTGGTCGAGGTCACAGTGCGTCGAGTAGTCCCAGAGTAGATGATCGCTTCGTAGGCAGTCTGGTTGACCTTCACAACCATCATCTTCTGCGTCTTTCCGATAGACGCAGCGTCACATTGAGTTGTCACTTCCTCGTCGGAGGAGAAAGTCGTCCCTAGCAGAGTCGCCATTTTGTTTGCAAAAACAAAAGTCTTTTCTTTCACAAACTTTAAAAGAATAGTACAAGAGTACAATGAATTCTGGGAAAGTACAACTATAGAAATCCGATCTGAAGACGATTGCTTTATCCCTTGGACGATGTGAACTTTGAAGACGATAGCCTCTGAAGAATGCAACAACACTTGGACAAGAACTCCTGATCTCTGATGATCTTGAATAATGATCCTCCATAATGAAAAACTTGAAACTTTATTTATAGAGTTCTAGAAATAACTATTTTGCAGTTATTCTGGATTGCGCTGGAGACAGACCGTACAGACTACAAACTATGCTGGCCATTGGGCAGTTGCTCGATCATGGGCTAACCGTATTCAGACGCATGGCATTGTTTGATTGAAATGCGCTTGGTCGTGTATAGGCTGTTGCCACATGGCGAGCAATTGATGGGATGTATGCCACGTAATAAATGTCAGTTATCCTCAACAAGTTTGATGGATCGTGCCACTTGAATAGCGCTAGCTCAGACTGCGCTCAGCTCTAGTCAATGGATAGCGCTGGGATTCGGACTTGATCAAACTGTGCTGAGGAGGATCTGGCAGACCGCGCTGGATTGTACATATGTTTTCGAGTACTGTGCTGTACAAGAAACGAACGGACTCCTCGTTTTTCGGGCTGTCAGTCTGTCAGAAGATTTGATCTTCTTGTCCGATAATGATGGCGTTGCCATGTCAGCATAGCGCGTTCGGGCGTTAGCGCAGTTCATCCTTGCGCGTTTGATTTGTAGCGCAGTCTATCTTCAGCGCAGTTCATTTGAAAGGTGCGCAATTTAGATTTCTCTACCTATTTGATGGATGCAACTTGATTTTTAGGCTCTACAGGCTATAAAAAGAGTTTGTCTAATAATGTTTCAATAATGGGTCAACATAACACAAACTGTCACTAAATGTATAAAATAAATACATAAAGACCCAACAATGGGTCAGCAAACAACAACATAACACATGAAAATAATTCTAATAAAGGCTACGCCTGGTCAGCAGGAGGAGTACGGTTCTGCATCTGGGACAAAATGAACCTATACTACTCTGGCATCAGCGTCATAGGTGACGACTCATCTATAGCAGGAGGAGGAGGCAGTAGAATCGATATAGTCGATGTGGATGCGGATGCACGATCAGGAAGCGTCTGCTCCATGGCTAGCAGTCTAGAGTTCAGGAATCCATAACAGCCATCAGCCTCAAAAGTTGATCGTCTATGGCTACCTGCGACACCTGTGCCGCCTGATCGATACGATCCATCCTCTTACTCGTCTCCCTCATAGTGTGCTTGAGCATATCAAATTGTACGGTGAGCGCCTATCGTCCGTCTGCGACTGAGACTGGGCTACTCCGCAATCCTTCGCAATAGCTTCTTACGTAGCTCGGTAACCTGGCAACGCAGGTCCGCCACTCTGGCCGACTCCTGTGAGGGCTGTGGGGAATGCACACTAACAGAGGGGGCCCAGGATGACTGTGTTGCCACAAAGACGTTGTAGGATCCCGTACAGTAGTACGTACCCCTCTGAAGACCACCAACGACGGTCTTCCAAAGCTCGTCCAATAAATGAGCCGAAGGTGGTTGCGAGGAAGTGCCAACCCCTTCCTCCACAGGTGCACTAGCACTCTCATGCTCTAGCCTAAGATATTCATCCTCGAAAAGTACGTATCTCGATAAGAATAATATTTACTACCAATCACTACCAAAATTTAACGTTTTAGCGACGACCATATCCATCGCCAAACCGTCGGTAAATCAGATTACCGATGGTTTGCCGACGGATTTGGGTCATATAAATCCGTCAAAATATGACTCGTCGCTAAAAATAATTTGTCGCCAAGCGATGACTGAGCGACGAATTTCCGATAGCCATATTCGTACAATTAGCGACGACTGGCCGACGTGTTTCCGTCAAATCAAGTATCAGAAAGTAAGTAATACATCGTCTTACCGACGGGTTTATCCGTCGGCAATCCATCGGAAACGTGTCGGTAAAAGCGCATCAGAGAGTATCTGATACGCAAACTCCGTCGCCAATCCGTCGGCAACTTGTCGGTAAACGCGTATCAGAGAGTTTCTGATACGCAAACTCCGTTGCTAAATTGTTGCCCTTCGTTGCTACGTTTCGACGGACTGGTGACGGAATAGCGACGGTTCATCCGTCGATCCAGTTCTGGAAATCTTCCATGTTTCCAGAACCTTAGCGACGGATATTTTGTCGCTACGCCGTCGGCAATCAGTCGCAAAAATGGTGACGAAAAGTCCATCGCCAAACCATTACCGACTATGAGCGATTAAATACCGACAGAGAACCCGTCGCTAAGGTTATGTGAATCTTTCATATTTTCAGTACCTTGTCGATGGATATCCCGTCGATCAGTAGTCTCCAACCCTTCGCTTACTGGGAATATCTCCACTTAGCGATGGATAGTCCGTCGACAGGTAGTCGCCATCTGTCGCTAACTGAAAATTCTTCAGTTAGTGACAGATATTTTGCCGACAAGTAGTCGCTAGTCTGTCGTCAACTGGGTAATTTTTGAATTTTTTTGCATAAAACAGAGCATTTCCTGTTCACACAACATCCGAAATATCGAAAAATTACAATATGTATCACACATCATAGAAACCAATAAACCAATATACAACACACACCAATATATAATCCATCACAAATACATCACACAAACCAACATAAATCACACACCAATTATCCAAACATTCAGCATTATCCAATATTTAAAATTATCCACACATAAAACACACAAATATTCAATATTTAAAAAGATATCGAACTATCCAAATACAATACATCAAGGAGGAGGAGTTCGATCGTCCACTGGTGGTACTCTCTGCTGTGCCCAACGCATATACACGTCCACCATGTATGGCGACAATCCGTCGAAGATATGGTCTGGAAGTTGGCGTAGCTGCTCTGGCGACATCAGGTCAAGGAGGGCCTGTTTGCCATGAATTATAAAAGAACAGAACAATTATATCGGAGGACTAGACTTTTACTTCACAATACAAACTCGCTTGTACAAAGAAAGCCTTGGGACAAAAATCTAGGTACATCAATTTAAGTACAATTGTTTATTTTAGATTCTGGAGGGTGACGGTAGAGACTCGGGAAAGCGACGGCAGCTCTGCCTTACTCCTTGGACGATCGGATGCAGCCTTGGCTTCGGTAAAAAAATGCTATTGGACGTGTGGGGAGACTCCCTTGCACCTTCGGTTGCTGGATCTCTGGATGTCTCTGTAGTGCTCTCTCTTTTTTTCTCTGCTCTCCTCCGGTGCTCTAGTGCTCTAGAAAATCCTCTTCCGTCTTTTTGCAAGGGAATGGCACCTTGCTATATAGGAGTGGGATGCGATCATTAGGGTTTGCAATGATTGCCTCCTTGATAAGTCGGCGGTTAAGGATCAATTAATCTGGGCTTTTCATTCTGATTATAGCAAATCTAGGTAATTAATGTAGATTGCATCAAATCTCTGTGGGCAATAAATGTTGATTGCCATGAATCTTCGTGATTTGTGATAGCCTGCCACGTGTCCAATTTGCTTGATTTGATTTGATCTGGGCTATTATGACGATCGCAATAATTCTGATTTTGTTAGGATTTGTTAGCACCCATAATTTCGAGAAAGATAAGACTGCCACGTGTCTCAATTGTAGCGAAGAATGCCACGTGTCTCAACTGGATCGTCCTGGCCGAGCCGCATATGGGAGGGTACTCTCTGCCGCATGAAACATGCAGCCGCATGAAATATGCAGCCGCATGTGGATGGACAGTCGCATGGGGATGGGCAGCCGTATGGAAATAGGCAGCCGTATGCAGAGGGGCTGCCGCATAGAGATAGGCAGCCGCATGCAGATGGGCAGCCGCATGGGGATAGGCAGTCGCATGCAGATGGGCAGCCACATGGTGATAGTCAGCCGCATGCAGATGGGCAGCCGCATGGGGACACGGACAGGCAGCCCATATAGATGGGCAGCCGCATGGAGTGGCCTCGGGACTTGGTGGATTTTGTCAGCCATAAGGAGATTTTCTCCTCTTTTCCATAAACACTCCATCATGTCAGTCATTATTGCGTCTTTATGTCAGAGCTGTCATGGCTATTTTTTGTCAGAGTAGTCGTCAGGGCATTAAATGCAGCCGTATGTTTGAAGGCCACATAGCTTCTTTCTGAGCCGCAGGGATCTATCCAAGCCACATGGACCCGTGAGCTGCATGGACTCCTGAGCCGCATGGGGATCCTGTACCGCATGGGGATCCTTCTGTTGGAGCCGCATAGGTCTTTCTTTATTATTTTCCATGCTTCTACAAGACCCCCTTAAAAGTTTTCAATTTGCAAAATTGAAATACTTTGAATAAGAAGCATGGCCATGTAAAAATTCTTCGGGCCGTATGGATGTCTCAGCCGCATGACCTCCCCAGCCGTATAGATTTCTGAGCCGCATGGCCTTCTCAGCCGTATGGCCTTCTGAGCCGTATGGCCTCCTCAGCCACATAGCCATCTGAGCAGCATAGGCTCCGTGCCACGTGTGCAAATCTTTGCATTGATTGTCTTTGATTTGAGCCATCTTTTTGGGGAGAATCCCAAGAGTCGGCTCATTAAATTTTGGATTTTCTTTGGTTGAATCTCCTTTATGAGAGGGGATGAAATCCTAGGAGTCAGTTTTGCCTGCAGCACACGACTCGAAGTGCTCCATCGGTCTACGTGCTTCTTTTTTTCCTTTTGTCCTCCTATAAATAAGAGTAATTGAGAGAAAAATCTCTTTACTCTCTCCTTCAACTCAAGCCTTTCCTGCCCTAACTGTCATCCTCTTCTCCGATCACCGATGGCTCCCAAGAAGACTGTTGCGGCGAAGGGTAAAAAGGCGGCGTCTTCGTCGGCTGCGGCGGCAAAGGGCAAGAAAGCTGCTTCTACTTCGACGCGACGATGAATGATAATGTGACAGCTCCTCCGCCAGCTGACGTGCCCGCAGTTCACTCCGACGTCCACCCCCTATTGCTGGTAAGGACACTGTGTGAGCTTGAAACCCTAACTGTTGTGGCTATGTCGCATGCTCTATGCGCGAGCCTTCATCCTCATGTGTGCCGCATGTATGTTTGATGTCCGAGCCGCATGAGCTCCCCTTTTGTACTGTGCTGCGTAAGGCTCTGACCATCTTTTGACTTTGTTTCTTTTTATCTTTGATTCTTACAACAACCCTGACGAAGGCTGAGATCATTGTGAAGGAAGAGTTGATGCCCCCTTTCAAACAAGAATTATCGCTTGTTAAGGAGGAGGTAACACCGACAGTGGAGGAACAGAAAGGAGAGCTGGCGCCCATTGCTGTAAAGGAGGAGCCCCAGTCTAACGGTGGTAGTATTGAGAGTTCTGATCTTTCTACTTCGGACGAGGATCTTGCTCAAGTACATCATTCATACGCAAAATGGTTGAGGGATTGGTATATGCGCCCCCGTAACTAGGAATCATGGGCTCTCACAAATGTCCGTCTTTTGTCTTGATATTTCTGTCTGTCTTTGGCTGCGGTTTGTGTTTTGCTTCTTTTGGACATTGATGTAATCTTCTTCCCTTTTGTCTGAATGAAATGATAGAGAACCTTTCGTGAGATGTAGTCATGTGAATGTAACCGATTTTGAATGGCTGAAATACATTCGCGCCATTCTTTGCTTGTAGTAGTTGCCCCAATGGGAGATTTTTTATGGACCTATTATCCTTGGCGTACCCTGGTTCTGGATACGGATCATAAGTTGGGAGAGAACCAACATACTTACTCAGAGGTAATGAGGACGTGGTAAGCATGAAGGTTTCTTCGATGGAGCCTTCCCACTCAGAGGTAATGAGGACATGGCAGGAGTGGGCTCCATGAAGGGGTACATAGAACGACTCAGAGGTAATGAGGACATGGAAGTTCTATGTAGAGGGGTGATTTGTTTTTGGCGGAAGTGAAACGACTCAGAGGTAACATCGACGTGGTCGTTTTGGAAATTTTTTGGATCTGTTACCCTTTTCGTGTACTGAGAGTATGGGTAGTGGATCATGAGGGAGGAGCCCTTTCAGAAGAATAAGTTCAGAGGTATGGTCATACATGACTTACTATCTGAAAGAGTGACCGGAATGTAAGTTCAGAGGCACCTGCGGGTGTAGAAGCATTTAAAAGAATAAAGAAAGATCCATGCGGCAAGGGAGCCCCATGCGGCTCAGAAAGTTCATACGGCTTAAAAATCCATGCGGATCAAAGATCTATGTGGCTCAAACAAGTTCTATGCGGCTCGAAGAGGAGCCACGTGGCCTGCAAACAGCTCTTCTATTTTGACCTTTACTGTATTAAATGCTTTGATGGCTGACAGCTCTGACACATGACAGCCCTACAATCATGACTCTGTCATAATGACAGACTCCTAGGGAAACGAATAAAATCTCTGATACGATCCCCCGAGATCCAGAAACTGTCATGCGGCCTTGACACGTGGACAGTTGCATGCGGCTCAAGTAGAGACCATCCCATACGGCTCAGCCCGAAGCTGTCCCATGCGGCGGCTCACGAAGACTAGCCCCATGCGGCTTACGAAGACTAGCCCCATGCGGCTCACGAAGACTAGTCCCATGCGGCTCACGCAGACTATCTCCATGCGGCTCACGAAGACTATCTTCATGCGGTTCACGAATAAGGCACCCATCATGCGGTCACCTATACTCATGCGGCTCAGATCATTACCATGCGGTCCAAATGTTCAGGGGACCACTTTCAAGCAGTCTTGACACGTGGCCATCCTTATGCGGCTCGATGAGGAGCAACCTTCCCGCGGCTCAGATTTCTACAGTGGCTCGCGGTTAAGACACGTGGCATGATAGCAGTGCATGTGGCATCAAATTGAGCGAAATCAAATTGAGCAAAATCCCTCAACAAATCCCAGTAAAATATTGGGATCAAATCAGATCATTTACAAACAAGCAAATTAATGACACGTGTCAAGAAATTCGAGGTTGGCATGACAAATTAGGAAGATTTATGTCAATCATCATTAATTACCCACAAAAGATTTGATGCAATCACATTTATTGCTCAAATCTCGATGAACGGCCCAGATCCAGTGATCCTTAGCCGCCGAGTTTTAAGAATGGGCAATCATTGCAAACCCTAATGAGGCCCCCCACTCTTATAAATAGCAAGGTGCCATTCCCTTGCAAAAGACACACAGAGAGATACAGAGAAGACACATACAGAGAAAGACATAGAGAGCCAGAGAGCCAGAGAGAGAATATACAGAGCCTGAGAAGAGAGCATTTCTTTATCAACGCCAAGCAGTTCTTCTACAGAGCCAAGGCTGCACCCGATCGTCCAAGGAGTAAGGCAGAGCTGTCGTCGCTTTCCCGAGCCTCTACCGTCACCCTCCAGAATCTAAAATAAACAATTATACTTAGATTGCTGTACCTAGGTTTTCGTCTCTAGGCTTTCTTTGTACAAGCGAGTTTGTATTGTGAAGTAAAAGTCCAGTCCTTCGATAATCGTTCTGTTCTTTTATATTTTCTGGCAAATACGATGGCGACTCTGCTAGGGACAAACTTCTTCACGGCTGAGGAGTTGGTGACGCAATCGGATGCAGCCAAACTTGGCTCCACGTAACAGAAGATGGTCGTCCGCTTCGACCAACAAGCGTTTGAAGAAATGCTCTCTGAGGGAAGCGCTTTCCCGGTCCATAAGCGAACCTGCACAAAGAAAGCTCGCAGCGAGTGGAGGCCAAAATTATTCGCTCCTTCCCAAGCTTTGGACGGAGTACTCTCTGCTACCCAAGACGGCGAAGGCGACTCTCATACGGCTCCGCTTCGAGCCATAGAGAACTCTGCTGTCCCCAAGTCCGGCAGAAGAAAGCACTACGATGCTGGACTTGCAGGGACAAAGAGTGATTCTAGGCGCCCCAAGAAGAAGCCGAACACTCATGTGGCCAAATCTGCCAACCATATGCAGGATGCTTATGCGGCTGAATCTGCCAGCCGCATGAAGGAGGTCTATACGGCCAGATCATCCACCCGCATGAAGAAAACTCATGCGATCGAGACTCCCAGATGCATGAAGAAAGCCTATGCGGCTACACCTGCCAGCCGTATGAAGATTATTGATGACAGCCGTATGACGCCTACTCCACGTGGCTCTGTCTTCGACCGCCTCTCCTATGGTCATGATCTCTTGTGCTCTCAAGAAGATATGTCTGACTCTCTCCAGCATCACTTAGACTCTTCCTACTATGTGTCCTTACGCATTAGAGCGAAGAAGTCTAGGGCAGTGCGAGCTTGGCAAGTTCGGTCCGCTGATCCGACCTCTGACCATCCGAGCATCCTGCATACCGTTATACGGGCCTCAGATGGGAAGTTGTACAGAACCACTCGAGTCCAGCCGCCGGCGGCAAACAGACAGAGAGGTTTCCAAAAGTCTTCCGAAATTCAGGAAGCAAACATGGTCGATCCAGACCCATCTGACTTACGTGATGCCATCCTCCACAACCGTAAGGAAAGAGAAGGTGCCTCGTGGTGTAAAGAGTCCTCTCACGGACGTTACTGCACCCAAGTCATCGTCAACTGCTGTTGCAACAATGTGACGGTACGAGAAGACCGGCAGTCCGTCTTCCAAAGACTGCAACAAACATGTTCAGAGGATGAGGCATCTCCCGTCGTCTCCTGCAACTCTGCTCAGAAAATCCCCGCCGATGGGAGAGGAAGAAGACAAATGTTCCCAGTCCGAAGATTTCAACCACTATGACTAAGAGACTATCATCTAAACGGGTGCCCACCACCTAAGCTTTACAAGGTAACTGTTCAAAGACGAAATCTGCTACAGTAGGAGATTCGTCGTCCACACTACTGGGGGTTGCTGGGGCTAGGGGTAGCACTCCTCCGAACCTCTACGACAATCCGATGTTCCAAGAAGACGAGCCGGAGGAAACAACTCTCCCATCAGATGCAGCAAACCCCGATGTCCCCGAGGACGTCCACAACTCCCAAGACAAGGCAAACTCGAAAACTGGAGGTACTGTTCCTTCTGAGTCCGAACCAGAGGAGAACATCCCCACATACCCCGATGACTTCTCACTACAGGGGTATGATTCGGAGGGCTCGTCCTCCACCATTCCTTCCATCTCTCCTCATGTAAAGACGGTGTTCATGACGGACAGCAACCAAGGTGGTTCCAGTGATCGCCAACGCATCGACACTCTGGAGGCCATACTACATGCCTTGGTCAAGTCTGTGGACGAGATCAAAGCGGCCCTTCCAACTCTGCAAGGAGGGACGCCTGGCCAAACAAGCGCGGGTCCCGCGGTCAATGCGGACTCGAACTCAGCGGCACCGAATTCGGGCAACAATCCTCCTGAAGTAACGGCCCCCACCGCTGTGGATGAGGCCCGAGAAGCAAGAAGAGAGGTCCAGGAGCTCTAAGCCATGTTTTACGCTCGAGAAAATTCTCAAGACCTCAGAATACGGCAACCGTACCCTGCTGTATGGAGGGATGTCCCCTTCCCGCCAAGATATAAGTCGTTCAACATTAACCCGTATGATGGCAAGACCTCCGCAAGTCGGTACATCACTTACTTCGAGGTCACCACCGACCATCTGTCCCATGACGATGCCATCCTCACACGATTATTCATTGGGGCATTGGAAGGAGTCGCCTTCGACTGGTATCGCAACCTGCCAGACAACTGCATCCACTCCTTCGCCGACTTCAAACGTATGTTCTTGGAGAGATTCTACGAAGTAGGGCAGGACATCACAATGTCCACCCTCGTGGACGTCGTCCAAGGAGAGAAAGAGCTGACAAGGAACTATATCGAGCGATTTTGCCAAACCGCAATGAAGTTGCCATCTGGAAATCAGGATTCCTCCTTAATTGAAATTTGTCAAAAGAGATTGCTCCCAACAATCAGTCTCTGTATGGGCGAAAGTCAATTCAAGGACTGGAAGACGTTTATCATCAGTGCCACAAGTGCCGAAAAAACGGTTGAAGAAGGCTCGCCAATTGGGATTACACATCTCGGACGGAGAGAACAAGGGCAAGCGTCCTAATACCAACAACGACAATAGGGGTAGTCCCTCCAACAATCGGGACAACAGGGGTAAGCAGGCGATGGTGGCCGACACAGCCCAGAAACCTGAGTCAAAATCGGCAGACAAATAATGGCCGTAAATCAACTACTCCTTCGAAGACGACCATGTTAAGCCCATCTTGGACATGCTCATACAAGGAGACAGAATTCAGCTTCCTCCACCAAGACGGGAACCTCGACCGGCAGAAATGGAGAACCCAAAGTACTGCCATTACGACCGCTACGTCCACCATGCTACATACGACTGCTACCAGCTAAAACGGTACATCCAAAATTTTATCGATTCGAACGCTCTGGCCATCGATTTCGAAGAGGTAACCATGGCAGCCAATATGGTATCGGTACAATTTAGAAGCTTCCCTCCAACAGAAGCTCAAGACGGTGTGGTCCACATCCCTCTGGCGACAATGGAGATTGCTAATCTTCTACCTCTCCGGGATCAGGCTGCGGGTCTAGTGCCCCTCACCACATCACGAGGGGAGGACATGTGGGTCCATCCAGACTTGGTATCTGAAGTGACTCAGTCCACACCATCTTTCATTCGCAAGAAGAAGAGTAGAAAAGTCAGATCATGCCGCATAATATCGGCAGATATCGAAGAAGCTACAGTCGTCGTCACTCGGTCTGGGGCACAATCCTAACCCGTGGCTGATAACTCAGCTGAAGATCATCAGCCCGCTACAACTGACGCTCCGGGACCTTCTCAGCCTCCGACGACCGACAAGCCTAGGCCGAAGAAGACTCACTTTGACAAATCCCTCCGAAAAGAGGCACCGCAGGGGCTGGAGAGGCCCTACAACTTCTACATCTTGGCGTAATTGGCAAACACACCGGCCAAGTTGTCATTATACGAGCTTCGAGACTCTCAAAGGATGTTCGCGCGGCTTTGAGCGATGCACTCCAAAATGCCGACGCATACCTGGCTCAGGTCAACCTCACGGGAGAGAACCCGTCTGCAGATCTCCAAGACAGCGCTTGTACGGAAGTGATGCCCAACATTGTCTTCACTTCGCAGGACATGCTCATCAAAACCAACCTGCACGATCGCCCGTTATACTACACTGGATACATCAGCGACGTAAAGGTGGATCGGATGCATATTAATCCTGGCTCTTCCATAAGCATTATCCCGAAGGGTCTGTTACATCATCTCCGCATCCCTATGCATCGCCGGACGCCTACAAGCACCGCCATCAGTAGTTTCAATTCGGGCAGGAGCTACCCCATTTGGAAGATTCGTCTGAAGTGTCAAATTGGCGATCTCCAGTCGGAAGTCACCTGTTACGTCATAGATGCAGACACTTCTTATAACATCCTCTTGGGGCGCCCTTGGATACACGATTATATGATCGTGTCTTCCACGCTGCACCACTGCTTCAAATATGTCGACAAACACGGCTTCGTGAGGACAGAATTTGCTGATATTGATCCCTTCAAAGGGATCGAATCCAACTACTCAGACTCCTGCCTGTACAAAAATTCGAAGATGCACCTTGGCGAAGAAAATGTGCAAGCTCGTACCGAGACAGCCATAGGATTAGAAGAACCTCTGACGATCCACCTCCAAGCTCGCAAACCTGGCAAGTTTGCACCCCTTACAGCCACTCTGCGTAAGGACACAATCAGCCTCTCGGCACAAGAAGAGCAAATGATAATCCGGCTGCCAAGGTCTGGCCAAATGCCAAGACCCACAACGGAGCCATTAATAATCAGGCTGTCGAGAGTCGGCCAGCCGCAGACGGAGAAGCTCAATCCTTCCGACAAGCCGATGACGATACGCCTTCCCAAGAAGAGTCGTCACCCCGATGCAAGGTCTGGCACTTCTAGCGAACTAGCCACTCCTCGCCCGAAATCGAATACCAAACTGGGGGTCACTAGTCTGCCAACAACTCCCCGTTCTGCTCCACCAGCTGAACTCCTGACGATCAAGCTGCCCAGGTCTTCCTCTCAGTCTTCATGTACACAGGGGGTAGCCAAAGAGGAACCGGAGCTAGCCAAGTATGTGGCTGCCCACACTGATGTTTCCTCTGTAGAAGATGTAATCCCGCTAGAAAAGATACCTTACTTCATCAATAAAGGGCTATCTTTGAACTACCTCGAGCTTAATAAGCTTTGTACAATGTATCCTATGGAACACGGTATAGGCACTCACCTACACACACAGGTGAAAAATGTGCACACCGCAAACCAGCTTACTCCAGTGGAAGGTGCTTACCGCATAATCGAGGGAGGGGACCATCAAATCATCTTCGGCCGGAAGGACGATCCGTAGCCCTTCACCATAGAAGAAGTCGACCTTGAATTAGATGCCGGAAGACTGCCTCTGTATCTTTATAGCCGCCAATCCAAATATCTCATACAAAAATAGGGGTATGATCTGGAGACGACGCCAGGCTTGAACTACGGCACTGGACGACGATTACCTTTGAAGCCACTAGTCCCGGCTGAAAAACCACGGGACTACTATAGCAAGACTCGATGTGGATTAGGGTATGTTACACCCACGACGACTCCTGAAAGTTCAGATGAAGAATGTGACTGGCATTCACATTCAACCGGGTCACCCACTTCTGACTCGGATACCAACATCGGAGACGTATTCAGACAAGTCCTGTCAGTCAACATGGCATTCGTCGACGCTTATGAAGAAGATGAAGACATTCCTGAAATCCTCGAGTTAGAGCCATGGGCTCAACAGTTGGATGCACAATGGGAAAAGCGGTTCGAACAAAGAGAACCGCCTACTGAAGATGAAGTTATACAGGTCGACCTCGGCAGCGAATCGTCTCCAAAACCAATCTTCGTCAGTAAAAGCCTAATAGACGAAGAGCAAGAATCGCTGCTGGAACTTGTCAAAGAATATATTGATGTGTTCGCCTGGAGCTATGAAGATATGCCGGGGTTAAATGCCGATATTGCTCTTCACAAACTCAACATTCGGCCGGATGCAAAGCCAGTTAAGCAACAACAACGATGCTTCTGCCCGGGCATCATGGATGCGATCGAAGCAGAAGTCAACAAACTGATAGCTAGCTGCTTCATACGTGAAGAGCAATATCCCGACTGGGTCGCCAACATAGTACCCGTCCTCAAGAAGAATGGGAAGATTCGAATCTGCATCGACTTCCGCAATCTGAACGAGGCATGTCCCAAAGATGAATTCCCCCTCCCTATCATAGACATCATGATTGACAACACCTGCGGCTTCGAACGTATGTCATTCATGGATGGCTTCTCGGGGTACAACCAAATCAAGATGTCTCCTGACGACGAAAAGCATACATCATTCGGAACACCGATTGGCACATACTGCTACACAGTCATGCCTTTCGGTTTGAAGAATACCGGTGCCACATATCAAAGAGCCATGAGCATCATCTTCAGAGACCACTTACGCAAGACGGTGGAGTGCTATGTTGATGATATCGTCGTCAAGAGTCGCTGTAAGGGAGACCATCTGCAGGATTTGAGGACGGTATTCGACCTGATGCGAGCACACAATTTGAAGATGAATCCCATAAAATCCTTCTTGGGTGTATCCAGCGGAAAGTTCTTGGGTTTTATCATCACCGCCCAGGGTATCCATGTAGACCCTGAAAAGACAAAGGCAATTATGGAGATTGGTCCCCCGAAAAATCTCTGCGAACTCAGAGGCCTTCAAGGGAGGCTAGCTTACATCAGGAGGTTCATTTCTAACCTCTCCGGGCGATGTCGACCATTCACCTATCTCATGAAGAAAGGCATCTCATTCGTATGGGACGAAGAATGTCAGCGTGCCTTCGACAGCATCAAAGAATATTTGTCGAACCCTCCAGTCCTGGTGGCCCCGGTTGCATTGAAAACCATTCCTGCTCTATGTACGAGCAATGGAGCATTCCTTCGGCGCTCTGATAGCACAAAACAACGATGGAGGCCATGAGCAAGCTATATATTACCTCAGTCAAATGGTGATTGGGCCAGAGCACCGATACACCGCCGTGGAAAAGGAATGCCTTGCCCTGGTGTTCGCCATTCAGAAGATGCGGCACTATGTCACTGGACAAACCATACATGTGATCTCGTGAGTCAACCCTCTCAGAGTCCTCATGACTAAACTAGGGGCACTCAGCTCTCGCCTCGCTACATGGGCAATATTGTTGTCCCCCTATCATATAATCTTCGTCCCACAAAAGGTTGTTAAAGGTCAAGCCCTGGCAGACTTTTTGGCAGTCTATCCAGGCTCGAAGTCGGCCAGAATATATGAAAAAATCCCAGATGAGGTCGCCGGCTCACATGCAACCTCTCACGATGATATATGGCGAATGTTCTTCGAGGCGCCTCAAGGACCGGACTTAAGGGCGACATCGTCGTCGGAGTTGGGGTGGTGCTGGTTTCTCCCTCCGGATTGGTGATCATTCGCGTTTATTCCCTCACAGAACCCTGCTCTAACAATGTGGCCGAGTACAACACTTTGGTCATTGGCCTCCAACTTGCAAGAGAGCTGAGGGTAGAATATCTTGAAGCATATGATGATTCTTAGATAATCGTTAATCAGATCCGGGGTTCATACGAGGTTCGCCATGAAGACATGATCCCCTATCACCAAATAGCGATCAAAATTATCTCGTCGTTCGAGGGGTTCTTCATTGAACACGTTCCCAGACTCCGAAATATCGAAGCCGATGCCCTAGCTGGCCTTGCCGCTTCTCTAGCAGTTCCGAACTATGCTCGCCAATCAGTGGATGTGATAGGCCATGAACTGGTCTGTCCCAAGAACAATGTCCAATTCGTGGCGAGTTATTCCGCCTAGATGATTGACAAAGTCCCGGATTGGAGACAACCATTAATTGACTTCGTGCTCTACGACATCCTGCCGAGAACCCAAAGGAAGCCACTTCCGTCAGACGGCGTTCTCTAAGATTCTTCTACGATACAGAGACGAAAATGCTGTATCGGCGATCCTACGATGGGTTATTACTTCGGTGTATGTCAAACGCAGAAGCCAAAGAAGCCGTACGCGACGCTCACGATGGTGTCTGCGGGGCCCATCAGCCTGGCCCTAAATTGCAAGACCGTCTTCGCCGAATGGGCTACTACTAGCCCACGATGGTAGCCGATGCGATAGACTATGCTAGAAAGTGCAAAGCTTGCCAAGTCCACGTGGACTTCATCCACCAACCATCCGAATTTTTATATCCAACAGTAGCATCCTGGCCATTTGAAGCATGGGGAATGGACATCATCGGTCCAATTACTCTACCGTCCTTCCGTGGACATCGCTTCATACTCGCGATCACGGATTACTTCTCCAAATGGACGGAAGCTGTTCCGCTTGCAGAAGTCAAAACTTCGAACGTGATCAGCTTCCTCAAGCATCACGTAATCTATCGCTTTGGACTGCCCCGAAGGATCATCCACGATAATGGTCCGCAGTTTGCAAGCCACGTCTTCTATCGGTTCTGCGACAAGCACCGCATCCAGAATATTGCTTCGACGCCATACAATCCAGCAGCGAATGGGTTGGCAGAAGCATTCAACAAAACCATCATCAAGTTACTCAAGAAGTTTCTGTCGTCCAACAAACGCGACTGGAACGAGAAGCTTGGTGAATGCCTATGGGCGTACCGTACCACAGTCCGAACGGCCACAAGGAACACACCATTCCAAGTGGAGTGAGGCAGTTCTCCCATTGGAGACTCAAATACCCTCACTCCGTATCGTGCTCACTTATCAATTGACGACGGATGATAACTACCGTCGCAAACTATAAGAGTTAGAGGCCTTAGATAAAAAGTGCCTCCTGGCTCAGCAAAGGATCGAGCTATACCAAGCACGCATCTCTGGAGCCTTCAACAAGAAGGTTAAAATCAGAACATTCCAAGTGGGCGATCTCGTTCTGGCAGTCCGGAGGACAATGGTCATGACTCACAAGACCGCCGGCAAGTTTCAGCCAAAATAGGAAGGTCCATTCATCATTGAGGCTGTATTCTCCAACGGTGCTTACCGTATCACAAAACAAAATAGAGACTTGCTCATGTTGCCCGTCAACGGCAAGTTCCTGAAAAAATATTATGTCTAAACGACATATTCCAGATCATTGAGTTATGTACCCGCTGGTGCCGCTGAACTCACTTTCATAACATTCCAGA
The DNA here is from genome assembly GCA_029216955.1 of Iris pallida. Taxonomy (NCBI): domain Eukaryota; kingdom Viridiplantae; phylum Streptophyta; class Magnoliopsida; order Asparagales; family Iridaceae; genus Iris; species Iris pallida. Next base: position 23,661,388 of record JANAVB010004599.1, on the reverse strand, counting down.
TTATCGAGTTATGTATCCGCTGGTGCCGCTGAACTCATATCCACAATATTCCAGATTATGGAGTTATGTACCTACTGGTGCCGCTGGACTCACATCCATAACATTCCAGATTATCGAGTCATGTACCCGCAGGTGCCTCTGAACTCACGTTCCGGTCACTCTTTCAGATAGTAAGTCATGTATGACCATACCTCTGAACTTTCTTCCAGAAAGAGATCCTCCTCCATGATCCACTACCCGCACTCTTAGTACACAAAAAGGGTAACAGATCCATAAATTTCCAAAACGACCATGTCCTCATTACCTCTGAGTCATTTCACTTTTGCCAAAAACAAATCACCCCTTTACATAGAACTTCCATGTCCTCATTACCTCTGAGTCGTTCTATGTACCCTCCTTCATTGAGCCCACTCCTGCTATTCTTCATTACCTCTGAGTGGAAAGGCTCCGTCGAAGAAAACTTCATGCTTGCCATGTCCTCATTACCTCTGAGTAAGTATGATGATTCCCTTTCGATTTATTATCCGTACCCACAATCAGAGTACGCCAAGGATAATAGGTCCATAAATATTCTCCGCTGAGTCCACTTCTACCATGTCCTCATTACCTCTGAGTAGGAAGACTCCGTGGTAAAACCTTCGTACTTGCCATGTCCTCATTACCTCTAAGTAAGTATGTTGGTTCTCTCTCGTCTTATTATCCGTACCCTGAACCAGGGTATGCTAAGGGTAATAGGCCCACAAATGTCCTCTGTTGACCACAAATATCCTCCGTTGAGTCCATTCCTGCCATGGCCTCATTACCTCTGAGTAGGAAGACTCCACGGTAAAACCTTCATACTTGCCATATTCTCATTACCTCTGAGTAAGTATGTTGGTTCCCCTTCGTCCTATTATCCGTATCCTAAGTCGGGGTACGCCAAGGATAATAGGTCCATAAATGTCCTTTGCTAAGTCTCTTAGTACAGGCCCACCAGTCCTCATCATGCCCCGGGAGCCCAGCTGTTCCATGGCATTTTATCTCCCGATACCCCGAACACCCACGACCATCTTACCTGGAACTGTTCTAGGTATCCCAAATCAAACTTGTTATCCGTACCTAAAACCAAGGTATGCCAGGGGTAACAGGTCCACAAACAAGTCTCCCATATGGGGCAAACACCGCCATAATACCACAGGCCCAAACAAGCAATACAAATGAAGGGTAGAATGGAAAGTACTCTTTATTTGAAAATCAAAAAAGCATTACATGTTTTGGGGACCATGTCCCTCTCAAAAAAAGAAAAGAAAAGGAAAACATGAACAAAACAAGAAAAAGTCCGACTATGGTTCGACATTACACAACTCCAAGAGGCGGTTTCTCACTAAGGCAGTACCCCGCTCAAGCCTCTGTCTAGCTCGGCGCCCAGCCTCTTGGGACAACCGCTCCCCATTATCCAGGTCCATGAGAGCCCGCCAGTCGTCGTCCAACCTCTTTAGAGCCACTTCCAAGTCAGCCGAAGCTTTATTGACTTTGTCAGCCTCCTGGATAATTAGCCCTCTGTCGATCCGGGCAGCCTCAAGCTCAGACTCAAAAAAAGTTAACTTCCTCTGAAGCTCAAGGATCTACTCCCATGTGTCAGTAATCTCGTGGGAGGCAATCGCTTTCCGAGCCGTAACATCTTCACTCTCATGGCTCAATTGATCATATCGATCAGACAGAGTACGGAGATCCTTCAGTATGGCCGGCCTGGTTTTATCCTGAGCAGCCCTTGTCTTCTCTATAGCAGTTGTGAGGGAGCCACACTCCTGATCTATATCACCAGATAGATCAACCTGCCGCAGTACCTGAAGCTGAGCCACCAGCTGATCAGTCTCCACCAATTTTGCCTCCAGAAGTGCAGCCACCCCTGCCCCACCAGAAAGGACCTGAAGGATATCAATTTGACCCTGGGCGCATTGTCGGGCCAAGACGAAAGAGGTCCCTCTCTCCATAGCAGCTTCTATCCCCCTTTTTAAGTGACGATAAAAGCTGTCGTCCACGTCCTGTAATGATTCGTCCAGGACCTCTGTAGAGGACGACGTCAGAGGAAGCGTGGCCGGCAGCATCGAAGGGGTGGTACTAGAACTTGCCTCCAGGGGGGCAACTTTCGAGCAGAACGATGCACGGATAGCGGCTAACTCTTCCTCTGCTACCCGAAGAGCCTGGACACTTGGCAGAGCGGAGAGGTCGACTCTCGGGGCCGCCCGAGCAGAGGAAGACACAAGTGTTTGCCATGAAATATAAAAGAGCAGAACAGTTTTATGGGAGGACTGGACTTTTACTTCACGTTACAAACTCGCTTGTACAAAGAAAGCCTAGGGACGAAAACCTAGGTACAGCAATCTAAGTACAATTGTTTATTTTTGATTCTGGAGGGTGACGATAGAGGCTCAGAAAAGTGACGACAGCTCTGCCTTTCTCCTTGGACGATCGGACGTAGCCTTGGCTCCTGTGACGAGATGGTTGGCGTTGATGAAGAAATGCTCTTCTTGCTCTCCTCGTATTGCTCTTCTGGCTTCTCTTTCTCTAGATTAATCTCTGTGGATTTTTCTCTCTGATTATTGGGGGAGTACCTCTCTGTATGTGGGTAACTCTCTCTGTCAGTATCTTTTTTTTGCAAGGGAATGGCACCCTGCTATTTATAATAGTGGGAGCATCATTAGGGTTTACAATGATTGCCCATTCTCAAAGTGGCGGCGACCTGGTAAATGATCAATCTGGACCATTAATCTTGAGCGTAAAGGATCTGGGCCATTAATGAGGATTATGCCAAATCATGTCAGTCATTAATGTTGATTGCAATAAATCTCCATCATGATGATTTGCTAATATCCGCAAATCTGAATGAATCAATTTAATTCATTCTCTTGCCACGTGTACCAAATCATTGGGATCTGACCCAAAATTTGATTATCTTTAGGACACGTGTTCTATCATCATTGTTGAGCCGCATGAGGAGCGTTCATATTTGGGCCGCATGAAGGTGGTCATGACCGAGCCGCATAAAAGGTTTCATGACCGAGCCGCATGAATAGTCTCTATACTCGAACCACATGAAGGTCATCATGACCGAGCCGCATGAATATGTTCATGATCGAGCCGTATGGGGGTCTTCATGGCCGAGCTGTATGAGAGTCTTCATGGCCGAGCCGCATGGGTTTCATTCACGACCGAGCCGTATGGGGGACCTTCATGATCGAACCGCATAGGTTTCTCTGTACAGGCCACATGAACTCGTCTAGACTGGACGCATAAACTAGCCTCGAAGTTTGTGAAGATTTTTTTCAGTTCCTTAGGAAGATGTTGCTCCTGTATCAGTCATCATGACTACTTTTCGTCAGGGCTGTCTGCCGTCAGAGCATTAATTGTCAGCCATCAGGGCATTAATTGCGTTTGAATGACGCTGGTTACAGCCGTTCTAAAAAGGACACGTGGCTTCCCTCTGCTGGCCGCATGGAGTCCACTCTGTATTTGAGCCGCATGGGGCTCTTGAGCCGCATGTGTCCCCTTGGCCGCATGGATCATATTTCTCTTCTTTTTCATGCTTCTACAAGACCCCCTTCAAAGTTTTCAATTTACAAAATTGAAATACTTTGAATAAGAAGCATGATTATGCCAGAGCCGCATGGATGTATTCCGTCCTAGCCGCATGGATTTGACCAGCCGCATGATTATCTCAACCGCATAACTCTCTGAGCCGTATGGGCTATTTTGGCTGTATGAGCTTCTTGCCACGTCTTCCTGCCACGTGTGCAAATCTTCTATGAATCTTCTGTATTTATTGCTCTTGATTTGCTGTGGATTTTAAGAGCCGCTTTCTTGGGCCAGGATCCCAAGAGTCAGGCTATTATTCAGCCGTTTTGCCTCGATGACCGAACAGTTGATTATCAATTTGTACGCGGATCGAGGCGTTCCTTCTTTGTCTATAAATAGGAACACTCTCGTTCTAGGAAATCTTCTTTCTCTCTTCGATCTTTCGCTGTTCTAACTCCTTTCTCTCCCAAGCACCCATGGCTCCCAAGAAGGCTGTTGCGTCGAAGGCTGCAAAGGGCAAGGCGGTCGCTTCTGCGACGGCTGCAACGACGAACGTGGCCACTTCTCCGCCGGCCACTGTTCACTCTGTTCATCCCGACGTTCATCCACCCATCGCTGGTAAGGGCATTGCTTTAGAACCCTAACTGCCATGGCTCTGCTGCATAATTTATGCATAAGCCGCACATATAAGGTTCGTCGATATGACCGTATAAGCACTTCGCCCAGGAGGCCGCATGGGCTTATCATGTTCGATCTGAACCGCATATATATTTTCGGTTTGAGCCGTATGAGCGTAGTTCACTTTTGAACCACATAAGCTCATCTGTTTGTAACCGCATGAGTCTGTCTGTTCAGGGCCGCATGAGTCTGCGTGGACTTTGAACCGCATAGTCTCACCCGAATCCGAGCCGCATCAGCGCCTAGGTTTGTCTGTTGAGCCCATGTGAACCTTGAACCGTATAGGCCCTTTCGAACCCAAACCGCAGAGGCTTCATAAGCTCATCTGAACTTAGTTTGTATGGACTTGTCTGACTCGGAGCCGTATAAGGCCATGATGAACAGAACCGTATGGACTCATCTGGTTCTGGGCCGCATAAGGCTGTAATGAACCGAACCACATGGACTCGTAAGGCTGTGACGACCCGAGCCGCATAGACTCAAATGATCTTTCAAATGCTTCTTGTTTTGACTATATTCTAATCTTATTTCCTTCGTCTCTTTTTTTAGTGAATCTGCCAGTAAATCCTGCGGGGGAACTCCTAGTGGGCTCAAATCAGTTCGCCTTGGGCGTGCGTCTTGATGACTTAGTTAAGTACGTGCTGAATCAATTTCTTGCTAATGAGCCTTCGGGGAGGTTGAATGCCATCGAGAATCAGACCCTCCATTATCTCCGTGCCATGATGAATTCTGGAAAGTTGGATGGATCATACCTGAAGCCTTCATTCCTCATTGGAGGCGCTTTAATCATAAAGAATCCCCGAGTGTTAGAGATCTCTGAGAACTGGGATTTTTCTTTGGATGGGATGGCGATCCATATTCCTCTTATGGAGCGTCATTATCCTCTGTCGTGGTTCAATATGGTATTGTTGGACAGGAAGATGGTGTGTAACTTAACTCCTATCCAATCAGGGATGTTGATGGGCGACATCCATTATAACCCGAACATTAGGTCCGCGTATGCGGGTAAGGATTCTGTCCTCCGGTACATGATGGGCCTGGCCCGAGGTTCTTTCATGAACGTATATGGTCCCAACTTCACATTCACTCAAGTTGATACATTTCTGAATCGGCTCGCTCACAAAAAATCTTATCCCGTTGGCAGACTGGCATTGCTGAACTGGATAAACCCCACTTCTACGTGGGCCCACTTGACCACTTGGGTTCTGCAGACCTACGGAACATTTCTGCGGGAGGTGGGACTCTATCATGCCATTCGGGGCACCTGTCACAGGCTTTCTATCAATAAACCATTGTTCGTGGCGCTCTTGGAGATGTATAACCGGCGAACGGGGACGTTCTTTGCACCCGGAGGGGAGTTGGGGCTTGCTCTCCATGAGATGTATACTGTCTCCAAACTTCCGTGGGGGAACGAGCCTTTCGACGTGTACACCCGTCGAACGAGGAGTTCGAGGACCTGAACCGACGACTCCCAGGTTTTGTTACGGTGTATCAGGAGTTGCTATGCCATCATAGTGCTTGTCATCAGATGGCTATAAAAAAGGAGGATAGCTCAGAAGGGACCGCTCCCCATACCACATCCTAGGTCAATTATCTTTTTAAAGTTGGCCCTTCTGGCGAGTTTATTCCTCAAACCCCTCAAACCCGGGGAGAGATAAAAGACCTGATATTGAGTGTCAAGAAGTCGCAGTCTAATAGCGACATATTCGGAGTCAAGCTGACTCTCTCAGCTATTTTTACTACGGCAACCGGCAGATGTCAGAGAAGGCGCTCCTGGCTGGATTTTTGATGATATGGTTATGGAACTGCGTAGTCTCGGAGGGGGGGGGCAGGTTCTATTGAGAGGATCAGCCGCCACTTCATTCTCCCTGCCGTTAAGCTGGTATTTGGAGTTAGACTGGCTCTTCTTCCGGCTATGGTGTGTAGCATACACCATGGTCTTCGAACATTCTCGTCCAAGGTTATTGCCCGCAAGAAGACGCTGGACTTTGAGCGCATAGAGCTACTTTTACACTATTTGATGGGGTGGTTGTCGATGCACTACAAGTCTTTGATGGGATCTGGAATAGCAGAAGATGCTACAGACGAGGACGCTTTCCTTTTCCAACGCCATCACCAACCTTGGGAATACAATACTATGCCAGCTTGTCGGAGGGCGCTGGCAAGGGTGGATGGGTGTGACTTTTTCGTGTCTGTTCCTCATTTTTCCGATAAGAAAGTGAGGGATGTACACCTTGATGGTACCGAACCTCCTCACTTTCTGTCTCCGAAGATGCTCACCTGGTTGCGCAACATCCATCCCGCGCATCTGGTTTATCGTAACCGCGATAATGTGTACTTGGAGCCCTACCTGCCTAGTACGTTTTTCCGCCAATTTGGCTATAGCCAATTGTTCCTTGACTGTCCCAGCCCTTGCTTGGGCTTTGAAGGTAGCGTTCTTGATGGTGTCAGGGCGTGGAATTATTATGACGCTTATCATACTCGGGCCAGCTTCTCGGTCCCTTATGCTAAGGCGCCGAGGGAAATTTTGTACGTGACTGCCTTGTATCATGTTATGGCGAACAAGCCTCCTGTTAATTTCGATTCGAGTACCAGTTTCATCATGGGTACCGGTTTAGAGGAGAAGCCCAAGGGGGCTAAGGCTAGAAAGCAACTAGCGCTCCAGACTCCCCTCCCTGAATCAGAATCTTTCGAGTCGGCTGAGGAGGATGATGATCATGATAGCGAAGACTCTCTTTCTGGTGGGGGTGAAGAAGTAGAGGATCAATCGCTTACCACACCAGACGAACTGGCGGAGGATCCGTTACTTGCTACACATGAGGAAGTAGTGAGGGAAGGACAGCCTCCCGCTGTGCCTGGTCCCTCACGCAAACGAGTCAGACGTGAGTCTTCTGACGGCAGGGCGACCTTTTCTGTGAAAAGAGCCGCCGTTAGGTCTCGTGGATTGCTTATTACCGAGAGGGGTGAAAATGCTGACGCTGCTCCGGAGGTACGACTATGTTGGAGCTATCTCCTTGTTGTGGCTTTCTTTTTTTCTTGGAGATATGACCTAACCATTTTTTCTTTGTAGGCGTCTGACGAACCAGGCTCTCCTGAACCGTCTGCTGCTCCTAGAGTTGATCCGGCCCTTGCTGCTTTGATTAGCGACATGTGTGCCGTGGTCCTTTCTGCGGGGGCTCTCTCAGCGACGGTTGGGGGTTCCCAGGTTGCTGAGGCCTCGGTCCGGGGTGACGAAGGTTTCCTTGGGCCTGTCTCCGAGATCGCTGAACTTCAGCAAGGCGACGTCGATCTTGTTGCATCCCCTTCCGAGGGTGCAGGGGCGAAGGAGTCTATTATATCCAACTCGGAGGCCGCTGGTGGAGAGGTTGTGGTGGCCGTAGGCGAACCTCAGCCTCGACACTCTTCCGCTGGTAAGATAAGCCAAATATTGACTAGTGAGGGGGCTTATTTGCTCTATCAACATATTCTCCAGGTCAAATCGATTCATGGTTGTCTTGGCCCTACAGGTCCTGACCCTTTACTTCCCACAGCGGATGTTCTTGGGGAAGGCTCGGCCTGTCCTGATCCGGGGGAAAGGAGCATTTCCTCTCCTTCACCGACTCATGTCGAGGGGCCTCCTGCTAGCTCCGGGCAGATGGGAGCGGAGCTTGTTCCGGAAGCGATGGTCTCTGTCTCATCCTCTGCTGCTCATACGGCTTCAGAGACTGACTTTTTGGTCCTGCAGAGCATTCAAGTTCTGCGGGCTGCTGAAGAGGAGTTGACCGTTGTTCAGGCGTCCTTCCATACGGAGTTTGTTTCCCTCGTAGCAGGAGCGGCAGATTCTGTCGTGTCTTCTTCAGTGCTGCCAGCTACACTCCCGTTGACGCCGGCTTCTTCGGAGGCTCTGGATGAGGTGTCACAGGATGTGGTCGACAGCTTCTACCGCCATTTAAAGAGGGGCGTAGATGCTGCCGTAGAACGGGGGACCCCTTTTTCTCTGTCCCTGCGGTGTGCTCGGGGTCAGATTGAAACTTTGAAGACTCTTCCTGGCGGGGTGGGGTTGGCTGCGCTCCTGGAGCCCAAGTTGGCAGAGGCTGATCAGCTCGTGACCCGATTGCTGGTGTTACGGCAGGCTGACTTGCCTGCTGCGATTGAACGGGAGCGAGACTTCCTTATTGCCGCTCGGGATAGGATAAAGCTCGCTCGAGACACTGTCGGGCCAGTTGTGAAGGAGGACCTTGACAAGCTTTCCGCTTCGTACGACAGGCTGGGTCGTCGAAGTCACGCTTGTAGGGCTCGGAAGGAGGCTGCTTCTCGTGGAATAGCTGACACGAAGGAGCAGATTCTCTCACTTCAGAAGGAATTGGCCTTCCTAGAGTCGGAGCTGAGGGCTGCTCATGCGAAACAGGAGTCAATTGTTTAGAAGGCCGAGAAGGTTTCCCGATCTTCTGTTAACCTGGAGCGGGCTTTCAAGAAATTTGAGGACAACTGGCAAGCTCACGCTCATCTGGAGGATGAGGCGGCGCTGACCCAAGAGGCGGAGCATCGAGCTAGACAGAGGTTTGAGCGGTCGGTTGCCTTGCTGATGGACCGTCTTACGATACTATGTGCCCCGGAGCAGTGATCGGTTTTCTGTTTTCTTTTGCTCCTTTTTTCCTTCTCTTTTTTTTTCTTTTTGTCAAGGGATATGACCCCAGATGATGTAGTACTTTGAATTTTGAATAAATGAGCATGTTTCGACTCATCTTCTCTTTCTTGTACTTGTGGTGTTTGTGGATTTGGACCTGCTGGAGGATTATTTGTGGACCTGTTACCCTAGGCGTACCTTGGTTTTAGGTACGGATAACAAGTTTGGTCAGGATGTCCGAAACAGCCATGGCAAAGTGGTCATGGGTGCTCCCGGTATTGGGAAAGGGGAATGCCATAGAGCGGCTGGGCTCCTAGGGCATGACGAGATGGTGGATTTATGCTAAGAAACTTAGCAGAGGATATTTGTGGGCCTATTATCCTTGGCGTACACTGGTTTAGGATACGGATAATAGGATGAAAGGAAACCAACATAATTGCTCAGAGGTTATGAGGACATGGCAAGCATGAGGGTTTTATCGTGGAATCTTCCTGCTCAGAGGTAATGAGAACATGGCAGGAGTAACTTCTCGGAGGATATTTCTGGTCAACAGAGGACATTTGTAGTCAACAGAGGACATTTGTGGTCAACAGAGGACATTTGTGGTCAACAGAGGACGTTTGTGGTCAACAGAGGACATTTGTGGTCAACAGAGGACATTTGTGGTCAACAGAGGATGTTTGTGATCAATAGAGGACATTTGTGGTCAACAGAGGACATTTGTGGACCTATTATCCTTGTCGTACTCCGGTTGTGGGTACAGATAATAGGTTGAAAGGGAACCGACATACTTACTCAGAGGTAATGAGGACATGGCAAGTATGAAGGTTTCTTCTACGGAGCCTTCCCGCTCAGAGGTAATGAGGACATGGTAGGAGTGGGCTCAATGAAGAAGGGGTACATAAAATGACTCAGAGGTAATGAGGACATGGAAGTTCTATGTAGAGGGTGATTTGTTTTTGGCGGAAGTGAAATGACTCAAAGGTAATGAGGACATGGCCGTTTTGGAAATTTGTGGATCGCTTACCCCTTTTTGTGCACTGGAAGTGCGGGTAGTGGATCATGAGGGGGATCTCTTCCAGGAAGAAAGTTCAGAGGTATAATCATACATGCCTTACTATCTGAAGGAGTGACCGGAATGTGAGTTCAGAGGCACCAGCGGGTACATGACTCGATATTGTGAAAGTGTGAGTTCAGTGGCACCAGCGGGCACATGACTCGATAATCTGGAATGTTGAAAAAAAATGAGTTCAACGGTACCAGGGGGTACGTGACTCAAAAATTCGGAGAACTATGAGGGTGAGTTCAGTGGTACAAACGGGTACATGACTCTATGTATGGAACCAGAATGTAAGTTCAGAGGTACGGGGAGGTACATAACTCTACACTCTGAGATGTCTCGAGGATTTTGTTTCAGACATAATACTTCTTCAGGAACTTGCCGTTGATGGGCAACATGAGCAAGTCTCCATTTTGCTTTGCGAGGCGGTAGGCGCCGTTGGAGAATACGGCTTCAATGATGAACGGGCCTTCCCATTTTGGTTGGAATTTACCGGCGGTTTTATGCGTCATAACCATCGGCCTCCGAACTGCCAGAACGAGATTGCCTACTTGGAATGTTCTGACCTTGACCTTCTTGTTGAAAGCTCCAGAGATTCTGGCCTGATATAGTTCGATTCGCTGTTGAGCTAACAGGCGTTTCTCGTCTAGGGCCTCCAATTCCTGTAGTCGACGATGGTGGTTTTCTTCTGTCGTCAACTAATGTGTGAGGGCGACGCAGAGTGAGGGGATCTGAGTCTCTAATGGGAGGACTGCCTCACTGTCGTACACCAGGGAAAATAGTGTGTTCCCGGTGGCTGTTCGAACTGTGGTGCAATACGCCCATAAGCATTCGCCGAGCTTCTCGTTCGAGTCGTGCTTGTTAGAAGACACGAATTTCTTGAGTAGCTTGATTATGGTTTTATTGAATGCTTCTGCTAACCCGTTGGCTGCTGGGTTGTAGGGTGTCAAAGCAATGTTCTGAATTCGGTGCTTGTCGCAGAACCGATAAAATGCGTGGCTTGCGAACTGTGGCCTATTGTCGTGAATGATCCTTCGGGGCAATCCAAAGCGGTAGATGACATGATGCTTGAGAAAGCTGATCATGTTTGAAGTTTTCACCTCTGCCAATGGGATGGCTTCCGTCCATTTGGAAAAGTAATCGGTGATTGCAAGTATGAATCGGTGTCCTCTGGATGAAGGCGGGATAATTGGGCCAACGATGTCCATACCCCATGCTTCGAATGGCCAGGAGGCCACAGTCAGATGCAGGAATTCAGATGGCTGGTGGATGAAGTCGGCGTGGATTTGGCAGGCTCTGCACTTTCGTGCATAATCTATTGCATCTGCAACCATCGTGGGCCAGTAATAGCCCATTCGGCGAAGGCGGTCTTACAGTTTTGGGCCAGGTTGATGGGCTCCGCAGACACCATCATGGGCCTCGCGTACGGCTTCCTTGGCTTCTGTATTTGATAGACACCGAAGTAGCAACCCATCATAGGATCGGCGATACAGCATTTTTGTTTCCGTATCATAGAAAAATCTGAGAGAACGTCTTCTGATAGAAGTAGCTTCCTTCGGATTCTTTGACAGGATGTCGTATACTACGAAGTCGATGAACGGCTGTCTCCAGTCTGGTATTTCGTCGACCGAAAGGGCGGAATAGCTTTCCATGCATTGAAAGTTATCCTTAGGACAGACCAGTTTATGGCCTATTATGTTGACCTGATGATGAGCGTAATTTGGCACAGCTAGGGAAGCGGCCAAACTAGCTAGGGCATCAGCCTCAATGTTCTGGAGTCTGGGAACATGTTCTATGAAGAATCCTCCCAGAGACGAGATGATATCGATTGCTATTCGATGATACGGGATCATGTCTTCGTGGCGGACCTCGTATGACCCCCGAATCTGATTGACGATTAACTGTGAGTCATCATATGCTTCAAGATACTTTACCTCCAGCTCTTTTACAAGTCGAAGGCCAACAACCAAGGCATTGTACTCGGCCATATTATTTGAACAAGGCTCTGTGAGTGAGTAGGCCCGGTTGATCACTAAGCCGGAGGGAGAAATCAGTACGACTCCAACTCCAGAGACGATGTTGCCTTTGGGTCCAGTTCTCGAAGTGCCGTCGAAGAACATTCGCCAGATGGCATCATGGGAGACTGTATTTGAACTGGTGACCTCGTCCGGTATCTCTTCATATACCCTAGTCGTCTCCGAACCTGGATGGGCTGCTAGAAAGTCTGCCAGAGCCTGGCCTTTAACAGCCTTTTGCGGGACGAAGATCATGTGGTATGGTGATAGTAATATCGCCCAGGTAGCAAGACGAGAGCTGAGTGCCCCAGGTTTGGTCATGAGGACCCTGAGGGGGTTGATCCGCGATATCACGTGGATGGTTTGTCCCGTAACGTAGTGTCGCATCTTCTGGATTGCGAACACGAGAGCAAGGCATTCCTTTTCTACGGCCGTGTATCGGTATTCTGGCCCAATCATCTTTCGACTGAGGTAGTATATAGCTTGTTCGTGGCCCGCATCATTGTTCTGTGCCAATAGGGCACCAAGAGAATGTTCCATAGCTCGCACATAGAGCATGAATGGCTTCCCAGCAACAGGAGCTACCAGGACTAGAGGATTCGACAAATATTCTTTGATGTTGTCGAAAGCGCGCTGGCATTCCTTATCCCATACGAAAGAGACTCCCTTCTTCATGAGATGGGTGAATGGTTGACATCATCCGGAGAGATTAGAAATGAATCTCCTGATGTAAGCTAGCCTACCTTGGAGGCCTCGGAGTTCGCGGAGATTTCTCGGGGGACCCATCTCCATGATTGCCTTTGTTTTCTCGGGGTCGATGTGAATGCCCTGAGAAGTGATGACGAAACCCAGGAATTTCCCGCTGGAGACACCCAAGAATGATTTCGTAGGGTTCATCTTTAAGTTGTGTGCTCGCATTAGGTCGAACACTGTCCTGAGATTTTGCAGATGATCTTCCTTCGAACGGCTTTTGACGGTGATGTCGTCGACGTAGCATTCCACAGTCTTGCGTAAGTGGTCTCTAAAGATGACGCTCATAGCTCTCTGGTAAGTGGCGCCAGCATTCCTTAAACTGAAAGGCATAACGGTGTAGCAATACGTACCAATCGGTGTTCGGAATGATGTGTGCTTCTCGTCGTCAGGGAACATCTTGATCTGGTTGTATCCTGAGAAGCCATCCATGAAGGACATACGTTCGAAGTCGCAGGTGTTGTCGAACATAATATCCATGATAGGGAGAGGGAATTCATCTTTAGGGCATGCCTCATTCAGATTCCGGAAGTCAATGCATATTCGGATCTTTCCGTTCTTCTTGAGAACTGGTACGATGTTGGCTACCCAGTCTGGATACTGCTCTTCGCGAATGAAGCTGCTGGCTATCAGTTTGTTGACCTCGGCTTCAATAGCATTCATGACATCGGGGCAAAACTGTCGTTGCTGTTGCTTGACAGGTTTTACATCCGGACGAATATTGAGTTTATGGAGTACGATCTTGAGGTCCAATCCTGGCATATCTTCATAGCTCCAGGCGAACACATCGATATACTCTTTAACGAGTTGGAGCAGCGATTCTCGCTCTTCATTTGTCAGACTCTGGTTGATGAAGATTGGTTTCGGGGAGGCTTCATCACCAAGATTAACTTGTATGACCTCGTCTTCAGTGGGAGGTTCTCTTTGCTCGAAACGCTTCTCCCATTGTTCATCTAGCTGTTGTGCCCATGGTTCTAGCTCAAGAAGTTCGAGGATATCCTTATCTTCCTTATAGGCGTCGGTGAACGCCATGTTGACGGACAGGACTTGTCTGAACACGTCTCCGATGCTGGTATCCAAGTCAGAAGTTGGTGACCTGGTTGAATGTGAATACCAATCGCACTCTTCATCTGAACTTTCAGGGGTCGTTGTGGGTGTTACATACCCTAATCCACATCGAGTCTTGCAATAGTAGTCCTTTGGTTTGCCAGCCGGGACCGGAGGCTTCAAAGGTAATCGTCGTCCAGTACCGTAATTCAAGTCCGGTGTCGTTTCCAGGTCATACCCCTGTTTCTGCATGAGATATTTAGATTGGGGGCTATAAAGATACAGAGGTAGTCTTCCGGCATCCGATCCAAGGTCGACTTCTTCTATGGTGAAGGGATGCAGATCGTCCTTCCGGCCGAAGATGATTGGATGGTCCCCTCCCTCGATTATTCGGTAAGTGTCTTCTGCTGGAGTAAGCTGGATTGTGGTGTGGACATTCGTCACCTGTGTGTGTAGGTGAGTGCCTATACCGTGTTCCATAGCGTATATTGTACAAAGCTTATTAAGCTCGAGGTAGTTCAAAGATAGCCCTTTATTGATGAAGTAAGGTATCTTTTCTAAGGGGATTACATCATCTGCGGAGGGAACATCAGTGTGGGCAGCTACATACTTGGCTAGCTCCGGTTCCTCTTCGGCTACCCCCTGTGTGAATGAAGACTGAGAGGACGACCTGGGGAGCCTGATCGCCAGCGGTTCAGTTGATGGAGCTGAGCGTAGGGTTGTTGGCAGACTAGTAACCCCCAGTTTGGTACTCGATGTGGGGCGCAGAGTGGCTGGTTCGCTAGCAATGTCAGACCTCGAATCGGGGTGACGACCCTTTTTGGGAAGGAGTATCGTCAGCGCCTTGTCGGAGAGATTGAGCTTCTCCATTTGGGGCTGACCGACTCTCGGCAATCTGATTGTTAATGGCCCCATTGTGGATCTTGGCACTTGGCCAGACCTTGGTAGCCGGATTATCATCTGCTCTTCTTGTGCCGAGAGGCTGATCGCGTCCTTACGCAGAGTGGCGGTAAGGGGTGCTGACTTGCCCGGTTTGTGAGCTTGGAGATGGATCGTCAGAGGCTCTTCTGATCCTGTAGCTGTCTCGGTACTAGCTTGTACATCTCCTTCACCAAGATGCTTCTTCGACTTTTTGTACAGGCAGGAGTCTGAGTAGTAAGATTCGACCCCTTTGAAGGGATCGATATCAGCAAATTATGTCCTCACGAAGCCGTGTTTGTCGACATATTTGAAGTACTGGTACAGCGTGGAAGGTACGATCATATAATCGTGTATCCACGGATGCCCCAAGAGGATGTTGTAAGAAGTGTCTGCATCTATGACGTAGCAGGTGACTTCGTATTGGAGGTCGCCAATTTGACACTTCAGACAAATCTTCCCAATAGGGTAGCTCCTGCCCGAATTGAAACTGCTGATGACGGTGCTTGTAGGTGTCAGGCGATGCATTAGGATATGGAGATGATGTAGCAGACCCTTCGGGATTATGCTTATGGAAGCGCCAGGATCAATGTGCATCCGATCCACCTTTACGTTGCCGATGTATCCAGTATAGTATAGTGGGCGATCGTGCAGATTAGTTTTGATGAGTATATCTTGCGGAGTGAAGACGATGTTTGGCATCGTGCCAGTGCAGGCACTGTCCTGGAGATCCATATGTGAGTCCTCCCCTGTGAGGTTGGATTGAGCCAGATAAGCATCGGCATTTTGGAGTGCTTCGCTCAATGTAATACAAACGTCCTTGGAGAGCCTTAGGAGTTCGTACAGTGACAACTTGGCCGGTGTGTTAGCCAATTGTGCTAAGATGTCAAAGTTGTAGGGCCTTTCTAGCCCTTGGGCTGCCTCTTTTCGGAGGGATTTGTCGAAGCGAGTCTCCCTCGGCCTAGGCTTGTCGGTCGTCGAAGGCTGAGCCGGTCCCGGAGCACCAGTTGTAGTGGGTTGATGATTTTTAGCTGGATTATCAACCACAGGTTGGGATTGCGCTCCAGACCGCGTGACGACGGCTGTAGCTTCCTCGATGTTTGCCGAGATCGTGTGGCAGGTCCTGACTTTTCTACTTTTCTTCTTGTAGGTGGAAGATGGTGTGGGCCGAGTCACTTCTGACACCAAGTCTGGATGGATCCATATGACCTCTCCTCGTGATGTAGTGAGGGGTACTAGACCAGCAGCCTGGTCTCGGGAAGGTGGAAGATTGGTAATCTCCATTGTCGCCAGAGGGATGGGGACCACCCCGTCTTGAGTTTCCGTCGGAGGGAAGCTGCCGAATTGTACGGACACCATATTGGTTGCCACGGTTACCTCTTAGAAATTGATGGCCAGAGCGTTCGAATCGATGAGGTTTTGGATGTACCGTTTCAGCTGGTAGCAGTCGTGTGTAGCATGGTGGACGTAGCGATGATAATGGCAGTACTTTGGGTTCTCCATCTCTGCCGGCCGCGGTTCCCGCCTTGGTGGAGGAAGCTGAATTCTGTCCCCTTGTATGAGCATGTCCAAGATGGGCCTGACGTGACCGTCTTCGAAGGAGTAAGTGATTTACGGCCATTGTTTGTCTGCCGGCTTTGGCTCAGGTTTTTGTGCTGTATCGGCCACCATAGCCTGCTTTTCTTTGCTATCCCGATTGTTGGAGGGGCTACCCCCATTATCGTTGTTGGGACGCTTGCCCTTGTTTTCTCCTTCCGAGATGTGCAATCCCAGTTGGCGAGCCTTCTTCAGTCATTCTTCGGCGCTTGTGGCACTGATGATGAACGTCTTCCAATCCTTGAATTGACTTTCGCCCATCCAGAGACTAATTGTTGGGAGGAGTCTCTTTTGGCAAATCTCAATCAAGGAGGAATCTGGATTTCCAGAGGGCAGCTTCATGGCGGTTTGGCGGAACCGCTCGATGTAGTTCCTTGTCAGCTCTTTCTCCCCTTGGACGACGTCCATGAGGGTGGACATGGTGATGTCCTGCCCTACTTTGTAGAATCTCTCCAAGAACATGCGCTTGAAGCCGACGAAGGAGTGGATGCAGTTGTCCGGCAGGTTGCGATACCAGTAGAAGGCGACTCCTTCCAATGCCCCGATGAATAATCGTGTGAGAATGGCATCGTCATGGGGCAGATGGTCGGTGGTGACTTCGAAGTAGGTGATGTACCGACTTGCCGAGGTCTTGCCATCATAAGGATTGATATTGAACGGCTTATATCTTGGTGGGAATGGAACATCCCTCCATGCAGCAGGGTACGGTTGCCGTATTCTGAGGTCTTGAGAGTTTTCTCGAGCGTGGAACATGGCTCGGAGCTCCTGGACCTCTTTTCTTGCTTCGCGTGCTTCGTCCACGGCGGTGGGGGCCGTTGTTTCCGGCAGATTGTTGCCCGGGTTTGGTGCCACCGAATTCGAGTCCGCATTGACTGCGGGACCCGTGCTTGTTTGGCCAGGCGTACCTCCTTGCAGAGTTGGAAGGGCCGCTTTAATCTCGTCTACAGACTTGACCAAAGTAAGCAATATGGCTTCGAGACTGTCGATGCGCTGGCGATCACTGGAACCACCGTGGTTGCTGTCTGTCAGAAATACCGTCTTCACATGAAGAGAGATAGACGAAGCGGTGGAGGCAGCGCCCTCCGAATCGTACCCCTGTAGTGAGAAGTCATCGGGGTATATGGGTATGTTCCCTTCTGATTCAGACTCGAAAGGAACAGTACCCCCAGCCTCCGAGTTCACCTCGTCTTGGGAGTTGTGGATGTCGTCGGGGACGTTGAGGTTTGCTGTATCCGATGAGAGAGTCGTCTCCCCTGGCTCGTCTTCTTGGAACATCGGATTGCTGTGGAGGCTCGAAGGGGTGCTACCCACAGCCCCAGCAACCCCCTGCGTTATGGACGACGAGTCTCCCACTGTAGCAGATTTCGTCTTAGAGCGAGTACCTTGGAAAACTCCGGTGGTGGTCACCCGCTTAGACGACAGTCTTTTAGTCACAGTGGTTGAGATCTTCGGGCTGGGAACATTCGTCTTCTTCCCCCTTCCATCAGGCAGGACTTTCCGAGCAGAGTTGCAGGAGACGACGGGTAGTGCCTCGTCTTCTGATGATGGCTGTTGCAGTCTTTGAAAGACAGACTGCCGGTCTTCTTGCATCGTCATGCTATTTCAGTAACAGTTGATGATGACTTGGGTGCAGTGACGTCCGTGGGAGGACTCTTTGCACCCCGATGCATCTTCTTTTTCCTTGCATTTGTGGAGGATGGCCTCACGCAAGTCACTTGCTTTGCTGGCTCGAGAATTCCAAGCACGCGAGTGTGTAGGCCTCCTGCCTGCTTGCCTTCGTTCGTTATTGGGAGATGCTTGATGGCTATCCCGCCCATTGGCCGCAGGGGGCATGGTACGAGTAGCCTTATACAACTTTCCATTAGAGGCCCGTGTGACAATCAACGGGACGCTCCGATAGTCAGAGGTTGGGGCAGCTGACTGGGCTTGGTGAGCCCGCGCTGCTCTAGACTTCTTCCTTTTAGCATTTACGGGTGCGTAATAGGAAGAGTCCAAGTTGGATACCACAGAGTCTGGCTTATCATCCAGAGAACCATCAGGGTCAGGACCGCATGAGAGACGGTCGAAGACCGATCGAGAGAAGCGTGGAACCGATGCTATGCGGCTAGGATTGGAAGCCGTGCAGGCTGTCTGCATGCGGCTGTCTTTAGCTGACAGATGAGTTGTTCTTATGCGACTAGGAGTCACAACCGTGCAGGCTGGCCGCATGCGGTTGGCAATTATGGCCGTATGGGTTTTCTGCAAGCGATTGACTTCAATAGCCGCATAAGTTTCATCCATGCGGTTGGCAACTGTAGCCGCATAAGCTATGCGGCTGACAGATGCAGCCGCATGAATTTTCTTCCTGCGGCTGGCGGATGTAACCGCATAGGCTTTCTCCATGCGGCTAGAACCCTTATGCGGCTCGGATCGCATAGAGTTCCTCTTTGCCCCTGTAAGTCCAGCATCATAATGTTTTCTTCTGCCGGACTTGGGGACAGCAGAGTCGTCTATGATCTGAAGTGGGGCCACAGGAGACTCTTTTCTGCTGTTTTGAGCGACAGAGGGTACCTCTGCAAGAGCTTCAGTAGGAACGAATGATCGGGGTCTCCACTCCTTGCAGGCCTTCTTTGTGCGGGCTCACTTCTGGACCGGGCCAGCGCTCTTGTCGGAGAGCATTTCTTCGAACGGCTGTTGGTCGAACCGGACGACCATCTTCTGTTGCGTGGAGCCAAGCTTGGCTGCATCCGATTGCGTTACCAACTCCTCAGCCGTGGAGAAGTTCGTCCCCAGCAGAGTCGCCATCGTGTTTGCCATAAAATATAAAAGAGCAGAACAGTTTTATGGGAGGACTGGACTTTTACTTCACGTTACAAACTCGCTTGTACAAAGAAAGCCTAGGGACGAAAACCTAGGTACAACAATCTAAGTACAATTGTTTATTTTTGATTCTGGGGGGTGACGATAGAGGCTCGGGAAAGCGACGGCAGCTCTGCCTTACTCCTTGGACGATCGGACGTAGCCTTGGCTCCTGTGACGAGTTGGTTGGCGTTGATGAAGAAATGATCTTCTTGCAATCCTCGTATTGCTCTTCTGGCTTCTCTCTCTCTGGATTGATCTCTGTGGATTTTTCTCTCTGATTATTGGAGGAGTGTCTCTCTGTATGTGCGTATCTCTCTCTGTCAGTATCTTTTTTTTGCGAGAGAATGACACCCTGATATTTATAATAGTGGGAGCATTATTAGGGTTTACAATGATTGCCCATTCTCAAAGTGGCGGCGGCCTGGTAAATGATCAATCTAGAACATTAATCTTGAGCGTGAAGGATCTGGGCCATTAATGAGGATTATGCCAAATCATGTCAGTCATTAATGTTGATTGCAATAAATCCCCATCATGATGATTTGCTGATATCCGCAAATCTGAATGAATCAATTTAATTCATTCTCTTGCCACGTGTCCCAAATCATTGGGATCTGACCCAAAATTTGATTATCTTTAGGATACGTGTTCTATCATCATTGTTGAGCCGCATGAGGAGCGTTCATATTTGGGCCGCATGAAGGTCGTCATAACCGAGCCGCATGAAAGGTTTCATGACCGAGCCGCATGAATAGTCTCTATACTCGAACCGCATGAAGGTCATCATGACCGAGCCGCATGAATATGTTCATGACCGAGCCGCATGGTGGTCTTCATGGCCGAGCTGTATGAGAGTCTTCATGGCCGAGCCGCATGGGTTTCTTTCACGACCGAGCCGCATGGGGGACCTTCATGATCGAACCGCATAGGTTTCTCTGCACAGGCCGCATGAACTCGTCTAGACTGGCCGCATAAACTAGCCTTGAAGTTTGTGAAGATTTTCTTCAGTTCCTTAGGAAGATGTTGCTCCTGTGTCAGTCATCATGACTACTTTTTGTCAGGGCTGTCAGCTGTCTGCCGTCAGAGCATTAATTATCACCTGTCATGGCATTAATTGCGTTTGAATGACGCTGGTTACAGCCGTTCTAAAAAGGATACGTGGCTTCCCTCTGCTGGCCGCATGGAGTCCACTCTGTGTTTGAGCCGCATGGGGCTCTTGAGCCGCATGTGGCCCCTTGGCCGCATGGATCATATTTCTCTTCTTTTTTATGCTTCTACAACAAGGACCAACGCCCCCTGCCCCGGTTGCCCCATCATCGGACTTGCCGAACTCGAGCCCACAGGAGGCCCATCAAGACGAGCCGGAAGGGGAGGAGGTACGCTCCTCTCCGCCAGTGCCCCTTCGGCAGAGACTGTCTCAACAATGTCCATCCTTGACACTGGAGAGACAGGACCTGCATGTCCATGACAATGATCAATCGACGTGACCTGAAGGATGTGATGATAGAGCAGATAGGCCTCCTTGCAAGTTAAGATTCGGCTTATCTTACCAGAAGAGGAGCATGGAGGCTGCAGCTCGTTCGCAGCTGGCAGGGTCTCCTCACCCGCGATCTCCAAATTAAATTTGGCCGGCTCCTCTGACCCAGCCCCCTCGGAGGGAGAGGCAACTCGATCAGCATCACCTTGATGGAATTCAGCAATTTCAGGGACAGACTCACCGGAGCCCCCGTCATCCCGAGTCACGACCTCGGAAACTCGAGAGTCCTCTTCTTCTGACGCCTACAAGAGGGAAGGAAGATGATTAAAATCAAAGCTAGAAGAAAGGAAGGACCGGTAGTAACTTATTTACCTCTGATGCGGGGTCAACTTCTTCGCCTCTTTCCCTTATAGTTAGCCCGCGGTGTCTGGCCACAGCCAGTTTCCGAGAGCGAGGAATACCGCCAACAGGAGAAAGTTGCCTGCTACGCTTTCGTGCAGGGCAGGGTGCAACGGATGGCTGATCTACCACCATCTCATCTGGCAAAACAGGCGGCTGATCTGCCCCTACATCTGCCGCCGGAAGGGAAGAGTCATCTCCATCATGCTCGTCGCCTTCGTCATCTGCAGCAACGGAGTCCGAATCCGGCACTTCGACTCTGTTCTTCCTCTTCCTTGTCTTGGCCCCCTGGGAACCCTCATCCAGGCCGGTACCAACGATGAAACTGGTACCCGGATTAAAACCAACAGGGGGCTTATTCGCCATGATGTGGTACAGAGCCGCCATATACAAGATCTCTACCGACACCTTGATAGCAGGAACTGAGAAAACGGTACGGGTATGGAATGTGTCATAGTAATGCCAGGCTCTGATGCCGTCAAGAAGGCTACCTTCAAAACCCAGACAAGAGCTGGGGCTGTCTAAAAAAAGCTGACTATATCCAAATTGTCGGGCGAACCTGCTAGGCAGATAAGGCTCCAGAAAGACAGTGTTACGGTTACGATACACCAGATGAGCGAGACGGATGTTACGCAGCCACAGAAGCATCTGGCCGTCCAGAAGTTGAGGGGGCCCAATACCATCGAGATGGACAGCCGCTATTTCCTCGTCAGTAAAACAAGGGACATATACGAAAATATTGTACTTGTCTGCCCTCGCCAGTGCCATCCGGCAAGCACGCATGGTCTCAAATTCCCAAGACTCATTACGATAGCGGAAGATAAAAGCGTTTTCATCAGTTACACCGTCTTCAGAGCCCGGTCTCATCAATGACGGATAATGCATCAACAGCCACCCCATCAAATAATGATAGGGCAGCTCGGTCCGTTCAAAATCTTTTGCCACATCGCGGGCAATGACCTTGGATATGAAAGTGGGAAGGCCACGGTGTATGCTGTACACTATGGCCGGGAGGAGAGCTAGCCGTACTCGCAAGGCTTACTTCACAGCCGGAAGGATAAAATTGTGACTGATCCTCTCGATAGAACCTGTTCCACCCGAGACTACACAATTTCGCAGCCATATCATCAAGAATCCCGCCAGGAATGCCTTTTTTGATAACTCTTGGGTGTCCTGATAAAAATAACCGAAAGAGTCGATCTGACTCCCGAATCTGTCACTAGTGGTAGTCACCCTCTTAGCTGATGACACTAAGGCTTTCACCGCCTCCCGGGATTGAGGACGTCGGGGAGTAACTTGACCTGAGGTATCCGTCGTGAAGAGATAGCGCACCCAGTCCTTGGTATGAGGGGCATTCCCTTCCGAGCTGCTCTCCTTTTTGGCTATTTGATGACATGTGCTATAATGGCACAATATCTCTTGATAGAGAGCCACGAAGCCTGGATACCGTCTTTTCAACTCCTCGAACTCCTCATTCGTGGGAGTATACGCCTCAAAAGCTTCGTCCCCCCAAGGAAGCTTGGAGACCGCATGCATTTCATGGAGCGCAAGCCCCATTTCCCCTATGGGTGTATAGAAGGTTCCCGTGCGGCGGTTATACATCTCCAGCAGAGATATAAATAATCTCTTGTTTATAGGCAAGCCATGGCTGGTGCCCCCGAATAGCATGGTAAAGACCAATCTCACACAGAAAGGCCTCATACTTTCGCAAAATCTAATAGACAGATTGGTCCACGAGGGAATGGGATGTATCCAGCTAGGGAGCATCAACCGACCAATGGGATAGGAGCCCTTCCGAGCAAGTGGGTTCATAAAAGTGTCGGCTGTAGAAAACGTAAAATTGGGACCCGGTACATTCAAGAAAGTACCCGAGGCCAATCCCATTACAGAACGGATGGTGTGCACCTTGCCCGCACACACTGACTTCAGGCTGTTGTTATAATGGATGTATCCAATAAACATCCCACTTCGGGTAGGAGTTAAAGAATCTTCCATATTCCGGTCCAGTAGGAGCATATTGAACCAAGATAAAGGGAAGTAACGCTCCATCTGGGGATGCGGATCGCCATCCCGTTAGAAATAAAGCTCCAGTTCTCTGACACCTCCAGAATCTGACTGTTCTACACAGTCAAGGCGTCTCCAAAGAATAATGCGGGCTTCAAGTATTCCCCTTCTAATTTCCTCGAGTTCATCATAGCGTTAAAAAAATAGAAAGGCCGGTTCTTGAGGGCATTCAATCTCGCCGGAGACTCGTCACTCGAAAACTAGTCTGCCATATGCTAAACTATATGATCGTACCAGTAGCCCAGAGCAGCTTGGGCCCTGCCTACCAAGAGCTCTCCAGCAGCATTAACCGGCAAATTCGCTGAGAAGAAGACAGAAAAAGATAAGTTAAAAAGATGGACAAAGAAGGAACTAATGGGTGCTTTCGAGCTTATGCGGTTCCAACTTAACGAAGCATCATGCGGCTCAGGAGAACACTTATGCGGCTCTAACTTACTGAAGCCGCATGCGGCTCAAGCTCAGGAGAACATTCATGCGGCTCCATTTAGTGAAGGGTCATGCGACAGTGGTTACATAGGGCCCGCAGGGATCGGATAAGTTCGTGCGGACCACGTGACAGACAAAAGCATGCAAATCTATGCGGCTCAGTATAGCTTATACGACTTCGTTGGCAAAGCGCGTATGCGACTACAGTGGCTATTCTTATGCGGCTCGCGGATCGGCCATAGGACGAACATACGGCTCACATGAAAATAAAGGCTCGTGCATAAAGCATACGACGTAGCCATAGCAATTAGGGTTCTTTAAACCCACACAAAGTCCTTACCAACAATAGGGGATGAACATCAGGGTGAGCTGCAGGCACGACGACCGGCGGAGGAGCAGCCGCGGTCGAAGTAGAGGCAGTTGTCTTGACCTTCGACGCCGCCTTCTTGTCCTTCGCTGCAACGGTTTTCTTGGGAGCCATTGGTGATTGAAGAAGAAGATGACAATAGGGGAGGAAAAGTTTAAAGTAAAAGAGAAACTTGTTTTCCATAAAGAAATTCTCTTTATTTGTTGTGTTTCTGGGAAAATTACAACTGTAGGAATCTGATCTAGAAGACGATCGCTTTATCCCTTGGACTATGCGAAGAAGAAAAGCTCTCAAAATTTTGACAGTAGATATCAATGTATCTGTACAATGAATGAGAAAAAGAACTCTGTTTATAGAGTCAAAAATAATAACTGAAAAGATAACTGTCTTCACAGCCTGTGCTTAGTTGAAAATCACGCAGGATTTGACATACGCAAGGCTGTGAGCAGTTACTGGACGTGACCTGTAACTGTTGGACACATGGCAATCATGCATGAGTCGTATGCAAGTTACAGGACACGCAGGCGAGAGATCAGTGGCATGGCTGCCACGTACTCCAATTTGATGAAATCCACGCAGACTTGTTGAAGACAAAATCCACGCGAACTCGGTGTAGAAAGCTTCAAAATCCACGCAAACTTGGGGCAGGAAGCTTCAGGATCCACGCAGACTTCAAGGCAAAAGAACTCAAAAATCTACGCAAACTTGAGGAAGAAAACTTCAGAATCCACGCAAACTTGAGATGAAGATCACAAATACACGCAGACTTGAGATAGAACTGCCAGCTGTCTTGATTTGGCGTGTCTCGACTGACACAAAATCTCTGACAGTGATTGCTTTGTTAGTCGTATTAAATGACAAGAAACCCTTTTGGTACGCCAATTCGACGAAGGCTGAGTCTTGCTGAAGAAGATTTCGAAAATCACGCAATAGACGGCGATGATCTCTCGAAGTCTGTGCATACGTGGCATACGAAGAGACATTCTTCGACTGTTGTGCTGTCAGTCATAATTACTCTCTGACAAATGATGAGCTGTCTTCCCAGCGTGATTTGTTTATATTATCTGGATCAACTGAGCGTGACTTTTGACTCCGTCTTGATCAACTCAGCGTGACTTTCATTTTTGAGGCCTACAAAACCCCCTTCAAAGTTTTCGAAAAATTGAAAAGACTTCAAAATTTTTGAAATACTTTGAAAATAAGATGATAAAATGAAATTAGTCACGCTGAGATGACTCCAAACTTTTTTTTTTTGGAAGTCGAAAAGACTTCGAAGTTCTTTGAAAACGTCCAAATGAACTTATTAAATGTCATAATGACTCTTCGTTCTCCGAGACTGATTATATCCAATTTATGGTGGAATATGAACCGCCGGCGAACTCTGTTATATAAACAGGGAGAAGATTCATTTTTTTAATCTTCATCTTACGTCAATATGACACCAAAGGAGAAAGCTGAGGAAGAAGCACGCAAGTTGGGCTTTTGTTCCCATGGTGACCCCACTTTTGGGGGTGAAGAACCAGAGCCCCTTGTCTTCGAGCTCAAAGATGATCCCTTGCGACTAGCCAAGAATTTCTTGAGCTATTTTGGCTTGGATGGCTCGTCCTCTTCTGATGGGCGCAGCCTCATAGAGCAGCGTGAAATGTTTAAAACTCTGTTGCACTGTCTGGGAGTTAGGAGCGTAGAAGAACTAGGCACCAAGCTCAGTCGCTCTGGAAAATAGAGCGTGACTTTTATGCTTTTGTTGCACTCTTTTTGTCTTGTCTTTTGTAAGGCCATCAGTGCCTGTCTTAAGAAATGAAGTACAACTTTTGTGTTTGATCTGCGTGCCTTAATGAAGAATGTTAATTAGCAGTCTTTGATTGTTTCCATGTTGCTCTGTCTTCCAAAGCACACGTGATACTCATTCCACAGTTTACGAGCACTATTTATGCGGATCTTTTCCAAGAATAGACTTGCACTTTGCCCTTTAAATAGATGGAAGAGTTTCACAGATACTCATCTCCCATTCCTCTTCTTCTTCTCTGAGAATAAAATTTTTGGAAGATTTCACTCTCAAACAGGAAAGCAATGCCTTCTAATGTTCGACTTCTGCGCACTGTATCAAACATGAGTTTGTCAATCCTTAGCACCAAACTTGAAGGTAAATCAGTGAAATATGTGCACTTATTTTTGCCGTTGAAGATAGGCTTTCTGTTTCTTGTTTCTGATTTGAACAATACACGCCTGTCACTGTTTGATAAATGCACACTGAATGATTTCTGTTGATCTTTCTGCAGAAACTTGGCTGAAAATTTTCTTCAGAACTGGCATTGGAGATGTGGATGCTGTGGAGAATATCCTGCTGACATCTACATCAGGGAGCTCATACGCTTTTGATGCGTAAATCAAACAACTCAGAACTCTTCGTGGGATAGAAGGGTCTTCCTTAGATGGTAGGAAGAGCCTTTATACACGAGAGTTGGATGGTGGAGTCAACTCTACCCCGAGAAATTGGGTAGTAGAGTTCCTTTCACGGGAGAACTAGAAATTGTATCCCAAGGTTTGGATACATTCCTGTCTTCCTTGAGAGGTTACCCCCAATCCACCAATTGTATTGGCAGCACCACGACTTCGGGCTGCCATACTCTGTGGTTCTCCTCTCGTCTGAGAGAGAAGACCAGAGTTTGATTCCTGCTGATCTGGTCGTGACTGGGACCCAGACAGTCAGGAATTGCCACCAACAACGAACCTGACGGAGAAGGTCCGACGGAGAAGATCCAAAGAAGAAGATAGATCTCTATTAGGTTATTGTTGTGGTGTAGAATGAAAATCCAAGATTTGTAATAGATTTCCATTATGATTTGTAAGAAAGTCTAAGAAAATGTAATAGACTTTTTTATGGTGAAATGAGAATGGAAATGATAATTCTTCTATGCTCAATGATTTGTATTTGTGGATAAATTATGGACATGATAGATAATAAAATCATCTTTTCTGTTTTAGAGTATATGATATTATCAGAGGTATTATGGACGTGATAATATATAGGAACTCAAAAGAAAATAGATTGATTTCTATGCAGAGGTCAAAACATGACAAATGAGTAAGCAGATTCAGAATTGATTCAGAGGTTATGAAAACATGATAAATAACGAATCTCCATTTAATAAATTGATAGAAGATTATGAACGGATAAACCGTTAGGAAATGATGAACAGATGAACTGTCGAGTGGATGTAATAAATGAACGGATGAACCGTCAAGTATTAATGAAGATGTGAAACGTCGGATGAATGTGAGAAATGAATGGATGAATGAATATGCGAAACGTCGGATGAATGAGGAACTTCTGCCTATAAATATAGCAGAAATCTGGCAAGAACGAATACTTCTACTCCTCAACATAAAGATGTCATCTGGAGAAGCATCCAAGAAGACTGAGATAGCCTCAAAGGTTCAGAAAGGCACTGAAGAACGCCCTGCTGGTCCAGTCAAAACGAAGAAGACGGAAGCAGGCGAAGGTTCGTCTGCACCCAAGCCACCAAGGGACATTCTGGATTTTCTGCTCGAACCAGGAAAGACTGAAGAAGAGGAAGCCATGAGGATGGCCGCTTGCAAATTCCTCGTGGGTTCTAACAAGGAGGTTCTCGGCTCTTTTGCTGATCACGTCTTTGAGAAGGACGGTAGTGGCCTACGTCCAAAAGTAGAGAAGGATAATAGTGATCTTCCTTAATGTCATGTATCATCATTCATGAAAATAAAATAAAATTTTTATTTTTTTAAACATGAATTTGTCTGATGATTACAGGTATTTACATTTATACATAATACTTTTTAAGGAATTTGCCATTAATAGGCATCAAAACTTTTCGACCATCCAATTCTGAGAGTTGATAAGCTCCATTTGAGAAAACTTTGCTCACAATATAGGGATCTTCCCACTTTGCGTCAAATTTGCCCTTACTCATATGAGTCATAGTCATAGGACGTCTGACTGTTAGAACAAGTTCTCCTTTTTGATATGATCGAACTCTGACTTTTTTATTAAAAGCTCTTGAAATTCTAGCTTGATAGAATTCAATATTCTGTTGAGCAGATAATCGCTTTTCATCCAGAGCTTCTAATTCCTGAAGTCGAAGACGATCGTTATTTTCAGCAGTGAGTTCATTAGCGATTGCTATCCTTAAAGAAGGAATTTAAATCTCTAATGGAAGAACAGCTTCGCAACCATACACCAGAGAGAAAAGTGTAAATTTGGTAGCATTACGAACTGTAGTGCGATAAGCCCACAAACATTCCCCGAGCTTGTCACTCCAATTACGTTTGTTAGTGGAGACAAACTTCTTTAGGAGCTTGATGATAGTCTTGTTGAAAGCTTCTGCTAATCCGTTAGCTGCTGGATTATATGTGGTAGAAGCCACATTGTTGATCCGGTGATCGTCATAGAATCGAGTAAATTTCTGGCTGACGAACTGTGGTCCGTTATCATGAATAATGCGTCGAGGAACACCAAATCTGTAGATGACGTGGTGCTTAATAAAGCTGATGACATTAGACGTCTTAACTTCAGATAAAGGAATGGCTTCGGCCCATTTGGAGAAGTAATCGGTTATTGCGAGAATGAACCGATGACCTTTAGATGACGGTAGATTGATTGGGCCGACAATGTCCATGCCCCAAGCTTCGAAGGGCCATGATGCTGCCGTCGGGTGTAGAAATTCTGAGGGTTGATGAATAAAATTCACATGGATTTGACAAGCTTTACACTTCTTTGCATATTCGATGGCATCAGATACCATGGTGGGCCAATAATAACCCATACGTCGGATACGGTCTTGAAGTTTGGGTCCTGGCTGATGTGCTCCACAAATTCTATCATGTGCTTCGCGAATGATTTGTTGAGCTTCGTCACCGGCAACACATCGAAGGAGTAAACCATCATAAGCTCGACGATATAAGGTCTTTGTTGTATGATTGTTGTAGAATCTGAGTGATCGTCGTCTGATAGATGCTGCCTCACTCAAATCAACCGGAAGAATATCATATAATACGAGATCTAAGAAAGGAAGTCTCCAATCTTTATCCGTATTTTAATTCTCAGTCGAGTTACTGAAGATGAATTCCATGCTGGAATTGGATGAAGATGACATCGATTTACAACTGAATCCAAATCCTCTTGTTGTGTTGACGTCATGAGATGTTGATTCTTCAATGTCAACTGGAAGTCCTAGAGTCAAATTATTTTCAAGATGAAATAATTCTCGATTACGAACAACAATCATTTGTTGCCGTCTGATTGGAATAGCCAGCACCGCTGCAAGATTAGCAAGGGCATCAGCTTCTGTGTTACATGCTCGCCTAACATGTTCAATGAAGAATTCTTCAAATGAAGAAGCCATAGATATAGCTGTTTTATGATAAGGAACCAGATCTTGATGGCGAACTTCATAAGTACCCCTGATCTGATTGACAATGAGTTTAGAGTCTCCATACGCCTCCAAATGTTGAATATTCAGATGTTTAGCGAGTTGAAGACCAATAAGTAATGCATTGTACTCAGCTACATTGTTTGAACACGGCTGATCGAGAGAATAAGCTCTTTGGATAGCAAGACCTTCTGGCGATACAAAAACAATTCCAACTCCAGCGACAATATCGCCATTAGGACCAATTCTTGATGCTCCATCAAAGAATAGACGCCAAGTAGGATTTTCTTCAGCAATTTGATTTGAATCTAGGACTTCATCTGGGATTTCATCATAGAGTTTTGAATTTTCTAGAATTGAGTGAACAGCCAGAAAATCAGCTAAAGCTTGTCCTTTGACTGATTTCTGAGGAATATAGTGCATGTCATACTGAGCAAGTAGGATTCCCCAGTTAGCCAATCGAGAATTCAAAACACTGGGTTTCTTCATCATGATCCGTATAGGATTGATCCTGGAGATGACATGAATAGTCTGGCCAATGATATAATACGTGTCTTTTGGACAGCAAACATCAAGGCTAGACATTCTTTTTCAACCGGTGAATATAGAGGTTCAGCTCCGGTCATAGTGCGGCTGAGATAATAAATGGCTTGTTCATGGCCATTTTGATTCTTTTGAGCGAGTAATGCACCCAATGAATGACTCATTGCTCGAGTATAGAGGAGGAACGGTATTCCTGAGACGGGAGGTACCAGTACTGGAGGGCTCATCAGATATTGTTTTATATCATCGAATGCTTTCTGACATTCATTATTCCAGACAAAAGAGACACCTTTCTTCATAACTTTATTGAATGGTCTCCAGCGTCCTGATAAATTAGAGATGAATCTTCTGATATAAGCGATTCTTCCTTGAAATCCTCGTAGCTCTTTTAAGGTACGTGGAGGACGCATCTCTTGGATGGCTTTGATCTTCTCGGGATCCACGTGTATACCTTTAGAGGTAATGACGAAGCCGAGAAATTTACCACTAGAGACGCCTAAGAAGGACTTAGTAGGGTTCATCTTTAATTGATGCTTACGCATTAGATCAAATATAGTCTTCAAATCTTGGATATGATCCTCCTTTTGTCGACTTTTGACTGTAATATCATCAACATAGCATTCCACTGTTTTTCGCAAATGTTCACGGAATATAGTGCTCATAGCTCGTTGATAAGTTGCTCCTGTATTCTTGAGACCGAATGGCATAACTGTAGAACAGTATGTACCAATCGGCGTTCTGAAAGAAGTGTGCTTCTCGTCTTCTGGAAACATTTTGATTTGATTGTACCCAGAATACCCGTCCATGAATGACATTCGTTCAAATCCACAGGTATTATCAACCATGACATCAGTGATTGGTAGAGGGAATTCGTCTTTAGGACATGCCGCATTGAGATCGCGGAAGTCTATGCATACTCTGATCTTGCCAGTCTTTTTAAGAACAGGAACAATATTAGCCACCCAATCGGGATGTTGTTCCTCTCTAATAAACCCAGAGGTAATGAGTTTATTGACTTCAGCTTCAATTGCATCCATGATGTCTGAACGAAATCGTCGCTGTTGTTGTTTGACCGGTTTAGCATTCGGCAAGATATTGAGCTTGTGAGTTGTAATTTGAGGATCAAGCCCTGGCATATCTTCATAACTCCAAGCAAAGACATCGATATAATCACGAATGAGTTTGATCATGTCTTTCTTATCAGTTTCTGAAAGACTTTCACTGATGAATATTGGTTTAGGAGATCCCTCTTCACCAACATCTATTTGAACAAGTTTATCTTCAGTCGGAGGTTCTTTTTGTTCGAAACGGAACTCCCATTGATTATCTAATCTTTGGGCCCACTGTTCTGATTCAGGTGAGATTTCAAACTCTTCTTCGTCTTCATCACTTTCTTCAGAATGGTCAATGGAAACCATATTGGAAGACAAAATGTTGCAGTAGAAGTCCCCGATACTTGTATCGGAATCCCAAGAAGTGGTACTAGAAGAATCAGATCTCTTATCTTCATCAGACTAGGGATCTTCATGGATAATATTGATAAAAGGAGCAGTATAACCCAATCCGCATTTCGTCCTTCCATATTTCAGAGGAGGAATCCGGACAGGCATTTTTCTTTATTTTCCATCATTGAGGCCAGTCCTGAAGTCATAGCCCATATTTTTGATGATGTCTCTAGTTTGCTGACTATAACGACGTAGTTGTAATCTTCCAGTGTCATCATTTTTGTCATCATCTTCAAGATCAGAAGGATTTTGCGGCCCTTTGTAGAAGAATATTGGAATGTCTCCTGGCTTTCTGCTTGGAACTAGAAAGTATGAAGATTGTACAGGTTCTAGAGATACATCTGTATGAACAGTCTGTACAACTCCTATGGTTATTGTGTTCAAGTCATCTAACAGATGTAAATAACTATGAACATAATTACACACATCAACATACTGCAAAGGTGGAGACTTTTCATTAAATGTAAAAGCAGCAATATTTACATTGGGAGAAGGCTGAGCCTTAGAGATTTTAGCCAAGTCAATGACTAAAGGGGGAGAAGAAGAAGAAGCTTTGTTTCGATTAAGATCGATAACAAATGGCTCAGAAGAGGTGAGCTCCCTTGAAGCTTGAGATGGAAGAATAATCCGCCCTCCAACTGGAATTAGCAGAGTATCTTGTGAAGATGACTGAGATAGTGGAGAGATCCGTCCACTCACTGGAATGATTAAAGAACCTTCTCCAGAGAGTTTGGGAGATTGTTGTTGAGTAGTTCGACCTTTAACAGGGATTATTAAGGTCTCACTTTGTGAATCCTCTTTCTCCATGGCTTGTATGATCCTTGTATACTCTTCTTTGTACATCCGGGAATCATTAAAATAAGCTTCAACCCCATGAAAGAGATTTATATCAGCAACTTCTTTTTGTACTCTTCCATTGCTATCAATGTATTTAAAACACTGATGAAGAGTAGAAGGCACCACATTATTTTCATGAAGAAAGGGCCTCCCCAGAAGAAGATTAGAGGATCCCGCGATCTCGATCACATAGAAAGTGACTTTAGATCTGAAATTGCCTATCTGAAGCTTCAGATGAATCTTTCCCAAAGGCTCGCTTCGGCTTTGATTGAATCCCAAGATAGTAGTAACCGTCTTGGAGAGCTTGTGAAGAGGGATTTTTAGTTCATCCAACAAACTCTTTGGCATTATGCTTATAGCAGACCCTGGGTCAATGAGGATACGATCTATCTTCATCGTTTCAATATAACCAGTATAGTAGAGAGGTCGGTCATGTCGATTATCCTCCAGTAGCATGTCATCTTGTGTAAAGGTGATATTTGGGATAATCTCCAGTACACTGTTGCAATGTAAGCAAGTAGCAGGTTCCGCATCTGGCTTCTTCAATTGTGCAAGACAAGAGTCAGCTTGTAGAAGTGCTTCACTTAACGTCTCCCGAGTCTCTTTGGAAAGACGTAGAAGTTCAAAGAGGGACATTCTAGCTGGAGTATTAGCAAGTTGAGCCAAAATGTCAAAATTATAAGGCTTCTGAAGTCCAAGAGGAGAGGACTTCTTGATTGGCTTATCAAACCGAGCCTGTTGTTTGCCTTTCTCCAGAGTTGTAGGCTTGGGAAGAACAGGTTCAGTGGATGATTCTTCTTCAGGAAGAACATTAGAAGCATTTTTATCAGCTGGAGGGATATCAAGAGGATCCTCAGGACTTTTAGAATAATCCTTCAGGTAAGGTTTCCCCGTTCGAGTAGCACTAACAAGTGCTTCTTTTTTGTCTTTTGGCTCTGTGTCAGAGGTAGACCCAAGAGAAGTCATATGACATGACTTGATCTTTCCAGCCTTCTTGGACTTTCGAGAAGAAATCTTTTGAGGAGAAGGAGATTCAAAATCTGCCACTAGATCAGGATGGATCCACATGATTTCTCCAGTCTCCAAAGTGATTGGTGCTAATCCTTCAGACTGTGGAGAAGGAATATTTACTATTTCAAGAGTCGCCTTGGGAATAGGAACAATCCCGCCTTCAAGGAGTTGAGGAGGGAAATCTCCGAATTGCATAGAGACGACATTAGAAGTGACAGTCTTCTCTTTTGGAGTAAGAGAGATAGCTCCAAATTTAATCATTTCTTGGATCTTTCCTTTCAGTACATAACATGTACGAATTGTATGACCCAGCATTCTGTGATATGGGCAGTATTTGGGATGATCTGTCTTACCAGTTTCATCAGGTTTCTTGATCTCAGGTAATTGTATCTTATTACCTTTCAGCAGACATTCAAAGATACCAAGGACATCGTCGTCATCGAAAGAATATTCTTCTTTGGGGCGAGTTGTTCTTGATTGTTTAGTTGTAGAGGCAGGAGTTTGAACATTTGATGCATCTTTGCTCTGAAGATTAACTTCAAGAGTTTCTTTTCCCTTGCGAGCATTGTTTTTATTGTTAGCACCTTGTCCTATTTTTTTAGGAATCATCTGCACTCCTAAACCTTTGAAGGTTTCAGTACTGATTTCTGCAGCTTTGGTACTGACTATGAAGGAAGGCCAATCTTGAAATTGAGTGGACCCTGTCCACATACTGATGATTGGCAACAAGTTTGATTTGCACGTGTCAATGGTGACAGCATCAGGGGTTCCAAGAGGCATCTTCAGAGCTTCTCTTCGAAACCGTTCAATGTATTCCTCTGTGGATTCATTATTTTTCTGCTTGATTCTAATAAGAGCAGACATAGTCATGTCATTCAGCCCTTCATAGAACCTTTCAAGAAACATCTGTTTGAAACCAGCAAATGAGGTAATGCTCCCATCTGGGAGCCTCCTATACCATTCATAAGCCGTTCCCTTGAGACATCCAATAAATACCCGAGTAAGGAGGGCATCACTTGGTTGCAGTTGATCAGTCATCACTTCAAAGTGATTAATAAACTGACTTGGAGAAGTGGTTCCATCATAGAATAAGATAGTAGGAGGCTTGTATTTAGGAGGATATGATACTTGCTTCCATTCTATCGGATAAGGCTGCTTGATGCCTAACCTTTGTAAACCATCCTTCTGTTTGAATGCCTCGAATTGAGTTTTGAGATTCTTTAATTCTTCAGAGACAACTCCCGAAGATTGTGGAGTTGTGGCTTGTAGAGAATAGTTGGGAGGAGGAACAGCATTGTAAGCACTACCCCCAGCTCCAGAGAGACTAGGATTTGGTTGAGCTGGTCCAGGAGTATTGGATTGTACTGCTGGAGGAACTTGTACTGGACTTATATCAGTATCAACTGTTATGGCATCTGGTACAGTCTGTCGATTTTGCAACTGAGCTGTCATGAGTTTATACATCGACTTCATTGTGTCAGTCATAGACTTCATTTGCTGTTCCAAAGAAGCAATTCTTTGATCTTGAGGAGTCAAGGAAGAAGAAGGTTCATCAGTATTCCCATCAACCATGTAAGTCGTGACTGTATGAGGGATTATTGATGAACTAGTAGATGTTGTATGCTCTGAA
The DNA here is from genome assembly GCA_029216955.1 of Iris pallida. Taxonomy (NCBI): domain Eukaryota; kingdom Viridiplantae; phylum Streptophyta; class Magnoliopsida; order Asparagales; family Iridaceae; genus Iris; species Iris pallida. Next base: position 23,626,655 of record JANAVB010004599.1, on the reverse strand, counting down.
TCATTGCTTCATGCATCAAAGTCAACTATAGGAGAATTACCCCCAGTAGGAAGAGGTGGAAAGTTAGATTCTCCAACGAATTCAGAATCATCTTTAGGGATCAAATTTCTTTGACTAGAAGCCAGGACTCTTGCTCTAGTGTTTCTATATACTCCATCTGGACTATCAACCATACCCCCGGTGTCCCGAGAAGTCATGTCGACAGAGGCAAACAAAGGCTCATCTTCATCAGGCATAGGTTCATACTGAATCCTATTGAAGACAGACTGTCGTTTAGTTTGACATCTGCATTGCATTGTGATTCTTGGCTGGAAGTCACATTCATGATCATCATGGTCTTGAACCGTTGATTGACATCTGCACTGAATTATGACTCTTGGATAGAAGTCACATTCAGTATGTTCCTTTGACATAGAATTACTCCTTCTCTTCTGTTGAAGATATTTTCGTAAATCTGTTTGTGAAGATTGAGGAGTATACTTCCTGTTCTTGGGTCTTAATGGCTCTTGATTATACAAAGAGTGATTAATGTGAGCCACATAATTTCTTGCATACTCTGCATCTGGATCTTTTATCTTCATATCCAATTGGTATGGTTTTTTAACACCAGAAGTACTGAGTTTTGTTCTTAAATCAGTGGAAGGTAACACATTAATTTTGGAAACATGGAGTTTTCCTTCCATTGATCTGGATATTTGCAGAGAAGGAAGAGTTGAACCACTCCTTTGATTAGGAGTTGGTAACAGACCCTCTTTAATGGACAGATTTTGTGCCCAATTTGAAGAAGTCATAGGAGAAGATATTAAGGAATATTTCTTCTTAGACTCATTCAGATTTTGAGACATAGAATGTCCAAAAGAAAGAGTAGTCAAAAGACCATCTCCTTTCCTTTGACTAACAAAAGTATCGGTCAAAGCTGTTCCTGAAGTAAAAACTACAGGAGCAGAAGAAACAACTAAAGAGTTATTCCTTTTCGATGGGACTTTATGTGGAAGACCACCCCCAGTTCTAGTAGAACTCGGTAAAGAAGAAGAGATAACTAAGGAGTTATTCTTCTCTGATGAAATACACGCTGAAACAGATTTGGCTAAAGAACCAGTGCTGTTGGCATGACTTTTGATTTTTGAATTACACGCTGGAACAGATTTGGCTAAGGAGCCAGTACTGTCAGCGTGACTGTTGAATGTGGGATTGCACACTGGAATAGATTTGGCTAAGGAGCCAGTACTATCAGCGTGACTTTTAGAGTTGAATTTGCACGCTGGAACAGATTTGGCTAAGGAGCCAGTACTGTCAGCGTGACTTTTAGGGTTGAATTTGTACGCTGGAACAGATTTGGCTAAGGAGCCAGTACTGTCAGCGTGACTTTTAGGGTTGAATTTGTACGCTGGAACAGATTTGGCTAAGGAGCCAGTACTGTCAGCGTGACTTTCAACTTTGGAGATACACACTGGAACAGATTTGGCTAAGGAGCCAGTACTGTTAGCGTGATCTTTGAATGCTGTCATTTTCGAGCACACAAGTGTGTGCGTGCTTACAGTAGAGCTCTTGCCAGTGTTAGGAGCAGACACTGTGGCAGAGACTTCACCATTGACTGCCAACTGATTCTTAGGGACATAGACAGAGTATCCCTTCGACTTGGCAGTGATGATGGAGGCTGGAGTGGGCTTGCCACCCTTAGCCCGCTGCATTTCTTCATAGGCGAGTTGATCGAATTTGATCGTCATCACCTTCTTCGTCGAGCCAATTGACGAAGTGTCGCATTGAGTTGTTGCCATCTCAGAAGAGGAGATGGTTTTCCCCAACAGAGTCGCCAATTTGTTTTCCATAAAGAAATTCTCTTTATTTGTTGTGTTTCTGGGAAAATTATAACTGTAGGAATCCGATCTAGAAGACGATCGCTTTATCCCTTGGACTATGCGAAGAAGAAAAGCTCTCAAAATTTTGACAGTAGATATGAATGTATTTGTACAATGAATGAGAAAAAGAACTCTATTTATAGAGTCAAAAATAATAACTGAAAAGATAACTGTCTTCACAGCCTGTGCTTAGTTGAAAATTACGCAGGATTTAACATACGCAAGGCTGTGAGCAGTTACTGGACGTGACCTGTAACTGTTGGACACATGGCAATCATGCATGAGTCGTATGCAAGTTACAGGACACGCAGGCGAGAGATCAGTGGCATGGCTGCCACGTACTCCAATTTGATGAAATCCACGCAGACTTGTTGAAGACAAAATCCATGCGAACTCGGTGTAGAAAGCTTCAAAATCCACGCAAACTTGGGGCAGGAAGCTTCAGGATCCACGCAGACTTCAAGGCAAAAGAACTCAAAAATTCACGCAAACTTGAGGAAAAAAACTTCAGAATCCATGCAAACTTGAGATGAAGATCACAAATACACGCAGACTTGAGATAGAACTGCCAGCTATCTTGATTTGGCGTGTCTCGACTGACACAAAATCTCTGACAGTGATTGCTTTATCAGTCGCATTAAATGACAAGAAACCCTTTTGGTACGCCAATTCGACAAAGGCTGAGTCTTGCTGAAGAAGATTTCGAAAATCACGCAATAGACGGCGATGATCTCTCGAAGTCTGTGCATACGTGGCATACGAAGAGACATTCTTCGACTGTTGTGCTGTCAGTCATAATTACTCTCTGACAAATGATGAGCTGTCTCCCCAGCGTGATTTGTTTATATTGTCTGGATCAACTGAGCGTGACTTTTGACTCCGTCTTGATCAACTCAGCGTGACTTTCATTTTTGAGGCCTACAAAAGTAAAGAAGTTTTCTCTCTTACACTCCTCTTATTTATAGCAGGACAAGAGAGGGGAGGACATGTAGACTAATAACTGCCTCGGAAAAGACGAAACCGACTCCTCTGATTTTGTCCCCTCTCTCATAAAGGAGACTCACCCAGGGCATAAAATCTAAAGATTTAATGAGCCGACCCTTGGGATTTCCCCAAAAGGCGGCACTAAAATGAATTTGAGACAATTAATGACGCGCACACGTGGCAAGGAGCTATGCGGCCCGAAAGTCCCTACGGCTGATTGACTCAATACAGCTGAGACATCCATGTGGCCGAGACATCCATGCGGCCGAGACATCCATGTGGCCAAGACATCCATACGGCTTGGACATCATATGCGACCAGAAGAATTTATACATGGCCATGCTTCTTATTCAAAGTATTTCAATTTTGCAAATTAAAAACTTTGAAGGGGGTCTTGTAGAAGCATGAAAAAGAATAAAAAAAGATCCATGCGGCCAGGAAGCCCCATGCGGCTCAAAGAGTTCATACGGCTCAAAGATCCATGCGGATCAAGGATCTATGTGGCTAAAACAAGTTCTATGCGGCTCGAAGAGGAGCCACGTGGCCTGCAAACAGCTCTTCCATTTTGACCTTTACTGTATTAAATGCTTTAATGGCTGACAGCTCTGACACATGACAGCCCTACAATCATGACTCTGTCATAATGACAGACTCCTAGGAAAATGAATAAAATCTCTGATACGATCCCTCGAGATCCAGAAACTGTCATACGGCCTTGACACGTGGACAGTTGCATGCGGCTCAAGTAGAGACCATCCCATGCGACTCAGGCCGAAGCTGTCCCATGCGGCTCACAAAGACTAGCCCCATGCGGCTCACGAAGACTAGTCCCATACGGCTCACGAAGACTATCTCCATGCGGCCCACGAAGACTATCTTTATGCGGTTCACGAAGAAGGCACCCATCATGCGGTCACCTATACTCATGCAGCTCAGATCATTACTATGCGGTCCAAATGTTCAGGAGACCACTTTCAAGCAGTCTTGACACGTGGCCAGCCTTATGCGGCTCAATGAGGAGCAACCTTCCTGCGGCTCAAATTTCTGCAGTGGCTCGTGGTTAAGACACGTGGCATCAAATTAAGCAAAATCCCTCAACAAACCCTAATAAAATATTGGGATCAAATCAGATCATTTACAAATAAGCAAATTAATGACACGTGTCGAGAAATCCGAGGTTGGCATGACAAATCAGGAGGATTTATGTCAATTATCACTAATTACCCATAAAAGATTTGATGCAATCACATTTATTTCTCAAATCTCGATGAACGGCCCAGATCCAGTGATCCTTAGCCGCCGACTTTTAAGAATGGGCAATCATTGCAAACCCTAATGAGGCCCCCCACTCTTATAAATAGCAAGGTGCCATTCCCTTGCAAAAGACACACAGAGAGATACGGAGAAGACACATACAGAGAGAGACATAGAGAGCCAGAGAGAGAATATATAGAGCATGAGAAGAGAGCATTTCTTCATCAACGCCAAGCAGTTTTTCTACAGAGCCAAGGCTGCACCCGATCGTCCAAGGAGTAAGGCAGAGCTGCCGTCGCTTTACCGAGCCTCTACCGTCACCCCCAGAATCTAAAATAAACAATTGTACTTTGATTGCTGTACTTACATTTTCATCCTTAGGCTTTCTTTGTACAAGCGAGTTTGTATTGTGAAGTAAAAGTCCAGTCCTCCGATAATCATTCTGTTCTTTTATATTTCATGGCAAATAGCGGGTACATAACTCGATAATCTGGAAGATTTTGAATGTGAGTTCAGCGGTACCGGAGGGTACATAACTTAATGATCTGGGATCTATGTGAATGTGAGTTCAGCGGTACCGACGGGTACGTAACTCAATAATCTGGGATCTTGTGAATGTGAGTTCAGCGGTGCCGGCGGGTACATAACTCAATAATTTGGGATTTGTGGATGTGAGTTCAACGGTACCGACGGGTACATAACTCAATAATCTGGGATTTGTGAGAATGTCGTTTAGACATAATATTTCTTCAGGAACTTGCCGTTGACAGGCAACATGAGAATGTCTCCGTTTTGTTTTGCGAGGTGGTAAGCACCGTTGGAAAATACGGCCTCAATGATAAATGGACCTTCCCATTTTGGCTGGAATTTGTCGACGGTTTTGTGAGTCATAACCATCGGCCTCCGAACTGCCAGAACGAGATCGCCCACTTGGAATGTTCTGATTTTAACCTTCTTGTTGAAGGCTCCGAAGATGCGTGCTTGGTATAGCTCGATTCGTTGCTGAGCCAATAGGCACTTTTCATCTAAGGCCTCCAACTCTTGTAGCCGGCGACGGTAGTTATCGTCCGTCGTCAATTGGTAATTAAGAGCGACACGGAGCGAAGGTATTTTAGTCTCCAATGGGAGAACTGCCTCACTCCCGTACACCAGGAAGAATGGTGTGTTCCCTGTGGCTGTTCGGACTGTGGTACGGTACGCCCATAAGCATTCACCAAGCTTCTCGTTCCAGTCGCGTTTGTTGGACGACACGAACTTCTTGAGAAGTTTGATGATTGTTTTGTTGAATACTTCTGCCAACCCATTCACTGCCGGATTGTATGGCGTCGAAGCAATATTCTGAATTTGGTGCTTGTCGCAGAACCGATAGAAGGCGTGGCTTGCAAACTGCGGACCATTATCGTGGATGATCCTTCGGGGCAGTCCAAAGCGATAGATAACGTGATGCTTGAGGAAGCTGATCACATTTGAAGTCTTTACTTCTGCAAGCGGAACAGCTTCCGTCCATTTGGAGAAGTAATCTGTGATGGCGAGTATGAAGCGATGTCCTTGGGAAGAAGGTGGAGTGATCGGACCGATGATATCCATTCCCCATGCTTCGAATGGCCAGGATGCCACTGTCGGATGTAGAAATTCGGATGGCTGGTAGATAAAGTCCACGTGGACTTGGCAGGCTTTGTATTTTTTTGCATAGTCTATCGCATCTGCTACCATCGTGGTCCAGTAGTAGCCCATTCGGCGAAGATGGTCTTGTAATTTTGTGCCAAGCTGATGGGCCCCACAGATACCGTCATGAGCTTCGCGTACGGCTTCTTTGGCTTCTGCGTTTGACAGACATCGAAGAAATAATCCATCGTAGGATCGGCGATACAGTATTTTCGTCTTTGTATCGTAGAAGAATCTGAGAGAACGCCTTCTGATAGAGGTGGCTTCCTTTGGGTCCCCCGGCAGAATATCGTAGACTACGAAGTCAATGAATGGTTGTCTCCAGTCTGGTGCTTCGTCGATCGTCTGAGCGGAATAACTTGCCACGAATTGAACATTATTCTTGGGAAAGACCAGTTCATGGCCTATCACATCCACCGATTGATGAGCATATTTCAGAACCGCTAGGGAAGCGGCAAGACCTGCTAGGGTATCGGCTTCAATATTTTGGAGTCTGGGGACATGTTCGATGAAGAACCCTTCAAATGACGAGATAATGTTGATCGCTATTTGGTGATAGGGGATCATGTCTTCATGGTGGACTTCGTACGAACCCCGGATCTGATTGACGATTAACTGTGAATCGCCGTATGCTTTAAGATATTCTATCTCCAGCTCTCTTGCAAGTTGGAGGCCAATGACTAACGCGTTGTACTCGACCACATTGTTAGAGCAAGGTTTCGTGATGGAGTAAGTGCGATTGATCAGCAGTCCGGAAGGAAAAATCAGTACCATCCTGACTCCGACTACGATGTTGCCTTTGGGTCCGGTCCTCGAAGAACCGTCGAAGAACATTCGCCATATATCATCGTGAGAGGTCGCATACGAGTCGGCAACCTCATCTGGAATGTCTTTGTATATTCTGGCCGATTCTGAGCTGGGGTGGGCTGCTAAAAAGTCTGCCTGAGCTTGACCTTTAACAGCCTTTTGTGGGATAAAGATCATATGGTAGGGGGACAGTAATATTGCCCATGTAGCGAGGCGAGTGCTGAGTGCCCCTGGTTTAGTCATGAGGACCCTGAGGGGGTTGACTCGTGATATCACATGTATGGTTTGCCCTGTGACATAGTATCGCATTTTTTGAATGGCGAACACCAGGACGAGGCATTCCTTCTCCACGGCAGTATATCGGTGCTCTGGCCCGATCATCATTCGATTGAGGTAATATATAGCTTGCTCATAGCCTGCATCATTTTTTGTACTAGCAGAGCGCCGAGGGAATGCTATATTGCTCGTACATAGAGCAGGAATGGTTTTCCAGCAACCGGAGCCACCAGGACTGGAGGGTTCGACAAATATTCTTTGATGCTGTCGAAGGCACACTGGCATTCTTCATCCCATACGAATGAGACGTCCTTCTTCGTGAGATGGGTGAATGGCTGACATCGCCCGGAGAGATTGGAGATGAACCTCCTGATGTAGACCTGAGAATATATCCTAAATGTTGTTGAAGGCGGCAACATATTGAACAACACCTGCAGAATGATGAAGCCGAGATTGCTAAGCTGAAGTCATCGAGATTGACATGAGGATGTAAACCCTAAATATTGCATCATGAGGTTCCTGGACCTCTCTTCTTGCCTCCCTGGCTTCGTCTGCAACGGTAGGAGCCGACACTTCAGGAGGATTATTGCCCGGGTTTGGTGCCGCTGAGTTCGAGTCTGCATTGACCGCGGGATCCAAGTTTGTTTGGCCAGGCGTCCCTCCTTGCAGAGTAGGGAGGGCTGCTTTGATCTCGTCCACTGATTTGACCAAAGTGCGCAGTATGGCCTCCATAGTGTCGATGCGTTGACAATCACAAGGACCATCTTGTTCGTCGTTTGTCATGAATATCGTCCTTACATGAATAGAAGTGGAAGGGACGGTGGATGACGTACCTTCCGAATCATACTCCTGTACCGAAAAGTCATCGAGGTATGTAGGAATATTTTCCTCTAGTTCGGACTCAGAAGGAACAGTACCCCCAGCTTCCGAGTTTGCCTCGTCTTGGGAATTGTGGACGTCCTCGGGGACGTCGGGATTTGCTGCATCTAATGGGAGAGTTGTTTCCCCCGGCTCGTCTCCTTGGAACATCGGATTGTCGTGGAGGTTCAGAGGAGTGCTACCCCCAGTTCCAGCAACCCTCAGTGATATGGATGATAAATCTCCTACTGTAGCAGATTTTGTCTTTGAATGGGTACCTTGGAAAACTTCGGTGGTCGGCAACCGTTTAGATGACAGTTTCTTAGTCACAGTGGTTGAAATCTTTGGGCTGGAAACGCTTATCTTCTTCCCTCTACCATCGGCAGGGATTTTTTGAGCAGAGTTGCAGGAGACGACGTAAAGTGCTTCATCCTCTGAACATGGTTGTTGCAGTCTTTGGAAGATGGACTGTCGGTCTTCTCGTACCGTCGCATTACTGCAACAGCAGTTGACAATGACTTGGGTGCAGTGACGTCCGTGGGAGGATTTTTTGTATACCGAGGTCTCTTCTCTTTCCTTGCACTTGTGGAGGATAGCCTCACGCAAGTCAGATGGGTCCAGAACGACCATGTTTCTTCCTGGATTTTGGGAGACTTTTGGGAACCACTCTGTCTGTTTGCCGCCGGGGGCTGGACTCGAGTGGTTCTGTACAACTTCCATCAGAGGCCCGCATAACAGTATGTGGAACGCTCGGATGGCCAGAGGTCGGGACAGCGGATTGAGCTCGCCAAGCTTGCGCTGCCCTAGACTTCTTCACTCCAGTGCATGAGGGCACATAGTAGGAAGAGTCTAAGTGGTGCTGGAGAGAGTCAGACATATTTTCTCGGGAGCATGAGAGATCAGGACCATAAGAGAGGCGATCGAAGACTGAGCCGCGTGGAGCAGACAGTATGCGGTTGGAATCAACAGTCTTCATACGGATGGCAATCGTAGCCGCATGGACTTTCTTCACGCGGCTAGAAGTCTCGGCCGCATAAGTTTTCTCCATGCGGCTGAAAATCTTAGCCGTATGGGTATTCTGCATTCGGCTGACAGTTTCGGCCGCATGGATATCATGCATGCGACTGGCAATCTTGGCCGCATGAGTGTTCAGCCTGCGGCTAGTGCCTTTGTTTGGCTTCTTCCTAGAGCACATAGAATCACTCTTTGTCCCTGCAAGTCCAGCATCGTAGTGCTTTTCTCTGCCGGACTTGGGGACAACAGAGTCCTCTATGGCTTGATGTGGAGCCGTATGAGAGTTGCCTTCGTCGTCTTGGGTAGCAAAAAGTACTCCGTCCAGAGCTTGGGGAGGAGCAAATGACTTTGGCCTCCACTCCCTGCGAGCTTTTTTTGTACGGGTTCGCTTCTGGACCGGGCCAGCGCTCCCGTCGGAGAGCATTTCTTCAAACGCCTGTTGGTCGAAGCGGACGACCATCTTCTGTTGTGTGGAGCCAAGTTTGGCTGCATCCGATTGCGTCACCAACTCCTCAGCCATGGAGAAGTTTTTCTCCAGCAGAGTCGCCATCGTGTTTGCCATAAATTATAAAAGAACAGAACAATTATATCGGAGGACTGGACTTTTACTTCACAATACAAACTCGCTTGTACAAAGAAAGCCTAGGGACGAAAATCTAGGTACAGCAATCTAAGTACAATTATCTATTTTACATTCTGGGGGATGACGGTAGAGGCTCGGGAAAGCGACGGCAGCTCTGCCTTACTCCTTGGACGATCGGATGCAGCCTTGGCTCCGGTGAAGAAATGCTCTTGGACGTGTGGGGAGACTCCCTTGCACCTTCGGTTGCTGGATCTCTGGATGTCTCTGTAGTGCTCTCTCTCTCTCTCTCTTTTTCTCTGCTCTCCTTCGGTGCTCTAGTGCTCTAGAAAATTCTCTCCCGTCTTTTTGCAAAGGAATGGTACCTTGCTATTTATAGGAGTGGGATGCGATCATTAGGGTTTACAATGATTGCCTCCTTAATAAGTCGGCGGTTAAGGATCAATTAATCTGGACCCTTTATTCTGATTGTAGCAAATCTAGGTAATTAATGTAGATTGCATCAAATTTCTGTGGGCAATAAATGTTGATTGCCATGAATCTTCGTGATTTGTGATAGCCTGCCACGTGTCCAATTTGCTTGATTTGATTTGATCTGGGCCATTATGACGATCGCAACAAATCTGATTTTGTTAGGATTTGTTAGCACCCATAATTCCGGAGAAGATAAGACTGCCACGTGTCTTAATTGTAGCAAAAAATGCCACGTGTCTCAACTGGATCGTCCTGGCCGAGCCGCATATGGGAGGGTCCTCTCTGCCGCATGAAACTTGCAGCCGCTTGTGGATGGACAGCCGCATGGGGATGGACAGCCGTATGGAAATAGGCAGCCACATGCAGAGGGGCAGCCGCATGGGGATAGGCAGCCGCATGCAGATGGGCAGCCGCATGGGGATAGGCAGTTGCATACAGATTGACAGCCGCATGGAGATAGTCAGTCGCATGCAGATGGGCAGCTGCATAGGGATAGGCAGCCGCATACAGATGGGCAGCCGTATGGGGACACGGACAGGCAGCCGCATACAGATGGACAGCCGCATGGAGTGGCCTCGGGACTTGGTGGATTTTGCCAGCCGTGAGGAGAGTTTCTCCTCTTTTTCATAAACACGCCATCATGTCAGTCATTATTGCGTCTTTATGTCAGAGCTGTCATGGCTGTTTTTTTCAGAACAGTCGTCAGGGCATTAAATGCAGCCGTATGTTTGAAGGCCACAGAGCTTCTTTCTGAGCCGCATGGATCTATCCGAGCCGCAAGGACCCCTGAGCCGCATGTACTCCTGAGCCGCATGGGGATCCTGCACCGCATGGGGATCCTTCTGTTGTAGCCGCATAGGTCTTTCTTTATTCGTTTCCATGCTTCTAAAGGGCCGTCACAGCGGAGGCGGTACTATAAGGGCAGCAGGATCAAAAAAAAGGCGTCCGACGGAAGAAGGACCGACAGTAGCAGTAGATGGACTGGCATCAGCAGTAGACGGACCGGCAGCAGGAGGACCGAAAGCAGTAGAAGGACACGAAAAGTACATGGCCAATTGCGCCCGCAAGTCCGATACCGCCTCATTCAGATGCACAAGCTGTATCCTCACATCAACGTCTGCCGGGGCCACGGGAGGAGGCGGGGGCGATGGAAATCTTGAAATCGCTGCGTGCAATGTCGCCAGGGAGACGACTCCGTATAGGCGCCCTTTCCTAAAGCCGCCGACGGTATCTACGAACATGTCGTCGTAGCGAGCGGCCGTAGAAGAGGGCGTCTGGGCGGGCGTCGTTTCGTCGACATTCTCGGTAGCAGATGGCTGAACCCAACTAAGGGCCTCACGATACATAGCCTATCAAATGAATGTGTTTATAATATAAGTTTACCTAAGTTATAATCTAAATCCTGTGTTTTCCTAAGTTATAGTCTGAATCCTATGTTTACCTAAGTTATAATCTGAATCCTAAGTTTACCTAAGTTATAGTTTGAATACTTATAATTCTAACATAAATCTCATAAACGTAACTACTTACATCAGTCTCCTTGGCCCTCTCGTCGACGAAACTTTTGTCCTTCCGCCTCTTATGGGTATGCTGGAATACATCGTGCATGGTGACCGATTCTGCCCCTTTTTTCTCCTTCAACGTCCGTTGGGTCTGCATACGAAATATTCGTAGAATTGAATTAATTAAGTATATTAATAGTACCAAATTAGATAGTAGAATGAATGTGCAGTATCTTACCAGATCTACAAGAGTTGCTGCGTGGGACCTTGATCCCCCGTATGTAGCCCACGGCCCGTCGGTTTGCCTTCGCTTTTTTCGATTTCTGCTTGTACGCAGGAGCATCAATCTTCTCCAAGATCTGCTCATAATATTCCTGCCGGATCCACTCCTTCTTCGAATGTGTCGTTCGAAGGTCAGACACTGCGTCCCGTATCTTCTTCCCGACGCTTCTGTAGGTCTTGCGGATCGCCTCCTCGCGATGGAGGGGCCACCAGAACGTCCTCTGACATACAAATTCAATTATTAAGTAATTAAAAAAAGGTTGATTAAAGAGTAATTAATAATTATCCACAATATATATACCCTCATCTCGTCGAGCCAGACGTACTGCAAGTCTAGGGGCACCTCAGAAAAATTGAGGTAGGGGCCATAGTAGTTTGACCGGATAATCTGCCCTAGAAGCCTGACAGCATCCCACAGACAAAACCTACAAAGAAGTAACGACTGGATTATAAACTTGAATAAATAAAACAAATTTAATAAATTAACTTAAATTTACTTACGATTCATCCGCGGGCCATAGATTTCGTCGAAACTCGCCCATCAGCCTCTCTGGTGGCGTCAGAGGATCCGCGGCTCCACGCATGTACTCACTAGTAACTTGATATAACTGAGTCCGAGGGTAATCCGGGGCCCACTGATCAGTAACTGGTGGATCCGCTGGCGAAACGGAACCGTCAACGGATGGAGAGTCCGTACCTGGGCTACTATCCGGGTCGAAATAGCTAGATAGGGTCATATCCCGGGACTGCAAAAGGCGACCCCGACCACTGCCACTAGCAGCACCACTACGACCACGCCCACGACCAGGGCCACCAGCACCACCACCACCACGACCAACACCACTACGACAAGTGTTAGCCATCATGACCTGTAAATAGAATAAATAAACATAATTAACAATATATAAGAGTAAATGAATATAAAACTAAACTTATATATATATATATATATATATATATATATATATTATATATATATATAAAATATATATATATATATATATATATATATATATATACCACCAGCAGGGCGACAAGTGCCGCCGCAACGAAAAGAACTAGGAGTGCTATCTGCAAAAAGAAAATCATACAATAAGTAGATGATTGAACGACAAAACCATGAATTGAAACAAGAATGCAGAAGTTTAAACTGAATTCACTAAGTTAGTTGTAAGTGCTTTTATGAGGTCAAACTAAATTCACGTATTTTGAAGTATTTTTAATATATACCGATATTTAATCTAATCATCGTCATCGTCTTTGTCCTCGTCCTCGGTCTCGTCTTCATCCTCATCCTCATCATCATCCTCTTCTTTATCCTCATCGTCAACTTCGTCTGTATCCTCATCCTCATCAAGTTCTTCTTCTTCAGCCTCAAGATGCCTCTTTCTTCCCTGGTTGACAACTAAGTCTTGTGTATCAATCTCTTCCTCCCCTCTATTTTTCTCAACAATATCTTCAACATTTATGGTATCTGACTGTTGTCCCATTTATTAGGGCTTTTCGATCTGGTCCTCTTGGTAGGGTGGGTCTCCAACGTTGAATATATTTCTAGATTTAATCTTGCATACTGTCCACCAGTCAAATCGATCTCTACGACGCCTTGGATAGCTTGTTTAGTAGACTTGAACAGCCTGACTTGCTATCGCAAACGTGTCGGACCCTCTATACCTCCTACGATGATTTATATCGACGAATCCAAATTATTTATCGATTCTCCAACCGATATTTGGTGTCGTATCGAACCACTAACATTTGAACATCACAATATGTATATCATATGGGGCAGTATATTATAAATCTATAATATCCCGAAGCACTCCATAATAGTCAAATTTTGGCTCGTCGTCATAGATGGTGCCTCTTATACAAACACCAGAATCCTTGGTACTGAACCGTTATTAAAAAATTCGACATTTATAGCATTCTGAGTTGCCTTAAACTTGAAGCCATTAACGACATAGCCTGGCCAAATCTTTGCATGCTTCTTCGATCCCAATGCCAAATAATGAATACTCTCATTCGTGAGAGTTGTTTCAAGCAATAAAACCTGTAAACAAATATTGATAATTTAAATACTTTAGATGCATATATTTTAATAGTAGCTGTATAACATATTATCTCAGTTACTTACGTATTTGTGAAACCAGAACAGAAAGGTACAATCAACCTCTTTTTGAAGTCCCTCGTCGGTAATATTGGGTGTCCTCATTTTGACTTCATCTCTAAATACACTGTTAGAGAGAATAAAAATAAGTGTAGTCACTTACTTCACCAAATTAGATATTATAACGAGTAAGTGTAGTCACTTCTCCAAATTTCTCACTTCTTGTATGTCACAATTTAACAAGACATATCGGTGAGCGGAAACATACTCATCGTCAGTCAACCACCGTTTCTTACTAACCCTAAATAGGCTTGCCCCTTACATTGAATATACCTCCATCCTCAATGTCCTCGTCATTCCTTTGAGGTCTATTTTGATTTGTCTGAACATGAGTATCGAAATAAATGGAGCAGAAGTTTGATACCTCCTCGATAAGATATGCTTCGCATATCGAAGCCTTTATATGAGCCTTGTTGCCAAATGGGTACATCCATTAATAATGAATAGATGCACCGATACGGGCTTCGTATGCTAGATGAATCGGTAGATGCTCCATGCTGTCGAAGAAGCCCGGAGGAAATATTTTCTCTGACTTGCAAATTGTTAAGACAATCTTCTCCTCAAGTTCAACTATGTGTTGCACCGTCAACTTAGTTGAACAAATATCCCTGAAGAATGTAGATAGCTCGGCCAACGGAACCCATACAGCAGAAGGCAACAACTCTCTCAAAGCAGTGGGCAGTAATCTTTCCATAAACACGAGGCAGTCATGACACTTCATTCCCATTAGCTTGTGTTCATTGAGATCAACGCATCTAGCCAAATTCGACACATAGCCGTCGTAAAATCTTAAAGTAGATATCCACGTGCAGATTATTAATCTATCTTTCTTGCTCAATGTGTATTGTGCTATCGGCTTAATTAATTGTCCACCAGCTCCCCTTTGTATCAAGTTTAGATAAGGTCGCTTGCATATCTCGACAATGTCTTGTCTTACTTTTGGATTATCCTTCATCTTTTCTTTAATATCCATGACGGTATTGAAGACATTATCGAACACATTTTTTTCGATATGCATGACATCAAGATTATGCCATATAAGATTTATCTTTCCAATAAGACAAGTCCCAGAAGATACTCCGTTTGGTCCAGTTATGGCTTTGTCCGAACCCCTCGACACGATTGTTCGATGGATCTTCAATTACGGTGGACAAATCCTTTACATCTTCCCAAATATCGTATCCCGACAATCTGGCAGGCGGATGAGAAAATTCTTATTTTTCAGCTCTGAACGTGCCCTTGTTCTTTCTCCAAGGATGACTCGGAGGCAGAAATTGACGGTGACAGTCAAAGAAAGAAGTTTTTCCTCCATGCTTAAGGCGGAACGCCTTACTATTTTCTATGCATATCAGACAAGACATGGTACCGTAAGTACTCCATCCCGACAGCATACCGTATACTGAAAAATCATTGATTGTTCACATCAGTGAAGCTCTCATCTGAAAGTTTTGTTTTCTGAAAATATCATAGGTCACGACGCCAATCTTCCACAGCTATTTCAGTTCATCCGCCAACGGCTATAAATATATATCGATGTTTTTCGTCGGGTTTTTGGGACCTGGTATGATAGCTGTCAAGAACATATAAGGAGTTTGTAAAACCCCTACTTTTTTTTAAATTATTTTTTTATATTAATTTTTAGATGACCCGGTGTGTCCAAACCAGTCAGAATTTGGCCCGAACCAATTTAAGCCCATTTAAGCATGTAGTGTGACCAAATGTGGTCATGTAGGCATAATTTATGTATAAACAAATATTTTCTAAATTATTTTAGAATTTTACATGCAATTTCTAATTATTTAATTATTGGTACATTTATTGGTATTTTTATTATTATAATAATATTTTACAAAATTGTACAGTATTTTTGGACCCGGATAAGAGGTACGATATAAGTTCACCAAAATCACAATTTGATTTTTATTAAGATTATTTTGTGGTGATTAAATAAATATACTTTTTTATTAAAATATTATAACCTTGGTGTCCTTTTTATTGCCAATTTATATATATATATATATATATATATATATATATATATATATATATATATATATATATATATATATATATATATATATATATATTATGTACGTGGTTAGATAAGATCAAGAATTTAAATTGGATTTGTGAATATACATATATATGGAAGTTTTTAAATAAAGATTAGAAAAAAAAAATCAATGGTGGTCGGCCCCATAAAGTGGAAACCGACCACACATTTATAAGGAATAAGCAGCAGCGGCTAGCAATGCCTTGTGGCCGCCCCCACTCAGCAAAGTAACAGCAACCAATTTATGGTTGGCCAACCCATTCACCTCCTAATATATATATATATATATATATATATATATATATATATATATATATATATATATATATATATATATATATATATATATATATGTTTTGGAAAAACCCTAAAATTTCTTCCTCCTCTCTCCTCCATCCTCCTCCCTCTTCTCGACGTGCGTACCCAACCTCGCCGGAGCGATAGCAGTCACGCCTTCCGGTCGTCATGACAACAACAACAACAGATTCCCACTTTAAGGTACCCAACTTCCCCGTTTGATTTCTCTCTCGATTCTAGTCCGTTTTTAGATCCGTAAATTCGTGTAGAAAGCCCACATGACCCTCTTCGAGATCTCCCAGGTGGATTTCGACATGGACATCCAACTTGCTCGAAAAATCGAGACGAAGTTGGAGAAAACCTATTTTTCTGAAATATTAAAAACTGTTTTGAAACATCAACTTGTCGGCCACTTTTCTCGCTGTCCATTAAACTTTCATAAAAACTAATTGAAGGCAGTCAAAGATAACATAACCGAGATTGTAACACAACTTCTGGATTCACTTTTTATCTAGTATGTAGAAAGTTACACGTTGTTAAAGTTTTCCAAAAAAATTATAAATTCTATTTTCAAAAAGTGGAAAAACACCCGATACGGCGTGCGCCCCGACAAACCGGGCGACGTGGTCGCGTACTATACACATCAAAATGCGCGTATGGATGTTTTTGACGTGTGGGAACTGACGGAAGCCGATTTTGTTGCATGTGCGCGCCGAAATCAGTACGTATCCGTCGAGATTTCCCGTATCGACCCTTTGCAAATTAAGTCACAACTTTGTGCACACTCATCATATCGCGATGAAACTTGCGCCATTGGACTCAAAATATTTTTTTGGTCCTGTGAACCAAGTTTGGTCCGATTCTGAGACAGTTGATCGGGGCACTATTTTGGCGGGCCCACAATCCCACTCAATGGGCGATTTTGTGCACAGCCCACCGGAATCCAAGATTGGACATACCGTTGGGTTCGTCTCATCAAAATAAATCCGTAGACATATAGTTTGACGAATTTAGAGACCGTAGGTTCTGGCGCGTATTTCGGTGCAAAGCGGGTCCAACGGCGGACATTATTTTGACCCAAAATTACGAAATTGCTCCTGTTCCAGAATTTGACTTTTGGACAGGCATTTTCTAGGCATGTCTTTTATTCCAAACTCGTTCGTGATGTTTGTTTCAGCATCCGGAGCTTCTTGTGGCTTTTGACTTTCGTGTTGATGATTCTGATTGTTGGATTTTGCTGCTTCTCGTACCACCCGCAAGCAAGATACCTTGCCTTATTTACTGTTCATAATTAGATGCACCTTTATTTATTTATTTACTATATATTTTACTATTTGTTTTCAGTTGGATCCATTATTTGCTATTTTGTTCACTTTATTTTATTTCGGTTATTTTTTCTTCTTGTCTTTTGTATGCATATGGACCTAGTCTTAGTGAACTACCTTCTGTTAGGGACCTTGGGAGGGAAAAAAACAGTTAAATGTATGGGCTATCCAAATCCAAAAGCTTTAGTAACTGCGTACTACGGTAGTCGAGTCGCGAGGGTCACTAGCCTCGAGCTATGTGGACTGATGGGTCACGTGGGCCGCTAGCCTCGAGTTATGCCGGCTGATAGTATTGGTACGTGACATGTGCGTGTTGTGAGTTGTCCTGGGGAGTCATCCTTCACCTGCCCATACATCGAAATGTCTTCTAAATTGCCTACTAGAAAGGTTAGAAGAACTTAGCAAATTTTATGTTCCAATCATGGCATGAAAAAATATCACATCGCGGAATAGTAAGTTATCCCTTGTCCTTGTTTGGTTGTAGGGGTAGCCTACTGTTTCGATGATGGGATATTGAGCCATGTTATAGTTTGGACACTTTTACTTTATCTTTATTTTATGGTGCATTTATATTCAGTTCATATGGCATGTTCTTCCTGTATCTTGTTACGTCCCTCTGTGGACCTGGTTATCTCTCCAGGTGCGTGTGCTTCTGTGATATTGCAGGTGTTCTAGTCGAGGTCGCGATCTTCTCTATTCATTCGCAGATGACGTGTCTTGTGTCTTTTTTGCTACTCCCGCCAAATTATTTCCATTTTCATGTATATTTTTCCTTATTCGTTGGCTGTGGATTTGTCTCCGCCCAACACATTGTACAAGACTTATTACAGTTGATTATATGATATCTTTTATTCTTCATTTGTGGATGAGATTAGATTACTCTTAGTTTACTATATTTTACAGCTTATGTATACATACGAGTTTCCATATATTGGAGTATACTTCGTATGTATGCAGCTGGCATGAATACGTACCTAGTCCTAAGTATTTTGGGATTGGGACATTACATACTTTTGTGGTGGCCCATGCAGGTCGAGTTTGTCACTTCGGTTACGTAATTGTACCGATGTGAGCCTGCAACATAGGATTAGAATTTAGAAATCTCATCCATACAGCTTGACCTCTTCCCTTGGCTTCAAATTCCAAAATCTCGTTCGACCTCCTTGAATTGCATCTTGCTTGATTCCTTTCTACCGTTGATTCTTATTTTCGTGCGTAGTGTTAGCTAGGAAGACGAATACACTAGTATATGCTCATAGGTCAAACAAATGGCTAAAATAGTTATATTGGCAATTGGAATACATTTAAGACTCTAATTGAGTTAAAAGGTTTTTTTTTAAAAGGTGTGATTTAATGATTAGTAATTTGTAAAGTAGGATACTACCAAGGAAGGTTTTAATCTTGAGATTTCTAATATAGTAAATACCACAGGATTGATACTGTAGGAAGGAGAAAAAAATAGCTAGAATCTTTATACCCATGATATAAGAAATTGATTGGCTTTTTGAGATTTGATATTTATGATTTATTGGGTTATAGCTATACATCTTTGCACAAATATAAAATTTATTTGCTTTTCGAGTTGTGATATTTATAAGTTTTGGGTGATAGATATACATCTTTAAACAAATATAAAATTTATTTGATTTCGAGTTGTTACATTTATGAATTATTGGATTATAGTTATACACCTTTGAATAGTTATAAATTTGGTTTGGAAATGATCGTAGATTTTAAATGTGGCAGTATAAATTATTTAAATTTGAGTCATACAACTTGCAATTTTTGTGTTTAGTAAATTTTGAATTTTAAGTGGAAATAATGATGGCAAATTTTGGTTTAAAATATTTGAAAGTTATGAAAACGATTTTTGAGAAATTTTTATTTTAAATGGTGTCCTATGATTGAGGATTACAAATCTATTTAGATTTTTGGTAAAAAAAAAATTGACTGATAAGATTATTTGAAAATTTTGTTTAATGTGAGATTGCTAATATTAAAATTTTTGGAAGAATTTTGAAGGACGTGATGGAAAGTAATTTTGATTGATTAAAAGAAGTTACCATTTAGAAGTTGTAATTTTGTTGGAATAACTTAGCATGAATAGAAGTTAAAATTGATGAGAGCATTGAGCTTAATTTTTTGAGATTGCTTTTAATATGCTAAGAGTTTTATTATGAGTTATTTAAAAAAAATTAGAGTGTTAAATTTTTGATTGATTGTGAATTTTTTATGGATTCGTAAATTATGAACTCTTGTGTTAAATAGTTGAATTTAAACGTTAATTTTGGAAAGGGTTAGTAGTAACGTGATAAAATTTGCTTTGAGATTTATGAAAGTGATTTAATTTTTTTGTGATAAATTTGAACGGCTTGGAGTGAATACAAATTTTGGTGGTTTATTTTTGAAAATTTTATTCAGAAATCTTTGGAGGAAGCTCGAGTTAAAATTTTAATGGTAGGCCCCAAGATAACCCTACTAAGTATTCCACACTAATTGCCATGTCACCCATGACCATGATAGTAGTATATACACAAGTGTTGTTAGTCATCTACCCAGCAATGTGACTGTATTTCTACCTCGGCTTACTCGATCTTCTTTCAATTCTAGATCTTTTAATTGCGACCTTCTAACCCACTTGCAATTTGAATGATGATTTAATGGTTCCTTAACCGTATTCGTCTAGGAGACTATCTTTTCTGCGAAATTGTGTTCCTAAATTTTTTATTAGATTCTTTAATTAATTTTATTTTATGCTTTAACTTGATCTTCTTTATTTTTGTGCATTGATTATCACCTCATGAACTCCCACTTTCTATTTTAGATCTTTTGGCGTCCCTTACCATGACTTAGATATTTGGAGCACAACACTAGACTTTTCCTTCCAACAAATTTCATATGTAAGACCTAGACGAGCCCACCTTCCTGTAGACATATCATGTCCCACCAAAATCCATCTCCTTGTACTCTATTTTTTTGATATGACCTTATGGTCAAAATGGCCAAACTATAATCTTTACCAAGATACCGCTATATTTTTCGACCATGGATAAGGATTCAACCTCGACTCAATTCTTTCGACCCGATATGTGATTTTGTTCTACTAAATTCCTTAAATGCTTAAATTGTACTTTGTCTTGATTGCTTGACCCATTGTCCCATGATACTATTAGTTTAATTCTTGTAAGTTGGGTAGAATACCTCCCTACATAACAACTTTTTTTTCCTGTGACCCACATTGGTAAGTTCACTCAGACTATAAAATCCTGAGGATCCTACCTTATCTAGTCTATCAAGCCATAAACACTAGGACAACTGTATAGGCCCAAATTTCGGGCAAGACTTGATTTTAAAAAGATCTTGGACTATTTAAAATTTTCTTCATCAGTACCTCCCTTGCTTATATTTTGACTATCTCATGCCACTAATGTAGCTTCAGTTTTGCGAGCTTATTTCGTTATCAAGCTTGATCATGACATATTTTATTGGGTGCACCCACTAACATATTGTCTAATCAGAACCGGTGCATGATGGTCTGATCAACCTATTGCACTTTGGTTCGCTTATCATATATTATTCTACGTGGATAGAGACATAGTAAACTTGCCTTAGAGTCTCATCCGCGACAGCCTTGGCAATTCTCTTTTGAAATTATTTTAACTGCCTATGAACCCCGCAATTCGTACTCAATATATAACACCGTCTTTGAAACCTTTGTTGTTCTTGTCTTTTACTTATTTGGAAAGACAAGGCACTGTACTTGCTATGATAGACTCAAGGTATCATCTTTGGTTGTCCAATCGGTTATTTATACACAAATGTAGATAGCCACCGACTGACTCATGTGGCTGTATCCTCGCCTAAACTACTTATCATTTCTTCAACCCTAGAATTATTATCGTGTCCTCCCAATTATTCTTGAGCCCTCGAGAGTGATTCTAATCATCACTTAATCAAACCCTCGACCAAGACGATTAGTATCTAGTTCTCCCTTAAGGAATCACATCTCCTAAATGTCTAATTTATTTTCTTTGGTCTACTCACTTCCTTACTATTCTTCTAAATTGGATATTCAAAATTTTCTTACCTTCACAAGCGGCCCTTATTCAATTCCATAACCATGATATATTTTTGTATATATCGACTCCATAATTTTTTATTGCACGGTGGTGTTGAACGACGTTTTATCGCCTCCTCCAAATTTTAATTGCATTTTGGTATTGACAAACCCTTCATATCCTTCAACACTATCTACTCTATTAATTCTAAATTTCGAGGACGAAATTCTTGTAAGTTGGGTAGGATGTAAAATCCCTACTTTTTTTAAATTATTTTTTATATTGATTTTTAGATGACCCGGTGTGTCCAAACCAGTCAGAATTGGGCCCGAACCAACTTAAGCCCATGTAAGCATGTAGTGTGACCAAATGTGGCCATGTAAGCATAATTTATGTATATACAAATATTTTCTAAATTATTTTAGAATTTTATGTGCAATTTCTAATTATTTAATTATTGGTACAATTATTGGTATTTTTATTATTATAATAATATTTTACAAAATTGTACAGTATTATTGGACCCGGATAAGAGGTGCGATATAAGTTCACCAAAATCACAATTTGATTTTTATTATTTTATTTTTATTAAGATTATTTTGTGGTGATTAAATAAATATATTTTTTTATTAAAATATTATAACATTGGTGTCCTTTTTATTGCCAATTGAATTTATATATATATATATATATATATATATATATATATATATATATATATATATATATATATATATATATATATGTAAATATATTTAAATATATTATGTATGTGGTTAGATAAGATTAAGAATTTAAATTGGATTTGTGAATATACATATATATGGAAGTTTTTAAATAAAGATTAGAAAAAAAATAAAAAAAAAATCAATGGTGGTCGGCCCCACAAAGTGGGAACCGACCACACATTTATAAGGAATAAGCAGCAGCGGCTAGCAATGCCTTGTGGCCGCCCCCACTCAGCAAAGTAACAGCAACCAATTTATGGTTGGCCGACCCATTCACCTCCTAATATATATATATATATATATATATATATATATATATATATATATATATATATATATATATATATATATATATATATGTTTTGGAAAAATCCTAAAATTTCTTCCTCCTCTCTCCTCCATCCTCCTCCCTTTTTTCGACGTGCGTGCCCAACCTCGCCGGAGCGATAGCAGTCACGCCTCCCGGTCGTCACGACAACAACAACAGATTCCCACTTTAAGGTACCAAACTTTTCCGTTTGATTTCTCTCTCGATTCTAGTCCGTTTTTAGATCCGTAAATTCGTGTAGAAAGCCCACATGAACCTCTTCGAGATCCCCCAGGTGGATTTCGACATGGCCATCCAACTTGTTCGAAAAATCGAGACGAAGTTGTGGAAAACCCACTTTTCTGAAATATTAAAAACTGTTTTGAAACATCAACTTGTCGGCCACTTTTCTCGCTGTCCATTATACTTTCATAAAAACTAATTGAAGGCAGTCAAAGACAACATAACCGAGATTGTAACGCACCTTCTGGATTCACTTTTCATCTAGTATGTAGAAAGTTACACGTTAAAGTTTTCCAAAAAAAATTATAAATTATGTTTTCAAAAAGTAGAAAAACACCCGATACGGCGTGCGCCCCGACAAACCGGGCAACGTGGTCGCGCATTATACGCATCGAAAGGCGCGTATGGATGTTGTCGACGTGTGGGAACTTACGGAACCCGATTTCGTTGCATGTGCGTGACAAAATTAGTGCGTATCCGTCGAGATACCCCATATCGACCCTTTGCAAATTAAGTCACAACTTTGTGCACACTCATCATATCACGTTGAAATTTGCGCCATTGGACTCAAAATATTTTTCTGGTCCTGTGAGCGAAGTTTGGTCCGATTCTGAGACCGTTGATCGGGGCACTATTTTAGCGGGCCCACAATCCCACTCAATGTGCGATTTTGTGCACAGCCCACCGGAATCCAAAATTGGACATACCGTTGGGTTCGTTTCATCAAAACAAATCCTTAGACATGTAGTTTGACGACTTTAGAGACCGTAGGTTCTGGCGCACATTTCGGTGCAAAGGAGGTCCAACGGCGGGCATCGTTTTGACCCGAAATTACGAAATTGCTCCTGTTCCAGAATTTGACTTTTGGACAGGCATTTTCTAGGCATGTCTTTTATTCCAAACTCGTTCGTGATATTTGTTTCAGCATCCGGAGCTTCTTGTGGATTTTGACTTTCGTGTTGACGATTCTAATTGTTGGATTTTGCTGCTTCTCGTACCACCCGCAGGCAAGATACCTTGCCTTATTTACTGTTCATAATTAGATGCACCTTTATTTATTTATTTACTGCATATTTTATTATTTGTTTTCAGTTGGATCTATTATTTGTTATTTTGTTCACTTTATTTTGTTTCGATTATTTTTCCTTCTTGTCTTTTGTATGCATATGGACCTAGTCTTAGTGAACTACCTTCTGTTAGGGACCTTGGGAGGGAGAAGATAGTTAAATATATGGGCTACCTAAATCGAAAAGCTGTAGTAACTGCGTACTACGGTAGTCGAGTCGCGAGGGTCACTAGCCTCGAGCTATGTAGACTGATGGGTCACGTGGGCCGCTAGCCTCGAGTTATGTCGGCTGATAGTATTGGTACGTGACGTGTACGTGTTGTGAGTTATCCTGGGGAGTCAGCCTTCACCTGCCCATACATCGAGATGTCTTCTAAATTGCCTACTAGAAAGGTTAGAAGAACTTAGCAAATTTTATGTTCCAATCATGGCATGGAAAAATGTCACATCGCGGAATAGTAAGTTATCCCTTGTCCTTGTTTGGTTGTAGGGGTAGCCTACTGTTTCGATGATGGGATATTGAGCCGTGTTATAGTTTGGACACTTTTACTTTATCTTTATTTTATGGTGCATTTATATTCAGTTCATATGGCATATTCTTCCTGTATCTTGTTACGTCCCTCTGAGGACCTGGTTATCTCTCCAGGTGCGTGTGCTTCTGTGATATTGTAGGTGTTCTAGTCGAGGTCGCGATCTTCTCTATTCATTCGGAGATGACGTGTCTTGGGTCTTCTTTGCTACTCCCGCCAAATCATTTCCATGTATATTTTTTCTTACTCGTTGGCAATGGATTTGTCTCCGTCCAACACATTGTACAAGACTTATTATAGTTGATTATATGATATCTTTTATTCTTCATTTGTGGATGAGATTAGATTACTCTTGGTTTACTGCATTTTACAGCTTATGTATACATAGAGTTTCTATATATTGGAGTATACTTCGTATGTATGCAGCTGGCATGAATACGTACCTAGTCCTAAGTATTTTGGGACTGGGGCGTTACAGAGTCTTCATACACATACATGGTGGCAGATTGTAAAGGGTAAGAATGGCCGGCCAACAGGAGTATTGAGATCCCCACTGCCCGAAAGGGGCGAAGCCATCAGAACATAGCGCCAGACGTATATTTCTAGGCTCTGCAGCAAAATTTGGATGACACAAATCAAAATATTTCCATTCCTCTCCATCCGAAGGATGTGACAATTCTCCATCGTCCTTTGTGCATTCTTCGTTGTGCCACGTCATGTGTTCTGCTGTATTCAGAGACATATACATCCTCTGCAAGCGCTTCGTTATCGAAAAGTAATGTGTATACTTGTCAGGACGTCGTTTTCTAGTTGACTTTCCTTTTTTCTGTACTAGCTTGTTACAATCCGTATTACAGAAGCTGCAACTTTCTATGTCCTCGTTCTTCTTGTAGTACAACATGCATCCTTTGCGACAATAATCTATCTTTTCGTACCCCAATCACATTTGTCGAACCATCATCTTTGACTTGTAGAAGTTTTTTGGGATCTCTTTTGATTCCTTCGGTAACAACTCCTTGATTAGTTGTATAATCCGATCGTATCAAGCTTGTGGCAAGTTAAAATTAGACTTTATGTTCAATAACTGTATCGTCACTGACAGTACGGAATGAGTCTCACAACCAGGATATAGAGGAGTATCTGCATCCTGAAACATATCATAGAGCACCTTCACCTCGTAATTAGGATCCTCTGGATCAAAATTAGGCCCTGCCGCATCGTACACCATATCTCGTGCAAGGTTCTGTAGGTCTCCATAATCAACAGAGCATCCGTCGTCTTCGATGACAAAATCCGTTGCAGTATTATCATCAAAAGCATAAGTTGCAGCATTCGCAACATGTCTTTCCGCATATAGTTTACCTTGCGATGACCACAGGCCGTAATTACGTACGAAACCCTTACGGGTCAAATGATCTCCCACAGACACCACATTTTCGTAACGTCTATTGCCACAATTACCACATGGACACTTGATTTTGTTACCGTCCATGTACTAAGCTTTGCTCATGGCATACTTAAGAAACACTTCCATGCCTGCTTGAAAATTGTTACTCACATCTATTCTTCTCTCGTGTTGTCATTTGTACATCCATGTACGATCAAAGAAGTAACGATCCATCACAGATTAGATGTGAAAATTTGTATCATAAGACAAACTAAATAGAATTAGTATATAATCATGTACTCACCAGTAATCGGATGTAACTGAGTCCGGGGGTACTCCGGGGCCCACCGTGCAGTGACCGGTGGATCCGTTGGTATAGATCGGATGTATTTAGTATCGACCGTATCAGATTAGTATCGTTCTATAGGTTTGGTATAGGCCGTATCAAATTGGTATTAGCCTTAGCGAATTGGTATCGTCATGTCCGATATGTATCGGTCATATAGCTAGGATTCGTATTTGATGTATCGATTCGATATCGGCCATATCTGATTGGTATCGGCCGTATCGAATATGTATCGACAATATCGGATTAGTATGGTGGAAGGTTTAGTAACAACTGTACTCGAATTTCTCTCTTCTCGAGCTAGAATACCATTGCAAGAGAGTCACGAGAGAGTAAAAAATCTCCTAAATATTGACGTTTACGAGAGTGATTCTAGCTCGAGATTTCGGTTCGGGAACATCAAGATCTATAGAACATTAAGATACTTAATGTTCTATGTCAGATCATATAGTTCACCTTGCAATGTTATTCTACTTCACAAGAGAAGTATCTTATATATATATTAAGGGATTTTGGTCCAAAGTTTATATATATATATATAAAGAGATTCGGTTCAGTTTTAAAAAAATTCGTTTCGGTGGGTGTGTGTGTGTGTGTGTGTGTGTGTGTGTGTGTGTGTGTGTGTGTGTGTGTGTGATACTACCACCGACCCCCAACTCCCAACTCCCACCACCGCCGATCCCCACCCCCGGCTGGCCATCGCCCCCAACCCAGGCCCCCCACCCCGGCTGGCCTCCGCCTCCCCGGCCCCCTCTGCTGCCCTACATCCCCTCCGACCCCCACCTCCACCACCGTCGACCACCACAACCCCCACACTCGGCCCCCCTCTGCTGCCCTACCCCCTACCGCCGACCCCCGGCCAATACCCCCACCTCGAATTCGAAACCCCCCTCCGCTGCCCCCCCCCCCCCCGTGACCCCCACCTCCACCACCCCCACCCCGAAATGGCCCCTCCGCTTTCCTACCCCCCAACGACCCCCACCCCCACCACCGCGACCCCCACCCCCACCAACGCCGGCCCCCGTTGCCCAGACCACCGAGAGAGAGAGAGAAAGAGGGGATTACCTGGAGAGACGTGCGCCGAAGAGAGAGAGAGAGAGATTGAGAGAGAGAGAGAGAGAAAATTTGGGGGGAGGGAATAAAAAGTTTTCCCTTCCCGTCAGTTAAATTTAAGTTGGGGCTGACATATAGCGACGAACTAGCGACGGATATATCTGTTGCTAGTTCGTCGCTATATCCCCTTAGATGGTCGACGGAATATCCGTCGCTATGCGGTCGATAAATTTTGCGGAAATTTTTTTCAACATTTTCCGCCAACTTTTGACAACAAAGTGACGGCATACTGACGGCTTCATGATCCGTCGCTATATCTCTGACGACTTAACGACGGACTGGGGACCTTTGCTCGCCCTTAAAATAAAAAAATGTCAGCTTTTCGACGGCAATCAATCTGTACTTAGTCAGTAGTCCGTCGCTTTTAGCGACGGCCTTTATCCATCGCTAATGGTCCGTCACCAAATGGCTATATTTTGGTAGTGAATGTCTAAGTCATACTTGCTAATGTCTAAGTTACTTACTAATAACTATGTGGACATATATTGCATATTTTTTATGTTATATTAAAGTTAGTGAAACGTAAAGTAATACTTACAGAGCTCTGCATGGCCCTATCATCGATGAGCTTTTCGTCCTTTCGATGGGTAGCCAGGAAGACGGTCACTATGTTGGCGTTCTCACCACTTATTATCTGTTATAATAATTTGTTTGTTATTGAAATTAAACATTTTATTCCTATCTTTATTAAAATAATATATTTCAGTAAAATAATACCAGGTGACGAAAATGTTCCGTCATAGGAATGGAGCCACCACACCACTTTCATGCCCTCGTCCTATCCGTCTTCACCTTCTCCGACCGTGCCTTGTACCTAGGATCGTCAAATCTAGCCCTCATCGTATTCTACTGCTCGAGCGTGATCCAACCTTGGATCCGTCTTCTGGAGCGCTTTCGAGCCTTCTGGTCGTCGATCGCATCATGGATCAACTTGGCAGCAACGGCAGAAAATTGCTTCTCGATCATCTCAGCCAGGTGTGGTGAATAAAAATATGTTATCTACAAGAATTAAAATAGTTAGATATATAATATGCATAAAAGATAATTGATACTAAAAACAATAAACTTTATTTACCTTGAAGTGGGCAAACTAGAATGCCTTCCTCTCATCCGAGGCAACCGAGTAGTTGATCTAAGGACCACCATAGTTGGACCTCAGAAATAGCCCAGTGCCCTCTGAACCAACGGGGGACAAAATCTATATAACGATAATTATATTCATGAATATATAGATATATGTATAAATTAATGTTAACTTTGTAGGCCCATCGGACCAAATCTCCATCTTCGTCTCGTCCAGAGGCGTGCATGGGGGACCGCTCTGATACAGAGACGGAGTAGGTTCGACCTCCGCCATCTAGTCCTCCGTGTCCATAGGGCCGTCCACAGAATGAATATTGGACGGGGTAATCTCAAGCCTGGAACTGCCCGTCCCAGGAGTACTGCCACGTACCGTCGACGCAGTCGAAGATGTGACTGGTCAGTACATTGGAGTACTAGGAGACGAGGGTCCGGAACCATCTCCGTTGAATTTCTAGATAATAACCAAGTCTAGATAATAACATCCAAAAAAAATCAAAGTCTAGATAATAATAATAAAATAATAATAATAAAAAATCAAGTACTCTAGATAATAACCAAGTCTAGAAAATAATAAGAAACATCTAGAGTTGTACAAAAACATCCAAGTCTAACCAGAAATAAGTCTACCGGAGACAAATCCGGTCAAAAGTCATATCATATATATAAGTCTACGTTTTACGCTAGCACATATACCATTCCCTCGACAATCGCACAAAAGAACGGTCCAAGTGGTCAAGATCAGCTATAGAAGTTGGGTGACTAGAACTCCCGGTGCCACTGCCTTCTGGTGCCACTTCCTCCTTCATAGCGATCTCGGCTTTAGGAATCACTTTCTTCTGAACAGTAAGAGGTAGCACTTCTTCCTTAACCTTGATCTCTGCTTTAGGTATCACCTCCTCGGCAGTAGGAGGTAGCAATTCCTTTTTAGCAGCAGGAGGTTGCAGTTCCTCGTCAACAGCAGGAGGTACCACTTCCTCCTCAGCAGCAATATGTGCCTCTCTCAAGTGACGTGCTTGGGTCATGGGTGCCATCTGGTATAATTCATGGAAATATAGAGATTAGTTAGGAGATAAACAAAATGACAGTATATTTCACAAGTCTAAATAGTTGTTACATGGAGATTAATTAGTGGTTAAAGATATTTTACATTTTATTTTCTTTTCAATCGTCTTTTGAAAATTCATCTTCTTTGTTTTCCTCGTCCTCATCTTCCTCTTCCTCCTCGTCTTTGCTTTCATCTATTTCATTTTTCTCTTCGGATACTTTTACCACTTTTACACGATTAGACGTGTAATGAGGAACTTTCGTTGTGTACACATCAACTGTATTTGTTGCGAGAGGTAGCTCGTCCTCCAGATAAGCTATTTTGTCAACATCGTAGGTATTTCTGGCTTTAGTCTTGCATACTTCCCACCAGTCCAACCTCGTTGTTCCTCGTCTAGGATAAGTAGTGAAATAAACGAGCGAAGCCTGACTTGCTAGGACAAATGGTTCGTATTCTTGATATCGACACTGATAGTTAATATCCACAAGGCCATGCTTGTCAATTTTCCAACCTTGATTTTGGATCGGATCGAACCAATCACACTTGAATAACCCGATCTTAGCCGGCTCTATGCCATAGTTATATGTCAACTCCACAATCTCCTCTAAGATGCCATAAAAATCGTTGCCTGGATCTACATCTTTGTAGTTTGTAGATCTGATATACAAACAACTATTTATTGTCGAATCAAGATCCGAAAAGGTCTTTCTGATCGAAGCATTTGTTGACTTGAACCTAAACCTATTCACACAATAGCTTGGCCAGATTTTGAGGAAATAAATTGACCCCTTGGCTCGAGTTCTAATAGATTTCATTCTCTAGTGTTATGTCTGGACGATCGACCTAAATACCACAAGATAAGAAATTAAATTCAATGTTCCGTTAATTACTGCGTAAAGTACATATACAAAAAGTAATTACCGAGCTCCTTACATATATACTCAACCATGAAGGGAAATGACGTCTCATTTCCTGTTCTAGTTCTTCATCTGTTATGTACTGTCTACTCGACCTCACCTCCTTATTAAATGTGCTGAAAACAACAACACATCGACCGATTAGTGCAATAATAATATTGGATACTATTACATAGATGACGTAAACGTGGACGTATTAGTTACTTACCTCTCGACCTTCTCCACTTCATCCTCATCGTCGTTAAGTAATATATACAACTGAGTAGCCCTTAGTTCCTCGTCATTCAGATATCTCTTCTTTATTTACTCCGAAGGCTTTCCGAAAGCATTGAAGACTTTCAGCATTGCATCAATAGATTCAAGATATCTATTATCGTTTTTTGGAGATCATGTACTATTAGTAGCAACATATGGCTTGAAATATATTGAGCAGAAGTTTGTAATCTCCTCGAGAATATAGGCTTCACAAATAGAACCCTCGACTCGAGCCTTGTTTTTTACCTTTCTCTTTAGGTGGTTCAAATGTTGCTCAAACGGGTACATCCATCGATAACCGACGAGCCCACCTATATGTGCCTCATAGGAAAGATGAATTGGCAAATGCTCCATAGAGTCGAAGAACCCAGGAGGGAACACCCTTTCAAGCTTGCACAGTGTTATCGTAATATCCTTCTCTTGCTTTTCTAGACGATCAATAAGTAACTTAGTAGAACAAAGATCTTTGAATAATATGCTCAGCTCTGTCAACGGATCCCAAACTACCGGCAGTAATAGTTCCCGAAATGCAATCAGAATTAACATATCCATAAATACGTCACAGTCGTAGCTCTTCATACCTGTCAGTTTGTTCTCCTACAGGTCGACGCATCTTCTCAAATTTGACACGTACCCTTCATGAAATTTTAGGCCCTGAATCCACCTACAAAGTCTTCCTTTATCCTCCCTGTCCTGTGAGAAAATTGCCATAGGCTACTTATATTTTTAATTGCCATCCTTTATCAAATGCAACGCAGGACGTCTGTATATATCTTCCAAGTCCAACCTGGCCTTGGGATTGTCTTTCGTCTTTTCCTTTACATCCATCACAGTATTAATTATGTTGCCAAATACATTTTTCTCGATTTGCATGACATCAAGGTTATGTCTGATCAGATTGGTGCTCCAATATGTCAGGTCCCAGAATATACTCCTTTTCGTCCAATTATGAGTACGACTAAATTCATCACACTTGTATCCTTTGTAGGCTCTTCATAGCACTTAGAAAATCTTTGACCTCCTCCTATATCGTGTCTCTGGTCCACCTTGGTGGTGGATTGGCCTCCTCTAAAATGCTGGAACGAAAAGCATTTTCGTTCCTCCGGAACGTAGGATCCTTCGACAGTAACTTTCGATGACAATCGAAGAAGCACGGTTTTCCTTCGTATTTCAAACGAAAATCTTTCGTGCGGTCCGTACAATACGGATATGAGAGACGACCATGAGTGCTCCATCCCGATAACATTTCATAAGCTGAAAAGTCCTGATGGTTCACATAAGTACGACCATCATCTGAAAGTTTTGCTTTCTGGAAATATCATACGTGTTGGTGCCTAGTTCCCACAGCTGATTCTTCATCAATTAACGGATTTAAGTACACATCGATATTCCTCTTCGGATTGTTCGGACCCGGAATGATAACGGTTAGGAACATGTAAGGATTCTTCGTACATATCTATGGCGATAGGTAGTACGGGGTGATAATCACTGGCAAACACAAATATTAGGAACAAGAAAGTCCAAACAGGGTAAAACAGTCGGAGGAGAGTGCCAATATTATATTACGCAAATCAGAAGCAAAATCTGGATACTTTTGATCAAAGTACTTCTATGCTTCTCCATCGGATGGATGATCCAATACTCCATCGATCTATTCCCACCTGTGCCAACTCATATTCTTGGTACTCTCCTTCACCATAAATAACTACTGCAACCGCAGCGTCAACGGCAAGTAGTGGATCGAATCGGTCGGCTTCCTTGCACTCGGAGTCCTGCTTGAACTTGTTGCCTTGTAGCGATCAGCACCACAAAATTTGCATACGTCTTCATCCTTGTCGTCCTTGTAGTATAACATGCAACCGTTACGACAAGCATCAATTTTATCATATCCCATCTAGAGCGATCTCACCATTCTCTTAGATCGGTAGAAGTCTGTATGTAACTTGGCACCCTCCAATAAGATCTCTATAATCAACTTGATGATTCGGTTGTAGCATTTTTGAGACATGTTAAAATTGGACTTGATGCTCAATAGCCTTGTAAGCACCTCCAATGGTGAATGATCCTCACAATTAGGATACAAAGGTGTCCGTGCATTCTCCAGTAACTCCATAAACTTTGTAGCATCGACATTCGGTGCATCCTCAGCCGTATCATGATTGTCCGGATCAAAACTAGGTACCACAGTTGTAGAAGCATGAAAAAATATTGCTTTTAGTCCCACATCGGAAAGGAAAAGAAGAAAGGGCTCACTCCATTCTATAAATAGAGCCCCCTTTCCTCCTTTGAAAAGGGCACCAACTTTCCTTCCCTCCTTCCAACTTGGACTCTTCCTACTACGCACCTTCGGGTGCTAAGTCAAAGAAGTCTAGGGCAGCGTGGGCTCGTCGAGCTCAGTCAGCTGTCCCAACCTCCGACCATCAGAGAGCTTCGCTTACCGTTAGGCGGGCCTCTGATGGAAAGTTGTACAAAACCGCCCGTGTCCAGCCCCCGGCGGCAAACGGACAGGATGGTTCTCAAGTGTCTCCCAACAAAGATCGAGGGCAAGTGCTTTTACTAGCCCTACATCAGGAAGCAAACATGGTGCCAACACACTCGTGTGCTCGGGATACCTGGGCCCACAAAACGAGTGCAAAGGTTGACCGAGATATCCTTGACTTGCGAGATGTGATCCTTCACAAGTGCAAGGAAAGAAGAGGATTCTCTGTGCGGCCCAAAAATCAACATAAAGCTTCAAGCGGCTTAAAACCCAGGAATCTTCATGTGGCTCACAAAACCCAGGAAGCTTCTGTAGGAACGAAATCGTAAAGTAGAATACTCTAGAGGGGGGTGAATAGAGTAGGCAGCGGAATATTGCTAATTAAAAACTTGTTAGCAGTTAGATCACATATAAAATAATAATCACAAAAAGTAAATGATAGAATTTAAAAGTGATCAGAAGGCAAACACAAACACCAAGATTTATACTGATTTTTCTCTTGTGAGGACTAGTCCAGTCCGAAGAACTCTAGCTTCCAGTTGAATCTACTATTGGAAAATCTCGCAAGTTTTCATACGAAGTCCTTGCAACTTCTACAGACGCGAGCTTTGATACAAAGAACTCGACCAACTTTAATTGTGAAGAGTTGAATCTTCTATCAAGCCTCTTATTACAATCGCTCTGGAACTTCTAGACTGTACCGTACTGGCAAATCGACTAGAGGATTGTAACTGGCTTGGAATTTAAAAATAAAAGCTTTTAGAACTCTTTGGAAGAATGTAAGCTTAGGAAGAGAAGAGATTGAAAGTGAATTGGTGATCTGAAATGATCGAAATACTTCTCTATTTATAGTTTTTCCAAAGATAGAACTCTGACAGAATTCGGGCAGAATTCGGACATAACTCTTTGTAACAAACCGTAACTGAAGGATGACCAAGTTCAAAAACCCAACGTTCACTAACGTTCCACATAGCCGAACTCTGGCCGAACTCGGCCCGAGTTCTCCTGGGGTTCTGCCAGTTCATTTGGAGAAAATAAATTTTGGCTTTTTGAAAAATCTTTCAGAAGATGTTTGTAAAAAGAATGTTTTTCAAAAACGTAGGCCATTTGTAAAAGAATAGGATGGTTTTGAAAACGTTTTTGGATAGCCTATTTGCCAGTACGACTTGGTGTACAATGTATTCCTAGACTCAATAAAATGAAAAATTACATTGCTTAGCAGGAAGTACATTCTGAATGGCAAATGGCTTCAGTATTGAACATTGTTGATAACCATTGTTGAGCAGTGTCCAAAACGTCGTAGGTAAACATCTGAGTTGACTAGTAATTATATCGAGACAGAGTTTGATCAATTATTAAAATCAGGTTTGACCATGACCAATGGGCCAACAGCTTCATGCGGTTCAGAAACATAATGCGGCTCAGAAACGTCATACGGCCCAGAAACTTCATGCGGCCTAGAAGCTTCATGCGGTTCAGAAGCTTCATGCGGTTCAGAAACCGCATGTGGCTCAGGAATCTTATGCTATTCGGGAAGAACCACGTGGCCTCATACGGCTCAAAATAGGCCGATTACAGCTGGCCATAATTACTCCCTACAGATGGTCATTAAATGCTCTGACATAAAGTGACAGTCCTGACGGCTCTGACATAATGAGGAGACGCATCAGGCTCCTCAAAAGACGAGAAAATATCTCAGACAGTCAGCATAGTCCACAGAATCCAAAGAAGCTTTCTATGCGGACCGTCCACCCTTATGCGGCCGCCACCCTCATGCGGCTCGGATTGTGGGGGCCACCCTTATGCGGCTCAGTTGGGGTTCACTCTTATGCGACTGCCACTCTCATGTGGCTCGGATTGTGGGGGCCACCCTCATGCGGTTCAGTTGGAGGCCACCCCCCATGCGGATGCCACTCTCATACGGCTCGGATTGTGGGGGGCCAACCTCCATGCGGTTAAGATTAAAGGACGTCCATGCGACCCAGTTGTAAGGACGTTCATGCGGCTCAGTTGTAAGGACGTCCATGCGGCTCAATTGTAAGGACCTCCATACGGTTCAGATTAAAGGACTTCTATACGGTTCAGATAAGGCCACCCTTATGCGGCTCTGACACGAGGCCGCACTCATGCGGCTCAACTATGACAGTCCTCCATGCGGCTCTCAGCAGTTGGAACACGTGGTAGGAGTTGATCAAATCTCAACAACTCATATTTATGGCAATCGACATAACAGGCAGTTGGGACACGTGGCAAGAGATTGACCAAGATTTATTTACTTGGATTACTGATATCAACAAATCATCACAAAGCAGATTTGGTGCAATCAATATTAGCTGCCCAGATTGATTTGTTCCAATCAACATTAACAACCCAAATTTGTTGCAATCAACATTAACTGCCCAGATCGATTTGTTCCAATCAACATTAACAGCCCAGATTATTTTTCAACAAACAAGATCAAGGCTAATCTTCACCAAATTCTTAACTGCCTACTTTTTAAGGAGTAATTACTGCACACCCTACTTATCCCAAAGCCCTATAAATAGCAAGGTGCCATTCCCTTGCAAAAGCCTGTAGAGAGAGAGCAGCACACAGAGAGCGGCAGAGACTCAGAGAGAAATATAGAGCAACTCCCGTCCATGCAAAGAGCATTTCTTCATTAGGGCCAAGGCTACGTCCGATCGTCCAAGGAGTAAGGCAGAGTCGTCGTCACTCTTCCGAGCCTCTACTGTCACTTTCCAGAATCAAAAATAAACAATTGTACTTTAGATTGCTTTTCCTAGGTTTTATTTCTAGGCTCTCTTTTGTACAAACGAGTTTGTATTGTGAAGTAAAAGTCCAGTCCTTCTATAAAACTGTTCTATTTTTTTATAATCAATGGCAAACACGATGGCGACTCTGTTGGAGACTAACTTCTCTACGGCTGCGAAGTTGGTGACGCAATCGAACGCAGCCAAACTTGGCTCCACGCAACAGATGCTGGTCGTCCGCTTCGACCAACAGGCGTTTGAAGAAATGCTCTCCGACGGGAGCGCTGGCCCGGTCCAGAAGCGAGCCCGCACGAAAAAGGCCCGCAGGGAGTGGAGGCCCAAATCATTTGCTCCTCCCCAAGCTTTGGACGAGGTGTTCTCTGCTGTCCAGGATGGCAAAGATTTGCATGCGGCCACACTTCAAACCATAGAGGACTCTGCTGTCCCCAAGTCCGGCAGAAGAAAACACTACGATGCTGGACTTGCAGGGACAAAGAGGAACTCTATGCGGTCCAAGAAGAAGCCGCATAAGTGCGCCAGCCACATGAAGACTCATGCGACCACAGAAGCCAGCCGCATACAGAAGGCTCATGCGGCCAAAACTTCCAGCTGCATGAAGGAGGCTCATACGGCCACGACTGCCAGCCGCAAACAGACTGCTTATGCGGCCACCGCTTCTAGCCGCATACAGAAGGTTAACGCGGCCACACATGCTAGCCGCATGCAGACAGCCTGTACGGCCACCAATCTCAGCCGCATACCATCTGTTCCATGTGGCTCACGGTCAGTCTTTGACAGCCTCTCATGCGGTCCTAACCTTAGAGGCTCTCAGAAGGTTGTGCCAAACTCTGTGCGGTGCCATTTCGACTCTTCCTACTATGCACCCTCGGGTGCTAGAGCAAAAAAGTCTTGGACAGTGCGGGCTCGACGAGCTCAGTCAGCTATCCCAACCTCTGACCATCCGAGCGCTCCGCTTACTGTTATGCGGGCCTCCGATGGAAAGTTATACAGAACCACTCGAGTCCAGCCCCCGGCGGCAAACGAACATCGTAGTTCCCAAGAGTCTTCCAACAATCAGGGAGCAAACATAGTGCCGACACACTCAGATGCTCGGGATTCCCGGGCTCACAAAACGGGTGTAAAGGTTGCTCGGGACGCACCTGACTTGCGTGACGTGATCCTTCACAAGCGCAAGGAAAGAGAAGACTTGGTGTGTAGAGAGTCCTTCCATGGACATCACTGCACCCAAGTCATTGTCAACTGCTGCTGCAATAATACGGCAGTACAAGAAGACTGGCGGTCCATCTTCCAACGACTGCAACACCAAATCTCAAAAGACGAGGCGCTTCTTGTCGCCTCCTGCAATTCTGCTCTGAAGATCCCATGCAGCGGAAGAGGGAAGAAAGCAAATGTCTCCAGTCCAAAAATCTCAGCCGACATGACTAGGAAACTCACATCCAAGCGGTCGTCCACAACCACCACTGGAGGAGTTTTTCAAGGTACCCGCTCAAAAATAAAATCTTCCACACTTGGAGTTTCGTCGTCCACATCTCTGGGAGGCGCTGGAGCCAAGGGTAGTACTCCTCCGAACATCCACGATAATCCAGTGTTCCAAGAAGATATCCAGGAGAAACAGTTCCCCCAACAGATGTAGCAAGTTTCGACGTCCCCGAGGACGTCCACAACTCTCAAGACGAGGCAAGCTCTGAAGCTGGGGGTACCATTCCTTCTGAGTTCGAACCAGAGAAGAACATTCCCACATACCCTGACGATTTCTCAGTACAAGGGTATGATTCAGAGGGCGCGTCCTCCACCGTTTCTTCCATCTCTCCTCATATGAGGACAGTGTTCATGACAAACAATAACCAAGACAATCCCAGTGATCGCCAACGTATCGACACCCTGGAGGCCATACTCCATTCCTTGGTCAAATCCATGGACGAAATCAAAGCGACCTTACAAACTCTGCAAGGAAGGACGCCTGGCCAGACAAGCTTGGGTCCCGCGGCCAATGCGAACTCAAACTCAACCCCGGGTGACAACCCACCTACAATATCGGCTCCTACCGCAGCAGACGAAGCCAGGGAGGCAAGACGAGAGGTCCAGGAGCTCTGGGCCATGTTCCATACCCGAGAAACCTGCCAGGACCTCAGGATACGACAACCGTATCCTGCTGTATGGAGAGATGTTCCCTTTCCACCAAGATATAAACCATTCAACATCAATCTATATGATGGGAAGACATCTGCAAGCAGGTACATCACCTACTTTGAAGTCACAACCGACCATCTGTCTCATGACGATGCCATTCTTACGCGGTTGTTCATTGGAGCATTGGAAGGGGCCGCCTTCGACTGGTACCCAACTTGCCGGACAACTGCATCCATTCTTTCTCCGACTTCAAAAATATGTTCCTTGAAAGGTTCTACGAGGTAGGACAAGATGTGACGATGCCCACCCTCATGGACGTTGTTCAAGGAGAAAAGGAGCTGACAAGAAACTATATTGAGCAGTTTCGCCAAACTGCGATAAAATTGCCCTCAGGCAACTCCGATTCCTCCTTAATTGAGATTTACCAAAAGAGGCTACTTTCCACAATCAGCCTCTGGATGGGCGAAAGTCAGTTTAAGGACTGGAAGACTTTCATCATCAGCACCACTGGCACAGAAAACAAGCTGAAGAAAGCCTGCCAACTGGGGTTCTACATCTCGGAATGAGAAGACAAGGGTAAACGCCCTAATGCCAACAACAACAACGGCAGTAATTCCTCCAACAACCGAGACAACAACTGCAAGCAGGCTATGGTGGCCGACACAGCCCAAAAGCCTAAACCAAAGCCGACAGAAAAGCAGTGGCCTCAGATGACCTTTTCCTTCGAGGACAGCCACGTCAAACCCATCTTGGACATGCTCATACAAGGGGGTAGAATTCAGCTCCCCCCACCAAGACGGGAACCTCGGCCGACAGAGATGGAGATCCCTAGTACTGTCACTACCATCGCTATGTCCACCATGCTACACAAGACTGCTTCCAACTGAAGCGATCCATCCAGTATCTCATCGATTCTAAGGCCCTGGCCATTGATTTCGAAGAGGTGACCGTGGCAGCTAACATGATGTCAGTACAGTTCGGCAGCTTCTCTCTGACAAAGACTCAAGATGGAGTAGTACCTGTCTCCAGAGCAAAGATGGAGGTCGCTAACCTTCCACCTCCTCGAGATCAGGCTGCTGGTCTAGTGCCTCTCACCACATCACGAAGGGAGGTCATATGGGTCCATCCGGACCTGGTACCTGAAATGACTCAGTCCGCACCGCCCTCTACCAGCAAGAAGAAGGGTGGGAAAGTCAAATCCTGTCGCACAATCTCGACAGAAGTCGAAGAAGCTACAGCCATCGTCACCCGGTCGGGTGCACATTCCCAACCTACATCGGGTAACTCGGCTGAAGATCATCAACCGGCTACTGCTGATGCCCCAGGACCTTCTCAGCGTTCGACGACCGAAAAGGCTAGGCCGAAGGAGAATCACTTTAACAAACCACTCCGAAAAGAGGCGCCTCATGGGCTAGAGAGGCCCTACAACTTTGACATCTTGGCACAATTGGCCAACACACCGGCCAAATTGTCGCTATACGAGCTCCTAAAACTCTCCAAAAATATTTGCGTCGCATTGAGCGAGGCACTCCAGAATGCTGACACATATCTGGCTCAGTCCAGTCTCACTGGGGAGAACTCGCCTGCAGATCTTCAAGACAGCGCTTGCACAGGTGCAATGTCCAACATTGTCTTCACTCTACTGGATATGCTTATCAAGACCAACCTGCATGATCGCCCTCTATATTATACTGGATACGTTGGCGATATCAAGGTGGATCGGATGCATATTGATCCCGGTTCTTCCATAAGCATCATCCCGAAGAGCGTATTGTACCACCTGTGCATCCCAATGCATCGCCTGACACCGACAAGCACTGCCATCAGCGGTTTTAATTCAGGTAGAAGCTATCCGATCGGGAAGATCCGTCTGAAATGCCAAATCGACGATCTACAATCAGAAGTGACCTGTTACGTCATAGATGCGGACACTTCCTACAATATTCTCTTGGGACGTCCTTGGATACACGATTACATGATCGTACCTTCCACACTGCACCAGTGCTTTAGGTACATCGACAAGCATGGCTTCGTGAGGACAGAATTTGTCGACATCGATCCCTTTAAAGGGGTCGAATCCTACTACTCGGACTCATGCTTGTATGAGAAGTCAAAAAGGCACCTTATCGAAAGGGATACTCAAGCTCAAACTGAGGCAGCAACGGGAGTGGAAGAACCTCTGACGATCCACCTCCAAGCCGGTAAACTTGGCAGAACTGTACCCCTTACGGCTACTCTGCATAAGGATGCAATCAGCCTCTCCGCACAGGAAGGACAGATGATAATCCGACTGCCAAGGTCTGACCAAGCGCCAAGACCCACGACAGAGCCCCTAACAATCAGGCTGCCTAGCGCTAGACAACAACAGACAGAGGAGCTCAATCCCTCTGTCAAGCCGATGACGATTCGTCTTCCCAGAATGAATCGGCAGACGAACACTAAGCCGGGGACTGCTAGCCAGCCAACTACTCCCCGCCCAGCATCGAACACCAAACTGGGGGTCGCTAGTACGCCAACGACTCCACGATCCGCTCCACCAATGGAGCCCCTAATGATTAAGCTTTCCAAGTCATCCTTCCAGTCTTCATTGACACAGGGGGTGGCCGAAGAAGAGTCAGAACTGGCCAATTATGTGGCTTCTCACACTGATGTTCCATCCGCAGATGATATAATTCCACTGGAAAAGATACCTTACTTCGTCAATAAAGGACTATTTTTGAACTACCTCGAGCTTAATAAGCTTTGTACAATGTATGCCATGGAACACGGTATAAGTATCCACTTACACACACAGGTGACAAATGTTTACACCGCGAACCAACTTGCTCCCGGAGAAGACGCCTGTTTCATAATCAAAGGAGAGGACCATCCAATCATCTTCGGCCGAAAGAATGATCCATAACCCTTCAGGGTAGAAGAAGTTGATCTCGAATCTGACACCGGGAGACTGTCCCTTTATCTATATAGTTCTCGATCCAAGTACCTCATGCAAAACTATGAGTATGATCTGGAAACTACACCAGGCTTGAACCACGATATTGGACGGCGGCTACCCTTACAGTTGCCAGTCCCGGCTGGAAAACCATAGGATTACTACAACAAGACCATATGTGGGCTAGGTTATGTTACACCTGCAACGACCCCTGAAAGATCAGATGAGGAATGCGAGTGGCATTCCAACTCAACCGGATCACCAACTTCTGATTCGGATGTCAGCATCGGGGACGTATGCAGGGAAGTCTTGTCTGTTAATATGGCATTCGTCGACGTCTATAAAGAAGATGAAGACATTTCCAAAAATTTTGAGTTAGAGCCGTGGGCCCAATATATAGACGCACAATGGGAGAAGCGGTTCGAACAGAGAGAGCCTCCCACTGAAGATGAGGTCGTGCAAGTTAACCTCGGCGATGAGTCCTCTCCAAAACCAATCTTCGTTAGCAAAAGTCTGACAGACGAAGAGCGAAAATCACTAACGCAACTCGTCAGAGAATATATCGACGTATTCGCTTGGAGCTATGAAGACATGC
Source organism: Iris pallida (assembly GCA_029216955.1). Classification (NCBI taxonomy): domain Eukaryota; kingdom Viridiplantae; phylum Streptophyta; class Magnoliopsida; order Asparagales; family Iridaceae; genus Iris; species Iris pallida. The sequence continues at coordinate 23,585,273 of JANAVB010004599.1, read as the reverse complement.
CAGGGCTAAACCTCGAGGTTGTACTTCACAAACTCAACATTCGTCCGGACGCAAAGCCGGTCAAGCAGCAGCAACGACGGTTTCGCCCAGACATCATGAACTCCATCGAGGCGGAGGTTAACAAACTAATAGCCAGCAGATTCATTCGCGAGAAACAACATCCAGACTGGGTAGCCAACATAGTACCAGTTCTCAAGAAGAATAGGAAGATCCGAATCTGCATTGACTTCCGGAATCTGAACGAAGCATGTCCTAAGGATGAGTTTTTCCTTCCTATTACAGATATAATGATTGACAACACCTGCGGCTTCGAGTGCATGTCATTCATGAATGGCTTCTCAGGGTACAATCAATTCAAGATGTTCCCTGACGACGAAAAGCATACATCATTCCTAAAACCAATTGGCACATACTGCTACACAATCATGTCATTTGGTTTAAAGAATGCTGGTGCCACCTATCAATGAGCCATGAGCATCATCTTCAGAGATCATTTACGCAAGACAGTAGAGTGTTATGTCGATGACATCATCGTCAAGAGCCGCTCTAAAGAAGATCATCTGCATGATCTGAAGACAGTATTCGACCTGATGTGGGTGCACAATTTGAAGATAAATCCTACGAAGTCTTTCTTAGGCGTATCTAGCGGGAAGTTCTTAGGTTTTATCGTTACCTTCCAGGGTATCCATTTCGACCCTGAGAAGACCAAGGCAATTATGGAGATGGGTCCTCCAAGAAATCTTCGTGAACTCCGAGGCCTTCAAGGAAGGCTAGCTTATATCAGGAGGTTTATCTCTAACCTCTCCGGATGATGTCAACCCTTCATGCATCTCATGACGAAAGGCATCTCCTTCGTATGGGATGAAGAGTGCCAGCGTGCCTTGGACAACATCAAAGAATACCTGTCAAACCCTCCAGTCCTGGTGGCCCCAGTTGCCGAAAAGCCACTCTTGCTCTATGTGCAAGCTATGGAGCATTCTCTCGGTTCTCTACTAGCACAAAATAATGATGCAGGCCATGAGCAAGCTATATATTACCTCAGCCGCATGATGATGGGACCAGAACATCGATACACTGCCGTGGAGAAGGAGTGTCTTGCTCTGGTTTTTGCCATTCAAAAGATACGACACTACGTCACGGGGCAAACCATCCATGTCGTATCAAGAATTAACCCCCTCAGGGTTCTCATGACCAAGCCAGGTGCACTCAGCTCTCGGCTCGCTACCTGGACGATATTATTGTCTTCCTACCACATGATCTTCGTCCCGCAGAAGGCTGGTAAAGGTCAAGCTTTGGCAGACTTTTTAGCTGCTCATCCAGGTTCAGAATCAACCAGAATAGACGAAGAGATTCCAGATGAGGTCGTTAATTCAAATGTGGTCTCTCATAATGCCGTGTAGTGAATGTTCTTCCACGGTGCTTCCAGAACTGGGCCCAAGGGTAATATCGTCGCTGGAGTCAGAGTGGTGCTGATTTCTCCCTTCGGGCTGGTGATCAATCGGGCTTACTATCTCACGGAGCCCTGTTCAAACAATATGGCCGAGTACAATGCTTTGGTCATTGGCCTCCGACTTGCAAAGGAGCTGGGGGTAGAGTATCTTGAAGTATACGGCAATTTGCAGTTAATCGTCAATCAGATCCGGGGTTCATACGAGGTTTGCCATGAAGATATGTTCCCTTATCACCAAATAGCGATTAACATCATTTTGTCATTTGAAGGGTTCTTCATAGAACATGTTCCCAGACTCCAAAATATCGAAGCCGATGTCCTAGCAGGTCTTGCCGCTTGCCTAGCGGTCCCAAAGTATACTCATCATTTGGTAGACGTAATAGGCCACAAATTGGTCTGTCCCAAGAACAATGTTCAATATGTAGAGAGTTACTCCGCTCTGACATTCGGCGAAGCACCAGACTGGAGACAGCCATTCATTGACTTCGTACTCTATGGCATCTTGCCCGAGAATCCAAAGGAAGCCACTTCTATCAGAAGACGTTCCCTCAGATTCTTCTAAGATACAGAGACGAAATGCTGTATAGACGATCATACGATAGATTACTGCTTCGGTGTCTGTCAAATACAGAAGCCAAAGAAGCTGTACGTAAAGCTCACGACGGCGTTTGTGGGGCCCATCAGCCTGGCCCAAAATTGTAAGATCGCCTTCGCCGAATGGGCTATTACTGGCCCATGATGGTTGCAGATGTGATAGACTATGCAAGAAAGTGCAAAGCCTGTCAAGTCCATGCAGATTTCATCCACCAGCCAACCGAGTTTCTATAACTGACGGTGGCATCCTGGCCATTCGAAGCATGGGGAATAGACATCATTGGTCCAATCACTCTGCCTTTGTCCAGAGGACATCGTTTCATACTGGCAATCACAGATTACTTCTCCAAATAGGCAAAGGATATTCCGCTGGCAGAAGTGAAGACTTCAAACGTGATCAGCTTCCTTAAGCATCATGTCATCTATCGTTTTGGACTGCCCCGAAGGGTCATCCATGACAACGGTCCACAGTTCGCAAGACACGCCTTCTATCGGTTCTGCAACAAACACCGAATCCAGAATATTGCTTTAACGCCATACAATCCGGCAGCGAATGGGTTGGAAGAAGCATTCAATAAAACTATAATCAAGCTGCTCAAAAAGTTCATGTCTTCAGACAAACGTGACTGAAATGAGAAGCTTGGCAAATGCTTATGGGCATACCATACTACAGCCCGGACGGCCACTGGGAACACACCATTCTCTCTGGTATATGGGAGTGAGGCAGTTCTCCCACTGGAGACTCAAATCCCCTTACTCCGTGTTGCCCTTACCTATCGATTGACAACGGATGATAATCATAATCGCCGGTTACAAGAGTTGGAGGCTCTAGATGAGAAGCGCCTGTTAGCTCAACAACGAATCGAGCTGTACCAAGCACGTATATCGGAAGTTTTTAACAAGAAAGTTAAAATCAGAACATTCCAAGTGGGCTATCTCGTTCTGGCAGTTCGGAGGCCGATGGTTATGACTCACAAAACCGTCGACAAATTCCAGCCTAAGTGGGAAGGCCCATTTGTCATCGAGGCTGTATTCTCCAATGGTACTTACCGCCTCGTAAAACAAAACGGAGACTTGCTCATGTTGCCCATCAACGACAAGTTCCTAAAGAAGTATTATGTCTGAAATGACATCCTCCAAATTTCTTAGATTGTTGAGTTATGTACCCTCTGGTACCGCTGAACTGACACTCTGACTCCAAATTTCTTAGATTGTTGAGCTATGTACCCTCTGGTACCGCTAAATTCATACTCTGACTCCAAATTTCCTAGATTGTTGAGTTATGTACCCCTTTGGTATCGCTGAACTCACACTCTGACTCCAAATCTTCCAGATTGTTGAGTTATGTGTCCTCTGGTACCGCTGAACTTACACTCTGACTCCAAATCTTTCAGATTGTTGAGTTATATGCCCTCTGGTACCGCTGAACTTACACTCTGATTCCAAATCTTCCAGATTGTTGAGTTATGTACCCTCTGGTACCGCTGAACTTACATTCTGACTCTAAATCTTCCAGATTATTGAGTTATGTACCCTCTGGTACCGCTGAACTTACATTCTGACTCCAAATCTCCCAGATTGTTGAGTTATGTACCCATAGGTACCGCTGAACTTATACTCTGATCACTCCAGATGAATCTATATCGTATCTTTTGGGTAGTAAGTCATGTATTATCATACCTCTGAACTTCCTTCCCAAAAGAGCATCTTTTCTATGATCTAATGCCCGTACTTTCAATGCATAAACATGGTAACAGATCAACAAATTTTTCGAAACAACTACGTCGATGTCACCTCTGAGTTGCTTCACCTCCATCAAAAACAAACCACCCCTCACGTAGAACTTCTACGTCCATATTACCTCTGAGTTGTTCTTTGTACCCTTCATTGTGTCCACTCCTGTCACGTCCTCATTACCTCTGAGTAGGAAGATTCCATCAAAAAAAACTCTCATATTTACCACGTCCTCATTACCTCTGAGTAAGTATGTTGGTTTTCTCTCGACTTATTATCCGTACCCAAGACTGGAGTACGCCAAGGATAATAGGCCCATAAATGTCCTCTGTTGACCATAAATGCCAGCAGCTGACCACAAATGTTGTACTAGGTCCCCTAGTACATCCACATCTTTCCTCATCATCACATGCTTTTGGAGCCCAGCTGTTCCATAGCATTCTTTCACCCAATACATAGAACTTCTACGTTGATAGCACCTCTGAGTTGTTCTATGTATCCTCATTTGAGTTCACTCCTACCACGTCCTCATTACCTCTGAGTAGGAAGGTTCTACTTTAGACCTATATTTACCACGTCCTCATCACCTCTGAGTAAATATGATGGTTCCCACTCTCAACTTATTATTCGTACCTAAAACCAAGGTACGCCAAGGATAATAAGTCCACATAAAATCCCCAGCGAAAGTACCCAAACCTATCACGTCCATGCTACCTCTGATAGGATTTCCGCACCTAAACAACTCTACTTTCCATGATTCTTATTCAAAGTATTCCAAATTTGTAATTTGGAAACTTTAAAGGGGGACTTGTAGAAGCATGAAAAATATTGCTTTTAGTCCCACATTGGAAATGAGAATAAGAAAGGGCTCACTCTATTCTATAAATAGAGCTCCCTTTCCTCCTTTGAAAAGGGCACCAACTTTTCTTCCCTCCTTCCAACTTGGACTCTTCCTACTACGCACCTTCGGGTGCTAAGTCGAAGAAGTCTAGGGCAGCGCGGGCTCGTTGAGCTCAGTCAGCTGTCCCAACCTCCGACCATCAGAGAGCTCCGCTTACCGTTAGGCGGGCCTCTGATGGAAAGTTGTACAAAACCGCCCGTGTCCAGCCCCCGACGGTAAACAGACAGGATGGTTCTCAAGAGTCTTCCAACAAAGATCGAGGGCAAGTGCTTTTACTAGCCCCACATCAGGGAGCAAACGTGGTGCCAACACACTCGTGTGCTCGGGATATCCGGGCCCACAAAACGAGTGCAAAGGTTGACCAAGATGTCCTTGACTTGCGAGATATGATCCTTCACAAGTACAAGAAAAGAAGAGGATTCTCTGCGTGGCCCGAAAATCAACATGAAGCTTCATGCGGCTCAAAACCCAGGAATCTTCATGCGGCTCACAAAATCCAGGAAGCTTCATGCGATTCAGAAACTTCATGCGGCTCAGAAATGTCATGCGGCCCAGAAACTTCATGCGGCCCAGAAGCTTCATGCGGTTCAGAAGCTTCCTGCGGTTCAGAAACCGCATACGGCTCAGAAATCTTATGCGGCTCGGGAAGAGCCACATGGCCTCATGCGGCTCAAAACAGGCCGATTACAGCTGGCCATAATTACTCCCTACAGATGGTCATTAAATGCTCTGATATAAAGTGACAGTTCTGACGGCTCTGACATAATGAGGAGACGTGTCAGGCTCCTCAAAAGACAAGAAAATCTTGAAGACAGTCAGCACAGTCCACAAAATCCAAAGAAGCTTTCTATGCGGACCGCCCACCCTTATGCGGCAGCCATCCTCATGCGGCTGCCACCCTCATGCGACTGCCACTCTCATGTGGCTCGGATTGTGGAGGGCCACCCTTATACGGTTCAGTTGGGGTTCGCTCTTATGCGACTGCCATTCTCATGTAGCTCGAATTGTGGGGGCCACCCTTATGCGGTTCAGTTGGAGGCTACCCCCCATGCGGCTGCCACTCTCATGCGGCTCGGATTGTGGAGGACCAACCTCCATACGGTTCAGATTAAAGGACGTCTATGCGGCTCAGTTGTAAGTACGTTCATGCAGCTCAGTTGTAAGGACGTTCATGCGGCTCAATTGTAAGGACGTTCATGCGGCTCAGTTGTAAGGACCTCCATACGGTTCAGATTAAAGGACTTCCATGCGGTTCAGATAAGGCCATCCTTATGCAGCTCTGACACGATGCCGCACTCATGTGGCTCAACTATGACAGTCTTCCATACGGCTCGTAGCAGTTGGGACACGTGGCAGGAGTTGATCAAATCTCAACAACTCAGCTTTATGGCAATCGACATAACAGGCAGTTGGGACACGTGGCAAGAGATTGACCGAGATTTATTCACTTGGATTTGCTGACATCAACAAATCACCACAAAGCAGATTTGGTGCAATCAACATTAACTGCCCAGATCGATTTGTTCCAATCAACATTAACTGCCCAAATTTGTTGCAATCAACATTAACTGCCCAGATCGATTTGTTCTAATCAACATTAACAGCCCAGATTGTTTTTCAACAAACAAGATCAAGGCTAATCTTCAGCATATCCTTAACCGCCCATTTTTTATGGAGCAATTACTGCACACCCTACTTATCCCAAAGCCCTATAAATAGCAAGGTGCCATTCCCTTACAAAAGCCTGGAGAGAGAGGAGCACACAGAGAGCGGCGGAGACTCAGAGAGAAATATAGAGCAACTTCCGTCCACGCAGAGAGCATTTTTTCATCAGGGCCAAGGCTACGTCCGATCGTCCAAGGAGTAAGGCAGAGTTGCCGTCACTCTTCCGAGCCTCTACCGTCACCCCACAGAATCAAAAATAAATAATTGTACTTTAGATTGCTTTTCCTAGGTTTTATTCCTAGGCTCTTTTTTGCACAAGCGAGTTTGTATTGTGAAGTAAAAGTCCAGTCCTCCCATAAAACTGTTCTGTTCTTTTATAATCAATGGCAAACAACAGTGTCGAAAACCAAGTTTATCCGCCCTTTGTCGTAAGCAGCGTAGTCGTGGACATCCATATACAGCTCCAAATTAGGCTCCGGCTCTGATGCTAAAGGAACAAGTTCTCTGTGTGAGGGCCACTGATAGTAATTCTGTATGAAATCTCTCGAGAATAAATGATATGTCACGTCCACTTCTGGATGATATTTTAAGTTGTGATATCTCACACATGGACACTTAATTTTCGTACGGTCCATGTACTAAAGGAATGCCTTGGCAAACTGCTGGAACTGCTCTACCCTCTGTATAAATTCATCCCATACACCGCACATGTCATCAGGATGACGATTGTACATCCACGAACGATGCCGCAGATAGTAATTCATATCCATTTGAAGATAATTTTACAAAGATGGATATACATTATTCGAGTATATTGTCTAAATGGATGCATAGATCGATGGATACACATGAGTATTAAATGAGTGTCATCACGTATTCAATGTTAGACCTTCTCTTCAAAAGAATTTTACTTCTGTAAGCCTTTTGCAGCTTTTAGAGTTATACAAGATTTTTGAAAGATAGTAGAAAAGGCCAAGTATTATAATTTTTCTTCTCTAGAATTTTTCGTTCTTTGTTAGTTTCCCGATTTTTTACTCCTTTCGCTATTTATCTTTTCTACAATTTTTTGCAAATCTATATAACCTTAAAAGCCTCAAGAAGGCTTAGAGATGTAAATTTACTTTTCAAGGGATAACATGGACACTTGACTTTGGATTGATACAGACACTTATCTAAGTATCTAAGATACCTAGCTAGCACTTACCTACGTATCACCTTAACTCTAGGTGTTTGTGTATCATGTGGATATTATGTACTATGGTACACAATATCACATTGATATACTCTTGTATCTTGATACTGTAAGAACAATTGGTATGAGCAATAATACCCCTACAAGGAGAAGCAGCTTTGATACCAATTGTAGGAACGAGATGTAAATTGCTATACTCTAAAGGGAGGTGAATAGAGTAGACAACAGAAAATTATTTATTAAAAAATATTAGCAACAAGATCACAGAATATATCACAGATATGTAAATGCAAAAGTAAGAGCAGAGGGCAAACGCAAACACAAGAATGTATACTGGTTTTCTCTTGTGAGAACTAATCTAGTCGGAAGAATTCCAACTTCCAGTTGAAATCCACTATGGAAAAATACCGCAAGTTTTTATGCGAAGTTCTTACAACTTCTACAACGTGAGCTTTGATCCGAAGTACTCGACCAACTTCAATTGTGAAGTATCTTTCTTCAATCAAGCCTCTGATTATAATCACTCTAAAACTTCTAGACTGTACTGTCATGACCCGCACCCAGTGAAAGGGCACAATACCGTAGGTATGTCCAGCCTACGCCGCAGTGTTGGCGGTAGAACGCTGTCCTAGGTCTCAACAATCGCTAAACACAATATAATGTACCTATCCAATATATACTCTCCAAACGGAGTGCAATCTCAGAAAGATACAACTCAATCACAAAATAACTTAAGAGAGATAACAGCACGATTTTGGATAGAAAGATTTCAAAATGCGATACAAACCAGAATAGAAATAATTTTAAGTGTTATCAACATAACAGACAAAGTATATGAAATAATAACATAGCATAAGATAATTGGAGACAAATCCAGATAATGTCCTAGCAGTCTAATATAGGCACTAATGGTGTCTTCTTTAGGCTAGCTGGATCCTCCTGGTGATCCAGGTCGTAAGTATCGTCTAATTAAGTCCACATCGTAATAAGTGATGCAGAAATTCTCCAAGTTCTTTGTAAATTTTTGTCAACATATCCAGTCAGGATTAAAGCAAAATACATAACTCTGAAAGCAGTTTCATCGTATGGTAGAAAATATAGAACAAGCAATAGAATAAGATACATAAAATGCTGTAATGGATGTACAGGAATGCAGAAATATAAATATGGAAACTGAGCACATGAATAAGATAGAGAATATATGAACTATAATTAATATAAGCGATTCAGAGCACAAGACAGTTATGTGATTGGTTTAGATTGCACATGAGTAATCTACGGTAACTCGATTATGCGTGAAGGCATAATCGACATATGCATGAGTACACTAGGGGATTTAATCACATAACCACTTCTACTCTCCTACCCCAATCAACACACAAAGATTCGATCAAGTTACGTTACTTACACGATTATTATTTCACATGGAGCACATGATAGTACATGAGAGCACATGAATGACACAAATACAAGGAGTACACGATGCACACGATAAAGTACATGAACATGGAATACCCAATGTACCCGGTAAGGGAATAACATCTCATGACAAGATCCATATATTACCAATCCATGTTAACAATGTGTCAGCATCAAGTAAAGTAGTCTAGAGCAGACAATATAGATATTATCACGATAAAAACAATAAGAGAATATACTCGCCTGATATCCTGAGCAACGGCTGTGTATCGGTATCCGAACTGGAGTCACAAAGACCTATTATAAAATTTATAGGGTTACAGAGTGTTCTAGAGTAAACAATAGATTTAAATGTGTTATCTATTTGCTGTTAGGCCACTTCTAGGTCAGAAAGTCAAACTGAGTCAATTGGTCAACTCTGGATCAAACTTGATCTAATTAGTTAATATCTAAGGGTATTGGCTAAGTTAGACTATTGTGCTAGTGCTAAAAGTGGCATCAAGACCATATTCCATTCCTAGATTAAACTTATCTATTACCCATACCCTTTAGTATACTATAGAATACTACCACAAAGCCCCTTATCAACTACTAACATTACACCTATATATATAACTTATATATATACACAAGATATAAACTACTGCTAAATGGAACTGAAACATATGGATACATTGGGACTGAACTCACATTATATAGACTGAACAGTATCCTAGGACTGAACATAGATAATTTATCACTGATACCAAGTGAGGCTCAAACAAGTAGAATAGGATTGAACTAAATGGGAGTATCCTAGGACTAATATCAAAAAGGATGACTGAAACAAGATGGATGTAGGGACTGAATTAATTAGTATGGTTGTACCAAGGGTTCAAAACATGCTACTTAGCAATGGGGACTTAACCTATATGAGGTAATATGGACTGATATCTAATATAAGGAAAGTCTGGACTAAACAAGTGGGTAGGATCATACTCAAACTCAGGTGGACTATATAAATAGTATAGGACAGACACACCAAGAGGATGGGGGCCACACCTAAAAACTAAACTGATATCTTAACAAAGTACATGGGCCAAACAATGGTGATATGGGACTGCCCAATTGTTCAGTAGGGACTGAACACCAAAAGCAATTAGGCTAGAAATGTAGGAGTAGTGACTGAAACCCATACACTACATCACTTCCTTCCCATGACTGATACCTTCGTCCAAAACTCGAGCCTTCACACCCGTGGACTGACTATAATGGATATAAAAGGACTGAACATCAAGTGTTAGTGGACTGAGATAATAGGATATGGTGTGGGCTAATTCCAGTTAAGGGACTGGACATTTAGTTAAAAGGGAAAAATATCAACTATGAATGAAATTAAGCAATACATTTAATAGAACTAGACAGTAAGTTAAAAAAGTACTGAACATTAGACAAATATGGAATTGGACATGAGGATAATTGGGAATTAAACCAACATCCCAATACTTGACTTAGAATGAGAGGACTGAACCTGAACAAGTAGGACTAAGACCTATGAGATGCAGGACAACATCAATTGGGGTTGGGCATTTGATTTCAGTGGACTGAAATCCAAAGTGATATAGGGACTAATCTCAAGAACAAGTTCCCTCCCTCCCTCCCATCCCATATCTGAACTAAGTGGATGATGGGTTCGAATATTCAAGTTCAAAACTGAACATTGTGTGGACTGAAATAACTAAATTGCTAATAAAAGGTTCATACAGGAACTGGTACCAAGTCCACTAAGGACTGATACTCAAATTAAGACTTGAGCAAATAATGAGGTGGGGCTAACAGGTATCAATGGGACTGATACTAACACATTCTCATACTCGAGCCTCTTCTCATGACTGAACTAAAAAAGTATAGTGGTATGAACTTAATAGTGAAAAAGGGGACTGATATCTAATGCTAATAGGTGAGCTCTTAGATATGGACTATACAGTCGAGGTTAAGACTGAACACAAATGATAATATGGAATGCACACATCATGTATGAACAGGTCTGAACAAATAAAAGAACAGGGGAACATAATCAAAATATGAAGTGGGACTGTACATAATGTGTTTGTATCCAATAATCGGATGGATAATTAAGTAAGGGATTGCACAATAAATATTCAGTGGAAAACAAATATAAGGTGGGTCTGAACCTAGATTGTGACTGGTATAGCATCACAATATGCATGTTTGGATAGAACATACTGTTGGAATTATTCAATAATTAAGGGGCCACACATGTAAAATTAATTGTGTTTAGGCTATCTAAATAATTAAGCCAAATTAAAGTAATCTATTTGGAAATTGGCTTAAGGGTATAATTGTCATGGAATTAATGTGTAGATACCGGAGATAATTCTAATTTGATGAGGGGCCAAATTAGAAAAGTCAAAACATATAAATATATGTATTCGTTAAGGTTATGGTCCCCAACTTATACGGCCACCAAAAGAGAGGTTCTCTTTTTTATCTTCTGCATCTCCATCAATAGAAAGAGAGGGACAAAGGATTCGGGTTCTCTTTGTCATTAAGGGTCGTAGCAAGTTGGAAGATCGAACCCCATAAAATGACGGCCGCTTCAAGATCCATCAAGCCTAGCAATGGATTCAGGTACGCTTCCGCAATTTTTATTATGTTCTTCATCTCATGAATCGACATGGTACAATAATTTATAACAAGTGGTATTAGAGCCACCCTTGTTTGATTCATGAGTTTGAAATTTTCAAATTCAATTTTTGTCGGTATTCAGAAACCCTAGATCGTAAGATCTAAATTTATTTAGGATTCTGATTGTTCTATGGAAGCTTTTATTATTCACCGAGCATTTTTATATATATATGAAGAATTCGGTCTCAATTGCTTCCACATGTCCATGAATTTTGTAAAACAATTGCTTAAGATTTCGAAACCAAAAGAGTAACGTGCTAGCATGCTTCACGTTTCTTGCTACTACTACTTGAGGTGTCCATGAATTTTTCTTTCCCGAACGCTTTCGTTCATGAATTTTTTCATCTTTGAAAAATACGAATTCAATTAAGCATTATTGGTGCAAACTTTTTAGGCTAACCTGTTGTTATTATGCTACTGTTACTATATTGATTTGGTAGGCACGGCCATAATAAATGTTAACATTGTTTTGCTGCCAATTTTCTATTGATTTGATTGGCATACTTAAGGAAATCTTGATAGAAATTTTAATTTATGTACAGTAATGACCTCCCTATTCATGCTTAAATATTAGATATGGACGCATGTGATAATGACCATAGAAATTCTCTATTTTATTAAATATGCATGAATATGCTTATTGCTGGACATGTAATAATATGGAATGTCGGTTAGATTCCAATTACTCATGCTGATAGATATTTGGTGTTACTCAATTTAGAGTGTTTTTCAATCTAAGTTGATCATTGGAGGACAAATTGGAATCAAATATAGACAATTTTATGTTTGGCATAAATTTAGTTTCCAATAAATTTATGTTCTAAGTCATATATTTGATGTAATCTACTGACGTACATATCTTCAGCAGATTATTTTAATATAATCTTTATGGGTTATTTGAAGCAATCTATTGGTCCATATCTTCAGTAAAATATTACGTAAATTTTATTATGTTGACAATGCTCAGTTTAGTCAAATTAAGAATATTTTTTTGAATCATGTAAAGAGATTCACATGCTTATGATTATCTTATTTAAGTTGTAATATTTTAATTATGCATGTACATAAAGTTTTGGACATGATTCAGTTTTGTAAAATTTAGTCAACATTCAAATTTTTTTTGGTGCCTTTTGTGACTAGCAATAGTTGTCTAATATTCTAAATAGATCCATTGATACAAGATGTCGCCAAAGTGACCTCTCTTGTGTAGATAGTCTATGAGGGATGTTAGATGTTTGTGTGTGTAAATTTATGCGAGTATTAGCCGGCCCAAAGGAAGGTTAATACTTGGCCGAATTGTACACATACTTGTGGTGATAAATGTGTGACAATTATACGGTTTACATGTGAATAATAATCCGATCCAAAGATAGGCTTATTATTTTACATGACTTATTGTCAACGTTTGATCATTACACCAAGAATACCACTTGCAGTTAATATCACTGTCCAAAGACTTGATATTAATGATGTACTAGGTATCTTGAGATGAGGTTCACCATTATTTGAATTTGTTTGACTATATTTTACGCTTTGGTTATTTGTTAGAGCATGTTTATTTTTTGTTGCTTTGTTCTCTTTACAGTTAATGTTGTTAAAATATCTACCAATAAGATTTTAATTTTTATCTTTAATGAGATAAACTTTAAGGGCAAAAATAAATGAATACAGTAGCTGCTAAGGGTCCAGATCAAAAGAAACAACAATATAAAACTAAGGGTTGTTCTTTTGTGATAAGTCAGGACACATAAGGAAGAAATATACAAAGTACCACGCATGGCATATAAAAAAATTATATTTCTAAATTTGATCTGTTCTGGGGTTAATTTAGATTTAGTACCAAGAAACTCATGGTAGTTAGATTCTGGTAGGACTACCCACATTAATGTTCTAGGCAAGGTTGCCTGAGTTACCGAAAGTCAATTGATGGTGAAAGATACATCTATGTGGGTGACGACAATTCGGTAGAAGTGAAAGCAATAGGACATTTTAGGTTATTTTTAGGAACCGATTATTATTTGGATTTGATAGACACTTTTATTGTACCGTCTTTTAGATGAATTTTAGTTTCAGTTTCCTTAATGGACAAATCTGGTTATCATTGTTCATTTGGAAACAATAAGTTTATTCTATCTTTAAAATTAAATATTATTGGTAACGGTTCCCTTAAGGTTTATGATAACCTATATTCAGTTGAAACTATTGCATCTTATAATGAAATCTTGCAAGTGAAGTCATGTGGTACTAAACGCAAAATTAACAATATATTTTTTTAGCCTCATTATGACATAAGCATTAGGTTACTTCTCTAGAAATAGAGTTGAACGATTTGTGTTTGATGAGATTTGGATTCCATTGACTTTATAGACTTTAATATTTATATTGAATGTGTAATGGAAAGACGGACCAAAGTTAAATTATAAGCAGCTACTCTATTGGTTATACTATAGATCAAGGGGCTGATAATGTAGTGCTCCGCTCCGCGAAGGCACTAGATAAATAGAAAGATCGGATTACTAGCTCTACAACAGAAGACGATTGATCTGGGTGAGTGGACAAAGACTCATTTTATGATTCGCTTGCGCCTAATAAGAATCTGAGCTTTTGAATGAATGTTGTTGCTAATAACAAGACAGTAATCTTGAGTATGCTTATAAGAGAATCCGTACACTGTCTGCTGAGAAAGAGAAATGTTTCCTGTTTAAAAAGATGATGGAATTGTTTATGAATTGCTCGATTGATGCATGATGGTTTCATTTGATATTGCATGTGCATTGGGGTATCCACTTAGTGACGAGCTGAACCCTAGAGAGTCACAGCGACTAGCGACGAGCTGAACCTATACAAGTCACAGCGGTTAGCGACGAGCTGAACCCAAGAGTCACAGTGGCTAGCGACGAGCTGAACCCATGCGAGTCACAGCGGTTAGCGACGAGCTGAACCCAAGAGTCACAGCGGCTAGCGACGAGCTGAACCTATGCGACTCACAGCGGTTAGCGACGAGCTGAACCCGTGGGAGGCACAGCGGCTAAGATAGAATTGATATGTTGGCTTTTCAGAGATGTTTTTAAAAGAATGTAAACTGACTCTATATGCATGGAATGAACATAGGTAAAGAGAAGCAAGATCACATCACAAGAAAATGTTTTCTCACTAAATGAACAGTGATCGTTTCAGACAAATGTAGCTCCTTTGTTCACAATCACCAGTATGCTGATATACTGACCCACCATCAGTCTGCATGCAGGTGCACTATAGATCGAGAAGGATAGTTCGAAGCAATAGCCCGTGCCTCATCCTCAGGAGCCAGAAATCAGAAGAGATGACATCTGTTGCAAGAGTTGGTTTTGTATATAAAGGGATGTAATGTATGGAAACAGAATCATTGTAATCTGTAAAGTTCTGAGAGAATGTAACATTGTATCAGAGAGAATCGAGAGCTTGTAATCTGTTCAAATGAAATCAATAAAGAGAATTGTTTCTTGTTACCATTGTATTTTATGCTTGTATTCTGAAATATGTTCGCTGTTGCTTCAATTATCTGCGATACGTTCTGCTGCGTATTGTCAATCTTGTCTATCTTGTCTTGTTCCAGGTCTTGGCCTTGTGCAAGCGCAACTTAGGCTTGCACGACATCATGCCTTAGCGGGGACGAACGATCCCAAAAGAGCCGAAGCGAGGACGAAAGGACTCTGTGGGATCGGGGCATGACAGAATGGTATCAGAGCAACAGGATCCTCTGGCCAATTGATTCGATTGAATTCAAAGATGTGCTCCTGATCGAAGTTTTCTTGCCTGTTTGATATCATCAATCAGATGAACGTTCTATATAATAAGTCCGTAAATATTTTTATGATGCCGGCATATGTTTTATCGATTTGATTGATTGAGATTGAAATGCTTGATTGAACAAGAGACTTGATATGATCTTAATTATGATTTCATGGATTGATGATGGCGAAGGATGAGGACTATCGCTGCTAAGGATATCGTAAGTTTCTTCTTAAGTTTTGAGGATGAAACTTCTTTTCGGTAGGTAATTATGTAGTGTCCCGCTCCGCGAAGGCACTAGATAAACAGAAAGATCGGATTACTGGCTCTACAACAGAAGACGATTGATCTGGATGAGTGGACAAAGACTCATTTTATGATTCGCTTGCGCCTAATAAGAATCTGAGCTTTTGAATGAATGTTGTTGCTAATAACAAGACAGTAATCTTGAGTATGCTTATAAAAGAATCCGTACACTGTCTGCTGAGAAAGAGAAATATTTCCTGCTTGAAAAGATGATGGAATTGTTTATGAATTGCTCGATTGATGCACGATGGTTTCATTTGATATTGCATGTGCATTGGGGTATCCACTTAGTGATGAGCTGAACCCTAGTGAGTCACAGCGGCTAGCGACAAGCTGAACCCATGCGAGTCACAGCGGTTAGTGACGAGCTGAACCCAAGAGTCACAGCGGCTAGCGACGAGCTGAACCCATGCGAGTCACAGCGGTTAGCGACGAGCTGAACCCGTGGGATGCACAGCGGCTAAGATAGAATTGATATGTTGGCTTTTCAAAGATGTTTTCAAAAGAATGTAAACTGACTCTATATGCATGGAATGAACATAAGTAAATAGTAGCAAGATCACATCACAAGAAAAGTTTTCTCACTAAATAAACAGTGATCGTTTTAGACAAATGTAGCTCCTTTGTTCACAATCACCAGTATGCTGATATACTGACCCACCATCAGTCTGCATGCAACTGCACTATGCATCGAGAAGGATAGTCCGAAGCGATAGCCCGTGCCTCATCCTCAGGAGCCAGAAATCGGAAGAGATGCCAAGAGATGACATCTGTTGCAAGAGTTGGTTTTGTATATAAAGGGATGTAATATCTGGGAACGGGATCATTGTAATCTGTAAAGTTCTGAGAGAATGTAACATTGTATCAGAGAGAATCGAGAGCTTGTAATCTGTTCAAATGAAATCAATAAAGAGAATTGTTTCTTGTTACCATTGTGTTCTATGCTTGTATTTTGAAATATGTCCGCTGCTGCTTCAATTATCTGCGATACGTTCCGCTGCGTATTGTCAATCTTGTCTATCTTGTCTTGTTCCAGGTCTTGGCCTTGTGCAAGCCCAACTTAGGCTTGTACGGCATCACGCCTTAGCGAGGACGAACGATCCCAAAAGAGCCGAAGCGAGGACGAAAGGACTCTGCGGGATCGGGGCGTGACAGATAATTATACAATCCTACACTAAGAAATTTTTTTGAGGCGAGAAGTGTAATATTTTTTGAGGATGTTGAGTTTGGGGGATAAATAAAGTCAAGATCATTGTCTTTGAGAAGGAATCAATTATGATTCCTTCTATCACTTTTGACGATGTCCAGGATTCTATACCTGTCATGATCAAGAAGTGAATTCGGAGTGTCAATAAGACAATGTCGAATTACTTCTATAAGTTGTTGTTGAGATACCTTAACAACGACAACGTAGCGGCACCCCATTCAAGATAAGGTAACTATTCCTAAGGAACAAACTCAACAACCTCAAGAACCGATAATATTAAGATGGTCCACCAGAGAAAGGAGAAATATAATTTCGGATAATATTGTCATATTTCTCTAGGAACGTGAGGAAGACTGTGGATATTGGAAGATTATCTAATCAACTTCCGTCAGGCCATGAAAAGTTCCAGTTCTCAAAGTGGATTGATACAATAAATAAGTAGTATAAGTTCATGCAAGACAATAAAGTTTAAGAACTTGTCCCATTACCAAAAGGTATGAAATCCATTGGTTGCAAATGGATATTTAGAACCAAGAAGGATTCGAAGGGTCATGTAGAGAGGTATAAAGTATGTCTTGTAACTAGTGACTTTACTCAAAATTTTGTGATTGATTTTAAAAAGTTTTTTCTCTTCGGTATCTTTGAAAAACTCCTTTAAAACAATCATAGCATATGTTGCACATTTTGTTCTTGAGTTACATCAAATGGATGTCAAAACGGCATTTTTTCAATGGTAACAATGACAAAACTATTTATATGGTGCAGCCAGAAAATTTTGTGTCGAAAGATCCAAATAATATGATTCACAAATTGACAAAATCCATTTATGGACTCAAGCAAGCTTCTCGTCAATGGTACTACAAATTTCACCAAGATGTTACCTCGTTTGGTTTTGAGGTTAACGTTGTTGAAGATTGTGTGTATCACAAATTCAATGGGAGTAAAATTATTTTTCTGGTTTTGTATGTTGATGACATACTGCTTGTCACAAATGATATAGGCATATTGCATGACACTAAGAAATTTCTATCAAATAACTTTGAGATAAAAGATCTTGGTGACACTTCTTTTGTATTAGAAATTCAAATATAACGAGATCGTTCTCGAGGTATTCTTGGATTATCACAAAAAAGCAATATCGATAAAGTGCTTAAAAGATTTGGCATACAGGAATGCAAATCAGGTGACACCCCAGTCGCTAAAGGAGACAAGTTCAGTATCAATCAGTGTCCTAAGAATAGCCTTGAAATTAAGAAAATACAATAAATTTTTCCTTTATGATCAGTTGTAGGGAGTCTAATGTATGCTCAAGTATGTACGCGTCAGGATATTGCGTATATATTAGGATATTTGGCAGATATTTAAGCAAATATGGATGAATCATTGGGTAGCAGCCAAACTACTTAAGTAATTAATAGAGAACAAGAAATTATATGCTCTTTGTAGGAGATCGGATAATTCTGGAGATCATAAGGTATTTCAACTCCGATTTTGTTGGATGCCAACACAGTAGGAGATCCACATCAGGTTATACTGACTAATAGAGATATATTTTGGATGAGTGTCAAACATGCACTAATAATTTCTTCCACCATGGCAGCAAGGTTTATAACATGCTGTGGGGCATCCATTCAGGAAATATGGTTGTAAAATTTTGTCACAAGGCTGCGCCTACAGTACGGTATTGAAAGACCACTTAAATTATGGTGTGACAATAAATCAGCTGTAATGTATTCCAATAACAACAGAAACTTGTATAAGTCAAGGATATTAACATAAAGTTTCTAGTTGTGAAGGAAAGAATTCAGAATGGTTAAAGTGTCCATATAGCACATTATGGCAAACTCTATTTTAGCGGATCCGCTCACAAAAGTAATATCACCCAGGGTCTTTCATGAGCATACTGCTCATATTGGTGTTATCTCAATTAAATATATGGCAATATAGTGGGAGTTTATATTTTATGTATTTGGGTGCTATTTGGTTTTGGACACATTTATGTATTAAAGTATTTTGGATATTTATCTGATCAGATATATAAAAATTTAGTTCATTCTATTTTCATTATGTTAAAGTATTGATCTCATTAAAGTTAAGGAGGACCAGTTGGAAATAGACATGTATTGATCACATTGCGTGTAATTTCTATGCTACGCATCCATGATTGATCTATGTCATTTAGCTATATTGGTATATGTGACCATTGATGGTTTAGTTACGCTATATGTGACGAAGGTCGCTTTGATCCTATGTTGATATGGTTAATGGACGAGATTGTTCGGATATACCCTAAGGATTAAGATAGCAATTTATGAGCTCACTAAGGTTAACACAATTATAAGGTTACATATGTGGCCCAGTGGGAGATTGTTAGAATTATTCAATAATTAAGGGGCCACACATGTAAAATTAATTGTGTTTAGGCTATCTAAATAATTAAGCCAAATTAAAATGATCTATTTCAAAATTGGCTTAAGGGTATAATTGTCATGGAATTAATGTGTAGATACCGGAGATAATTCTAATTTGATGAGGGGCCAAATTAGAAATGTCAAAACATATAAATATTTGTATTCATTATGGTTATGGTCCCCAACTTATACGGCCACCAAAAGAGATGTTCTCTTTTTTATCTTCTGCATCCCATCAACAGAAAGAGAGCGACAAAGGATTCGGGTTCCCTTTGTCATTAAGGGTCGTAGCTAGTTGGAAGATCGAACCCCATAAAATGACGACCGCTTCAAGATCCATCAAGCCTATATAGCAATGGATTTAGGTACGCTTCCGCAATTTTTATTATGTTCTTCATCTTATGAATCGACATGGTACAATAATTTATAACACATACTGATACTGGACATAGCTATGTACATATATCCCAAACCTCCATTTGACATTCAACACAATAAAATCATACTAAATCACTAGGTAATCATGATATTGATAAATCATAGCAATACCAACCTACCACAAGGCTCAAAACTAAAATTTAGAGCATTGGTGCTCTTTGAATTATTCTGTCAAACACTTGGCATGCGTATCCGATACACTCGTAATACGTACTCCAAATGGATCCAAACTTGACCCAAAGCTCATCCACATATTCTAAATCATTAGTATGACCTAATCTACCAATTTAGATTCTTTTCTCGGATTTCCCCCAATGTGAATCAAAATCTAAAGGGAAAATCCCTCAAATAGGAAGATGAGAGCCTAAACTCCTCTCTAATGGCACCATAATACAATGTACATCCTAAATGAATGCATCTACACTAATTAAATAAAAATTAGAGATTTAGAGAGCTCATACCAATTGGAAGATAGATTCCTAATGCAAAATTCCTATATTAGATCCCCTTCAAGCTCCAAGTGTTAAAATGCTCCAAAGGCTCCCAAGTTGGCCAATAAAGTCTTTTCCTCTCCAAGGGGAAGACAATGAAATTGACTTGAGGAAATTGGACACAATTTGAGAGTAGGAGAAAATTTGGGAAAGAACTCCTAAATTAGGGTTAGGGTTTCTATGGAAAGAGGAGGAAGTAGAAGTTGTTGCTATTAATAGCAAGAGGGGCTAGTGGCCGGCCACTATTAGGGGTTGGTTAGGGTTTTGTTCAAGGGGAAAAGTCCAAGGAGTCCTTCCTAAGTTGTCATGACAAGTTTTAAGGAAAAGGCCCATTCCAACTTAGTGTTTTAGCCTACAAGTTCTAATGACTAATTAATCTAACTAGAGACTAACCATCTTAGGGAAATGGGTTTGATTAGATCCCTAATCTCACTAGCCATGGTCCGCTAGAGTCATGGCTAACATATAAATAAGGTGGCTCTAAGTTAACCAAATAATATCACTAACACCATTAAATACATTAAAATAATATAATTATTCAATTCACACAAAAGTTAAAAATACCCTCATTTTAGAATGTGGTAGTGACAAATGTATCCTCCTTAAAATAATTTTATCCTCAAAATTAAAAGACGAAACTAAGATAGGAAGAAAAGGATAAAAGAATCGTACCTTAAGGCTCAAAAAGATAAGGATATCGCTCGCGCATCACATCCTCCCACTTTCAGGTTGACACACCTGGACAGTTATGCCTCCACGTGATGTGAACCAAAGAAATAGTTTGGTCCTGCAACACCTTCTTCCGGTAATCCAGAATCTCCACTGGCAGCTCTGGATAACTGAGAGTATGGCCCACCTCGATCTCGGAGTGATCTAACATGTGACTGGGATTTGCCATATACCGTCTCAACTGCGACACGTAGAACACATTTTAAACTCCCTCGCGAATAACGAAAGGTTCGATCAAATATTCGATAAAATGCGGACTAAGCTTCCCACGTCCACCAAAGTGAATAGTGCCCCGTGTGGAAGATATCCTCAGGAACACCAGATCTCCAACTTAGCACAAACATGGTCTCACACTTAACTATAACAATTAATCATAAATAAACAAGATCACAAAATCAAACTAACCTAAACCTAAAATCTAAGCTATACCTCAAACTCCAAAGGTTTTCGGTAGCTATCGGACCAATGTCGATGTCTGTCCTGCGCCATACGAAGTCGATCTCTGATGAGCTTCACCTTTTCAACTACATCCACAACCATTTTGGGTTCCAATAAAGCTCTGTCTCCAACGTCATCCCAAGACAAGGGAGTACGACATCTCCGTTCGTACAACACCTCGAATGGTGACATCACAATACTGGCCTGAAAGTTGTTGTTGTAGGCAAACTCAACCAAGTACAAATGATCCTCCCCGGAGTCTTCAAAATCCGTAACGTAAGTGCGTAGCATATCCTCGAGAGTCTGGATAGTCCTCTCCGACTGCCCGTCTGTCTAAGGATGGTAAGCGGTACCGAACTTGAGCTGAGTGTCCAAGCTAGTCTGCAGACTCTGCCAGAAGTGGAAAGTGAAGCGACTATCCCTATCCGAGACTATGCTCACGGGAACTCCATGCAGCCTGAATATCTGCCTCATATATATATATATATATGCTAGCCTCTCTGTAGACAAATCCACTTTAAATGACAAGAAGTGGGCTGATTTGGTCAACCTGTCTACGATGACCCAAATCGTGTCTTTTCCTCCTGGTGTATGCGATAATCCTGATACGAAATCTATAGTAATGTGCTCCTATTTCCATTCAGAAATGGACAATGGCTACAATAATCCTCCTGGCATGTGCCTCTTTGCCTTTACCTGCTGGCAAACCAAGCATCTGTCTACGAAGCGTGCTATCTCTCGCTTCATACCATACCACCAAGCATGCCCCTTCAGGTCTCCATACATCTTGTTGGCACCTGGTACATAGAATACTGAGAGTGATGCGCCTCCTGCATAACCTACTCTCGAAGCTCTCCACTAGGCACACACAGTATAGAACCGTACCTTAACATTCCATCCTCTGCAATAACAAACTCGTCAAGAAGTCCTGCCCAAACCTGCTCTTTGATACTCTGCAGAGCTATATCATCGAACCGAGTCGACATGATTCTGTCCATCAAGTCCGACTGAATATGTAGTCCCCACATCTGCATCTCTACTCCAGGTACTATCACCTCGATCTCTAAATTTTTAATATCTGCTAGCAAATGATGGTCTGCCATCAAAAACATAGCTACCGGATACCTGCTTAAGGCATCGGCAACCACGTTGTGCTTTCCTGGATGGTACTGCATTGAGATATCGAAGTCCTTCATCAACTCAAACCATCTCCTCTGCCTCATGTTCAGCTCTTTTTAGGTAAACACATCAAGCTTTTGTGGTCTGTGAAGATCTTCACACGTTCTCCATATAGATAGTATTTCCATAACTTAAGAGCGAAGATAACTGCTGCCACATCCAAGTCGTGGGTAGAGTAGTTCTTCTCATGTGGATGCAATTACCTGAAAGCATAGGCAATCACCTTTCCATTGTGCTGTAAGACACAACCCAGACCCTTCCCTGAGGTGTCACTATAGATAGTGAAACCACCTGCCCCTGATGGCAATATCAAAATTGGAGCTGTCGTTAACCTCTTTTTTGAATCATCAAAGATGACCTGACACTTCTCTGACCAGACAAACTCTATGTCCTTCTGAGTCAGCCTAGTCAATGGTTCTGCAATCCAGGAAAAATCCTCAAAAAACCTTATGTAGTAGCCTGCCAATCCCAGGAAGCTCCTGATCTCTGCAACTGAACTCGGAGCCGTCCATGCCTCAACTGCCATAATCTTCTTCGGGTCGATTCAGATCCCCTCTCCGGTCACAACATGACCCAGGAACTCAACCCTATCAAGAAAGAACTCATACTTCGACAGCTTGCCATAAAGCTTCTCCTTCCCAAGAGTCTCCAAAACTACTCTCAGATGCTCCTCATGCTCCTTTGGGGTCTTTAAATACACCAAGATATCATCAATGAATGCCACTACGAACCTGTCCAGATACTGGTGGAACACCTTGTTCATCTGGTTCATAAATACCGCTGGGGCGTTGGTCAACCCAAACGGCATTACCATAAACTAAAACTGGCCATATTGAATCCGAAATGCTATCTTCGGAATATATTCCTTCTTCACCTTCACCTGGTGATAGCCTGACCTCAGATCAATCTTGTAAGATACCTCGCTCTGCTTAATTGATCGAACAGATCATCGACCCTTAGCAGCAGGTATTTATTCTTGATGGTGAGGCTGTTGAGAGCCCGATAGTCGATACACATACGTACCAACCCATCCTTCTTCGGCACAAAAAGCACCGGAGCACCTCACGGTGAAGAACTCGATCTGATGAAGCCCTTATCCTGCAAATCATCCACTTGCTTCTTTAATTCTACCAGTTCATTGTTGTTAACTCTATAGACGTGCTGAGATATCGGCTCTGCGCTGGACACCAAATCTATAGAGAACTTAATATCTCTATCCGGAGGCAACCCTGGCAACTCCAAAAAAATATCAATGAACTCAGTTGTTAATAGCTGTGGCAAAATATGCACCTCTTCTAAAGCTCCACAAAAAACTCCATTCCACTGCTTTATCTCTCCTCTGGCAAACTTGAACTCTGGCTCTCTGGGCGATCTAAAAATCAATCTGCCTCCTCGACAATCTATACTGGCATAGTGCCTACTCCAATCCATTCCGAGTACAATATCGTAACTCGATAATGACATTACGAGCAAACACACATCTAGCTCTCAGCCTTCCAAAGTAACTCTCTGATCCTTACAAATATCATTGACTAGGATGATACCACCCCCAGTCGTGATCTTGCAAGTCCTAGGTAAAGGTTCAAATACAAGATAGTTTCTAATAGCAAAAGATACAGACACAAAACGATGGGAAGCCCCCAAATCAAATAAAACAAATAAGGGAATAGAATTGAGAAGGACAAAACCTGCTATCAGATCACCCATTGGCTCAGACTCCTCTGCTACCATGGCAAAAGCTTTCCCCTGCTGTCCTCCTCTGGCCTACTGCTAATGATGTATAAATCTCTACTACTAAGTCTGTAGTGGCGATCCTTTCTGTTGGCCCGTCGGTGCTCTAACTCCTCTTTCCTGAGCCATACAAACTTTAGCTAAGGGACAATCTCTCAGCTGATGCTCTGCTGATCCACATAGTAGGCACTTACCCAACTTTTTCTTGTATTCGTTCCAACTATGCTCAGGCTTCTTGTAGAAGGGACAAGAAATGGCCTGCTACTGCCTCGGTGCCTTCTGGTGGCCCTACCTTTGCTGCTGGTGTGCCTGCTGGAAAGGCGCACGACCCTGACCCAGATGCTGCTGGTGCTGAAATGGCCTCTGCTGCTACTAATGCTGGATATAAGGCCTCTTGGCCTGGCCTACACTACTACTAGCACCGAAGGTATCTCAACCCCTTTTGGTCTTCAGATCCAAGTCATCATCTGCTGCCATAGTGCCCGCAAAAATCTCCTCAAAGTTAGCATTGCGGTCACTCTTGGTCAATGACTTGACCTCCTTGATCAAGCCCTTGTAAAACTTTCTAGCCTTCGCTATATCACTCAGCCCTTCCAAGAATTTACCCAAACGACAGAACTCCCCAGCATACTTCTCAATTGTCTGGTTCTCCTGGACTAAGCCCTCAAACTCGGTCTCTAAGGCATTGATAGTCACATCAGGAAAGAACTTCTCTTTGAAAAGCTTCTTGAAAGCCTCCCAAGTCTGTCCCTCGACTCCGACCCTAGGATCGGTGTGGTGCCAAGTCAAGGCAAGGTCAAATATCTTACTACCTGCTGCCTCAATCTGTAAGATGGCTAAAATCTGTACCAGATGAAAAATTCCCTCTATATGCTCGATCCAATCATCTGCGTAGAGAATACCCTCTGTGCCACAGAAGTCTTCGACTGCATCTTCTGGAAGTCAATGATGTTCCCTAGCATCTGGTGTTGAACATGTCCTCCATGTCCTCCCTGTAGCTGGATAGCCACTCTCTCAACTGCTGCCATAGCTACCTGGTGGGCATTATCAATGCCCTGCCTCATATCAGCTGACTGACGGTGCTGTACATCCATCATCTCTCAAAAAAGTATGAATAGCTGTACTACATTGGAGGTGGTGGTGGCTGAAGAACATGGGATATCCGGAACAGTCCTCCGAACAGGTGGAGAAGCACCTCCAAAAGCAGCAAATACTCCTACGTAAGTAGAAGGAAGAGGTGTTGCGGTCCCAATGTCCTACTGAATCGGAATAGAGGTGGCAGACCACTTGGTGGTATCCGCTGGACGAGAATAATGTGACCTAGTCTTCGCCATCCTGAAGGCAGATCAAACAAGAAAAATCAATACTAAGGAGGAAACAATATTATCAAAGAAGGACATTATTATCTCAAAGAAGGCAGTTATCAGAAGAATTAAAGATGGCAAATTTAGATTAGAGTTTTTCCTAGTTGTGATTGAGTACCTTATAACCTATATCCTATATCCCACTGCAGCTTGTAGTAATACTCTAGTTCGAGTGCTACTACAGAACTGAAACAAAACTCAGAACCAGACCTACAATGGCCACCAGTAAAAATGTGCTACAACCCGTACCCAGTAAAAGGGCACGAGACCTTGGGTACGTCCAGCCTACGCTGCAGTGTCGACAGTAGAATGTTATCCTAGATCTCAACAATAGCTAAAAACAATATAATGTACATGTCCAATATATACTCTCCAAACAGAGGACAATCTCAGAAAGATACAACTCAATCACAAAGTAACTAAAGAGGGATAACAGGACGATTTAGGATAGAAAGATATCAAAGTGCGATACAAACCAGAATAGAAATAAATTTAAGTGTTATCAACACAACAAACAAAGTATATGAAATACTAACATAGCATAAGATAACTGGAGACAAATCCAGATAATGTCCTAACAGTCTAATCGAGGCACTACTAGTGTCTTCTTTTGGCTAGCTGGATCCTTCTAGTGATCCAGGTCGCAAGTATCGTCTAAGTCTGCATCGTAATAAGTGGTACAGAAATCTTCTAAGTTCTTTGTAAAATTTTGTCAACATATACAATGAGGATTAGAGCGAAATACATAACTCGGAAAGCAGTTTCATTGCATGGTAGAAAATATAGAACTAGCAATAGAATAAGATACATGATATGCTGTAATGGAAGTACAAGAATACATGAATATGAATAAGGAAACGGAGTACATGAATAAGATAAAGAATCTATGAACTATAATTAATATAAGTGATTTAGAGAACAAGATGGTTATGTAATTGGTTTAGGATACACATGAGTAATCTACGGTAACTCGATTATACGTGAAGACATAATCGACATATACATGAGTACACCAGGGAATTTAATCACATAACCACCCCGTCCCAATCAATACACAAGGATCTGATCAAGTTATGTTACGTACACGATTATTGTTTCATATGGAGCACATGATAGTACATGAGAGCACATGAAAGACACAAATACAAGGAGTATATGATGCACATGATAAAGTACATGAACATAGAATACCTGATGTATCCGGTAAGGAAATAACATCTCGTGACAAGATCCATATAGCACCAATCTGTTTTAACAATATGTCAGCATCAAGTAAAGTAGTCTAGAGCAGGCAGTATAGATACTATCACGATGAAAACAATCAGAGAATGTACTCGCCTGATATTTTGAGCAACGGTTGTGTATCGGTATCCGAACTGGAGTCACAATGACCTATTATAAAATTTACAGGGTTACAGAGTGTTCTAGAGTAAACAATAGATTTAAATGTGTTCACTATATTCTGCTAGGCCACTTCTAGGTCAAAAATTCAAACTGAGTCAATTGGTCAACTCTGGGTCAAACTTGATCTAATTAGTCAATATCTAAGTGTATTGGCTAAGTAATACTATAGTGCTAGTGCTAAAAGTAGCATCAAGACCATATTCCATTCCTAGATTAAACTTATCTATAACCTATACCCTTTAGTATACTATAGGATACTACCCCAAAGCCCCTTAACTACTAACATTACACCAATATATATAACTTATATATATGCACAAGATATAAACTACTGCTAAATAGAACTGAAATAAATGGATACATTGGGACTGAACCCACATTATATAGACTGAACAGTATCCCCAGGACTGAACATGGATAATTTATCACTGGTACTAAGTGAGGCTCAAACAAGTAGAGTAGGATTGAACTAAATGGGAGTATCCTAGGACTAATGTCAAAAAGGATGACTAAAACAATATGGCTGTAGGGACTGAATTAATTAGTGTAGCTGCACCAAGGGTTCAAAACATGCTACTTAGCAATGGGGACTTAACCTATATGAGGTAATATGGACTGATATCTAGTATAAAAAAAGTCTGGACTAAACAAGTGGGGGAAGTTCATTTGGATGATGCGATATCGAAGAAAAAAGCCTTTGGAGAGTGCTGCAACAAATACTTAGGAGATTATGATCATTAGTGATGCTTTG
Organism: Iris pallida; assembly: GCA_029216955.1. Lineage (NCBI taxonomy): Eukaryota > Viridiplantae > Streptophyta > Magnoliopsida > Asparagales > Iridaceae > Iris > Iris pallida. The sequence continues at coordinate 23,557,410 of JANAVB010004599.1, read as the reverse complement.
AAAGTGATTTGGAACTCTATTTATAGAGTTTAGAGATAACTGTTAAGTAGTTATCCTGATTGGCGTACACTACAATTGGTGCGCCATTCATACAGTCGTGCGAACGGTTGGTTTATCTACTTTGACTACATGTTGCATTTTGTGAGAGAGAAGTGCTTGGTCATGGGCAGTCTTACGTACACGTTCTTCAAGATTAGTGGCATGTGCTCCACATCATCTAACTGCTTCTGCATGATTTGATCGAATATCGCCAACTGTTAAATGGTGTCGAACACTACTTGCTGTGTAGTATCCTCTGCTTAATGAAATAATATTTGATTATCTCGCACCAACTGCAAATGGCACGAGGCAGCTGTCTGCCATTATGATAAATCTGACACAATTTTCTTGATTGTCGCGCGTTCAAAATTTAAACAAATTTTTCTCGACTGACGTGCTGTCAGTAATGATGACATCTGTTTTAGCTTCTCCAAGAAGCTTGCCATGTGTCAGCCAGCGCTACTATGTCCAGTGCCAACTGATGTCATGTGCTATCTGATGTCCAACACCATTTGATGATTTGTGCCCTGGCACCATTTATGAGTAGTGCATGATTATGATTATACTTTTTAGGTTCTACACTATCTAAAGTATAAAATAAATCATTAATAGCACGTGCGTCAAGACGGACTTCTTTTTTGAGAATCAGTATACTTGTTATGTGCTTTTTCAACCAAATTTCCATCAATAAGAATACATGGAGGCTTTTTATAGCCATCAACTACAATTGACCATAAGTCGAAATCTAGATATTTCAAAAAAATAAACTCATACGTGTTTTCCAGTAAGTGTAATTGGTACCATCAAAAAGTGGGGGTTTTGTGGCTTGGCCTTCAATTGTGAACTCACACTTACCATATATGATACAGTGATCTATGTAACAGCAGTTATATATAAAGAAAGTAATAATAATGTTACCTCGCTTTACTTATATAACCTACTTTGATACCAATTGTATGAACAAAATGTAAAGTGATATACTATAGAGGTGGGGGTGAATAGAAAAGGCAGCAGAATATTAGCTATTAAAAAATGTTAGCAGCAGGATTACATAAATATATCACAATTATGAGTAAAAAAAAGTAAAGTACAAAGAGCAAACTCAAAGACAGTGATGTATACTGGTATCCCTCTTGTGGGGACTAATCTAGTCGAGAGAACTCTGGCTCAAAGTTGAAATCTACTATGAAAAAATCACAAGTTTTAATCTGAAGTCCTTGCCAACTTCTACGAATGTGAGATTTGATCTGAAGTGCTCGATCGACTTCAATTATGAAGTGTCTCACTTCTGTCAAGCCTCTTGATTACAATCACTCTGAACTTCTAGACCGTACCGCACTGCCAAATCGACTAGAGGATTGTAACTGGATTGGGATTTGAAATTAAAAGCTTAATATAGCTTTGGAAGATCGTAGTAAGCTTAGAGAGAAGAGATATGAAAGTGAATGAGTGAGTTGAAATGGTAGAATTTCTTTTCTATTTATGGGATTTCCAAAGGGAGAATTCGGGCACAATTTGGACAGATTTCGGGCAAAATTTTATGAGAAAATCTCGGCATATAGTCGTTGCATCCGTAACTACGAGAAGACTGAGTTTAAAATACAATGTTCAGGGTAGCCGAATTCGTCCAGAATTCTGCTAGTCAAGAATGGGTTGATATTTGGGTTTGCAACTCAGATTTTTGTGCTTTTGAATTTTCAAGCAGTTAGAAAGTAGTTTGGGCTTTGTGAGTAGGCTTGTTTTCAAAATGAACGGTATTTTAAAAATGTTTCTTCGGTAGCCTATTTGCCAGTACGATGCGGTTTACATTGTATTCCTAGACTCAATAAAATGCAAAAGTATATTGAGAACTGAAGTACAGACGTGACGACCAACACAGCTCCAAGTCTTGAATAGTAGCAGGCACAGGCTATCGAAGTTCATCCAAGTAGCCCTTATATCGAGATAGGGTTAGATAAATTATTAAAATATGTTTGTTCGCTTTACTCTTTTAATTGTCGTTTATATTCTTTATTTATGGAGGAGCTTACAATTTGCTACAATGATAGAGGAAGAAAGTTATCAATATCAAGGAAGGTTAAATTATTCTAACTTTTTTTTATTATTTGGTGTATCAACTTGAGTTTGTCAATTATTAAAATGGAGGAGATTTCTGACCTATTGTCTGATCACACCTAATTTTGATAACCGACTTAAACTCTAGTTCGATATACACAAATAATATACAGATACGATACTATTGTTGAACGACTATCATCATACTGCTACACTCAATTAGAGTCTTTGCCAAAGATAATCGTTCCGCTGATCAAGATATATTTTACTATGTTCTTGTGTAATTTTTAATTTATTGAGTTTAGGAAAAATATACAATTGAACGAGATTGGCACATGGCTCAACTACAATGTCCACTTACAAAAACCTAATATATTCCTTGATCAGTCCACATATTCAAATCTAGTCCTCAACTCAAATAGCCCAAAAACCAAAAAATCCAAAGCCAATACTTCATGACCCAATCTGGATACAGGCCAACCGAACTCGGACCGAGTTCTGCCCGAACTTGCACCAAATTCTGTCTCCCTGACCCAGTTTTTGAAGAAAATAGTCGCCCTGAAGAACGGGCTCCTAATGTTCGATTTTTTGACATTGGACTACCGAACTCTGCCCGAGTTAGAATATTATAAAATAGAGAGGATTTCTTCTTTCAACTCACTCAATCATCTCTTCTCTTCTCTATTCATTCAAGTGTTCTCAAATAGCTTTTTTATTTTCAAATCGAAGCTTTACAACTCCTAGCCAAGTCGGTGCCATTTTCGGTTCAATCTAGAAGTTTGGTCGAGTTGTGCAAAAGGCTTGAAAACATCTCAGTTTTTGTCATGTTCCTAAAGTCAGCAAGTCCTTCGAATTAAAGGCTTGCAAGTTGAAGTAGTACTCTTCGGATAAAAAGCAAGTATTGTAAGGAGCTACAAATGCTTCAAATTCAAAGCTTGTGTTTCACGAGATAGTGAATTCAATATCGAGCTGAGTACTCGAGACTGAACTAGTTCTCTCAGAGGAAAACCTGTAGAAACCTTGGTGTTTGAGTTTGCTCTCTCTGATCTCCTTACATTACGTATTTATTTAAATACTATCTACTTTATATTAGATTGTTACTTTCTTATAATTTTTAGTAGTAATTTTTTATTCAACTGCACACACGCACTCTATTCACCCTCTCCTCCTCCAGAGGTGCTCAACGGTCCTACAAACTTGACTTATTTCTATACAAGGGACATAAATATGGCTAGGCCATCTCTACCATAGCTAATATGCTAGTCTTGGCACACAACTACACTAGTCATGCCTTAATTCCTGGTCAACATGCATCTCAAAACTTAACCATGACTAAGGCTATATATGTAAGCAATAAATATTGTTTTAAAATATATAAAAATTCAAAAAAAAATACTATTTAAGCCAAATAAATAATTAAAAATTAAAAAAATAGGATTTTACAGGTTTAGTGCTCCTTCTTACTGATAGGAAGCTCCATGTAGCATGACACGAGGCAAAGAGTGGTTCTTCCTCGTTTTCCATTTATACCCATTTTCGAGACGTTGTCAGATGGGTGCAGCTGATCGCAGTCGTTGGAACACAGATTGCTTGGTAGGAGCTACCGTTGTTTTGGCAGAGCAGTAATTGATGACAATACTAGCACAGGTATGCCTCGAAGAGGATACCTCGTGCGTAGTACTTGTCCCTCGCTTTGTGTTTGTGACTAATCACATCTCGTAAGTCATGCAAAGGGAGGTTCACATGTATGCCAACTTCAAGCGCATGGTTAGATAGTACGCTTAGGCATATATGTGAAGTTGGTGCTTCCTGACCCAGTTCTAGCGCATGACATGCACCGAGGTCATTAGTGGAAGACTTATTGTGAATCAAACCCACTTCATGTGCACAGCCCACGTGGGTGCATAGTTTGATAGCACAATTTTTGCTCCTATACTTGGTTCTTGTGCTGTAGATGCACACAAGTATTTGGAAGTCTTTGAGAACTGACCCGAAACTGGCACAGAAGTGCATGGGTCAGTTTTGTATAGGTTGCCATCAGCTGTGCGCATAACAGTCAGCGGTATAAGCCTCTGGTTGATTGTTGGCACGATATTTTAAGCACGTGCAACATGTACTACATTAGATTTCTTAGTACTAGCACTTACAAGTGCGTAGTACACAAATTCCAAGTTTTGGTCCCCTTCCTGCACCTGGAGATTGGGGTCCACCTGGCAAGAAAGCATGTCAAAAACACTAGCTTTGCCACGTGTAGATAAGTTCATGCACCCCCTGAATAGTGGCATTCTTTTTTTGTTGTACCTTGTTTTTTGGGCACGTGGTTTAGGATTGGCGGTCAAAAATGCACTTCCTAGCACTACACGCTGACTTGGAGATAGCCTTACCTCTTTTGCCAGAGCTAGATAGTTGAGCTTGTTGTGCCATAAAGGCAGCTTATGCAAGCACATGATGCGCACCTTCATAGGTAGGCAATGCCTCATCAACAAACAGTGGGTGAACCATACGGGCCTTAGGAACCCATGTCTTGCACGTCGTCTTAGACTTTAATAGCCTTGGACAGGGGCCTGCGTTGTCCCCAGAGAGTAGGTATTCGTAAGCTTCCTAGTCGAAATGCATGACAAGCTTTCAACCCACCAAAGAAGTGTTAGATTGCGTTACTACCTTCTCGTTAGAGGAGAAGGAAGTTCTCAGCAAAGTCGTCATTTTATTTGCCATTAACAAAAAGTTTATGAAAACTTTGAATTATAAACTAAAAAGTACTAAAGAAATCCTAAACAGGAAATCTAAGTATAGTTGTTTTATAATCTGGAAAAGTATGACGATGAAGATCGAGTCTCGTTCTTTGGCTCATTTACTCCGGTGATGATCCGACGACGAAAGAGGGTAGCTAGCCTTGGCTCACTCGCAATAACAATCGAAAGGGTACTCTCTCAAGTTGCGTATACACTCCATTGTCTTTGTCTGTGTGTCTTGGATGAAAAAAAACTCCTATTTATAGCTCTTCCCAGCTCATGCGAACATGGACGATGTGCGCACGAATCTCGCTGCCATGTCAGTTTCAGAATTTGGTTGCCACTGTGTGCACGCATGGCGTTGCTAACCATCACGTGATAGTTTGTTAGGATTGGGTTATAGCTGAGATCTTGGGCTGTTGACATCCGTCATAGGCATGACTGGGTCTTTCACACGTGGCGCGTGCAGAGGACTCGAAGATCTCTTTCTGTTGTAACCAAAAAATTCCCTACGCTGCGAAAAACACTATCCCCGCCATAGGCTTCTACTGTCAAAAATGGATTTTTGGCACATGGGAGACCCTACGCTTGGGAAATCTCGACGTAAGGAATGCCTTGTCATGGGAAAGTTTAATCACTACTTAGCCACATGGTATTAGACAATTGTTACTAGCAAAAATTTAATCATTATGCTGATGTAGGCAGTCAGCCTGTACTTTGAAGCATCTTGTCTTTTAGTAGGGGTTGGCTGTGTTACGCTAATTTTAACCCTACCCTCAACATCGCGGTTGAACTGGCGTACAGTAGAGGATTGCCATAAATGATGACTCCTCGTTGGTAGTGTAGTCGTTGACTGTATGGTGCTTGAGGTGCGTGGTGCACCATTTTTCAACGTGATAGCTGACATCTGACACGTTTTGTTAGTGGGCATTTAATGCTCAAATTTGAAAAGGCGCTTAGGCATAGGTACTTTCGAGCGTAGGGATGCTCTTTAGCCCTTTCCCCTAAGCGTAGGAGTCTTTCGTTTTTCTCTGGGCGTACGCTTTTGTGGACGTAGCAGTTGCAATGGGTAATGTTTGTAGGGCTTATGGTTTCTATATTTTTCCATGCTTCTACACCCACACATCGTCAAAAGTGATAGTAGGAATCAAAACGGATTCCTCCTCAAAGAAAATGTCCCTGACTTTATTTCTCCTCCCAAACTCAACCTCCTCAAAAATACTATAGTTCACATCTTAAAAAATTTCATTTGTGTGGGATCGTATAATTATTAGCCCTTTTATCTGTCAGCATAGCCAATAAAGTAGTTTCTTTCCTTTACAAATTCAACACAGACAATGAAATTTATGAAGTCAAATAAATCCAAAATTCCAGCAGACACAAGCCGTTCAATTCTATTTCTAGTGATGTGACCTAATCGCTTGTGCCATAATGAGGCTATTTCTTTTGTTTTTTTTTTCTTTTGCATTTAGTACCACGTGACTCAACATACAAGATTTTATTGTAAGATGCAGTAGTTACAAGTGAATATAGGTTATCATAATCATCAAGGGAACCGCTACCAACAATATTTGAATTTAAAGATAGACTAAACTTATTATTTCCAAATGAACAATGATAACCAGATTTATCCAATAAGAAAACTAAAACTAAATTCTATCTAAAAGACAGTACAATAAAAGTGTCTACCAAATCCAAATAATAACTGGTTCCTAATAATAACCTAAAATGTCATATTGCTTCCATTTCTACCGACTTGCCATCACCCATATAAATGTGTCTTTCACCATCAATTGGCTTTCATTAGCTTAGGCAACCTTGCATAGAAATACTAATGTGGATAGTTATACAAAATTCTAATCATCATATATTTCTTGGTACTGAAGCAAAATTAACTTTAAAATAGACCAAATTTAAAAATATACTTTTCTTTTACACGTAATGCGTGATACTTTGTACTTTTTTTCCTTTATGTGTCCCGACTTCTCACAAAAGAAACAATCCATAGTTTCATATTGTTGTTTCTTTTGAACTTGACCCTTAGCCGCTTCTATATTCTTTCTCTTTTGTTCTTAAAGTTTGTACCATTAAACATGAAAATTAAATTCATATTGGCAGATATTGTAGCAATTTAACTGTAAAGAGAACAAAAATAGTAAAACAAACATGCTCTTATTAATAACCAAAAAAAGTCAAACAAATTCAAATAATGGTGCAACCCATCTCAAGATACCTAGTACATCATTAATATCAAGTCTTTAGACAGTAATATTAACTGTAAGTGTTACTCTTGGTGTAACAATCAAACGTTGACAATAATTCATGTCAAATAATAAGCCTATCTTTGGATCGGGTTATTATTCACATGTAAACTTTATAATTATCACACATTCATCACCACAGGAATATGTGCAATTCGGCCAAGTATTAACCTTCTTTTGGGCCGGCTAATACTCGCATGAATGTACACACACAAACATCCGACATCCCTCAGAGACTACTACGCAAGAAAGGTCACTTTGGCGACATCTTGTTTCGGGTCTAGTTAGAATGTTAGACAACTTTTGCAAGTCACAAAAAGGCACCAAAAATTTGAATGTTGACCAAATCTGTATGTACATGCATATTCAAATAAAATTATATCTGAAGTGAAATAATCACAAGTATGTGAGCATCTTTGCTTGAATTTTTAATTTGACTAAACTAAACATTATCAACATAATAAAATTTATGAAATAATTTTATGAAAATATGCATCCAGAGAAGAACATATATCTGAATAAACAAATAGTATTGGAGTTTGGCCTTTTTTATTGGAAAGTTTAGTCCCATATCGGCTAGACGAACGGAGTTGTATCTCTATATAATAGCTATTCTTGTTTAGAGATGCAGATGTGGTGTGGAGGTGCACATGGGTGTGCCATGTGGGGGTATTTTTCTAATAGAAAAAGTCTAATCAACAATGAAAGTATTCATGCTTTTTGCTCTTGGGAAATTAATTTCCATTGGAGCTAAGTCCCGTAGGGGCTTAGCAACTTAGACTCGGACTCGGGATCATGGGCTCATGAGGTATAATGTGGTATTTTGTTGGCATATTTTGTACTTAGCACGTCAGCATCGTCGCTATGCACATAGTGCGCATAAGTTGCGCTCGTTGCGCGAGCCTCTTGCACAGCCGATTGTGTATGTTGTATAGTTTATGCAGGGTGCGTACGGTACGCAAGTGGCACAAGTTACGCGAGTGGCACATTGTGTGCATTGCATGAATTGTACAGGTTGCGTGCGATACGTGTGGCACAATATGGCACAGGTGGCACAAGTGGTGTTGTGCGTGCTGTGCGCGCAGTGTGCAAGTTGTACGGCTGGCACAAGTTGCACACGCTGTGCGCAAGTTGACTCAGATCGTGTCTGTTTACGATTTGAGCGGTTACAGCACGTTCGGGGCAGTTTTTTCTACGTTTCGAACATTCTGCTAACTAAGCAGTTACAGCGCGGGCTTATATAAGGCTTTCTTCTCTCTCACAGTAAAAAATAGAATACAAGTTCAGAATTCACATAGGGTAGAAGTGTTTTTAAGCACAATTTTTTACGTATTTCTATAGAGTTTAAGAGAGAAAAGAAGCAGTGCACCAGCGCTGCTCAGCGCAGGAGTCCGTACGCCTTCCGAGGAGTCAGAAGAGCAAAGTGTTCCAATATTCTTCGTCGAACTTGCTGGTTCCTAGAAGCTGTTCGTGTGGGACGAATTAAGCTTTGAGCAACGGTGATCATTCACCCCAGCAGCCCACTATCTTCCATCTATCGTCTGTCATTCTTTGCTGCTACCTTTAGCAATTCGTTTAGTACCTTCTTTTTAGAAGTGCTACTGTCGTTTGCTACTATTACAAAATCTTTTTAGATTATCGTAACCTAGAATCCTCCTAGGATCTCTGTTGTGCACCTTCTTTGAAGTGTTGCTAGAAATATTATTTTTACAATTGTTTCATTTTCTCAGTTTTTATCGAAAATTGTGCCCAGGGAATAACAATCTCAAAGCTTAATTAACGAGATGGAAAACTTTCGTGCTTCGCTAGTCAATCCTAACTTCTCAAAGTTAGAGCAATTTGATGGTGAGAACTATCAAATCTGAAAAGAAAGGTTTTCCTTAATATTTAGTTCTCTGATGTTGATCACGTGTTGTATGAGGAGGAACCTACTGTTCCAGAGACTGGATCTGCAGCCGTAATCTCTACGGCTACTAAGAACCAGGCCAAGTGGAGAAGGGACAATAGCATTTGTAGGCTTATGATCCTAAATACTATGGAAGACTCCCTTGCTGAATCATATTCAAAGAAGACTATTGCCAGAGAGATTTGGGAGTCTCTGGAGAAATTATACGAGGTTGATAAGAACCGTAGCAAGATATTTCTTGTTGAGAAATATCACAAGTTATTCTTCGAGGATGAGAAGCCAATGCTGTCGCAGGTGAATGAGTTCCTAAAACTGCGACAGAAGTTGGAAGACGAGGCGATGTCCCTTTCCGAAAAGTTTGTTGTTGGAGGGATTGTTTCGAAGCTCCCTGCCAGGTGGAGCAAGTTCTATGCAAACATGCATAGGAAGAAGTTGGAGATCACTCTCGATGATCTCCTGCAGGAAATCTACGTTGAGGACCAGTTGAGGGCTCAACTGAAAGTGGACACACTATTCAAGCAATTGGCTAACGCCAATCTGGTTTATACCAGGGAACCAAGGGGAAAGCATACGGCTTCCCACAGCAAGAAGAAGGATCCTAAAAATCTGAACATGAAGGGGACTTCCTTCAAGCAAAAGAAGGCAAAGTCTCAGATGCCTTATTTCAAGTATGGCAAGAAGAGCCACTTCAAGAGTGAATGCAAAGAAAAGACTAAGCAATCAGAGCAAGGAGAGCCTAGCAAGGTATCTATGATCACTGACATTGTTGCTATGATTGCGTAGGTTGATACGGTGGGGACTGACTCTGACTGGTGGGTAGACACTGGAGCCACCTGCCATGTCTGCTCCAGCAAGGAGTGGTTCACCACCTATACACCAACTTCTGAAGTGGTTATGGTGGCGAACCAGACACAAGCTGAAGTGCTCGGGATCGGGACGGTGGTTTTGAAGCTGACATCGGGGAAATCTCTAACGCTTCAAGGTGTGAAGCATGTACCTGCTATCGTAAAGAACCTGATCTCGGAAGGCCTACTCTGCAATGCAGGCCTCAGGATGGACATCAATGCTGACCAGATGGTGACGTCTATTAAGGGAACATATTTCAAAAAAGCTTTTTATACCAAAGGGATGTTCAAAATTTAGCTTGTAAATCGGTTTAATGTAATTAATGCAATCACTCCTTCTGCTTATACTTTTGAGTTGTGACATAATAGGCTAGGACATGTTCTTTGTAAACGAATAAATAGAATTTATAGTCTAGGGCTTATCTCCAAGTGTGGGGGTAAGGTAGAGAAATGTGAAGTTTGTGCTCAAACGAAGATCACAAGAAAACCCTTTTATCGGATTAATCAAAGTACAGATCTTTTAGAGTTGGTACACTCCGATATCTGTGACTTCAAACAGTTCTCTACAAAGGCCAGGATGAAGTATTCAAAACCTTTATCGATGACTTCTCAAAGTATGTGTTCGTCTACTTGCTAAAGGCTAAAGACGAAGCATTCGAGAAGTTCAAGGAGTTCAGGGCCAAAGCTGAGCGGCAGACTGGACAACAACTCAAGAGAATAAGAAGTGATCGAGGTGGAGAGTACATGTCTCATGAATTTGTATCGTTCTACAAAGAACATAGAATTGTCAATGAGACTATGGCTCCGTACTCTCCTCAATCAAACGGAGTAGCAGAGAGGAAGAACAGAACATTAACATAAATGATTAACTCAACGTTGTTGACTGCAGGTCTTCCAAAGTGCTACTGGGGAGAAATTGCATTGACGGCCACTTTTATTATAAATAGAGTGTCTCATGCAACTTCAGACATTACTCCTCTTGAACTATAGTTCAAGATTAGACCTAACTTAAATGTTATTCGAGTGTGACGGTGTCTGGCATATGTCAAGCTTTTAGATCTGAAGATTCAAAAGCTTGAGACAAGGACTACAAAGACGATCTTCTTGGGGTATGCCGAGAAGAGTGATGCTCGAAGATTTCTTGATATTGAGTCAAATCATATCATTGAATCTCGCAAAACAGAATATTTTAAGGACATATTTGCAAGGTACAAGAATATTGTTCTTGCAGATATTCGAGAGAACAATGAGGGTGCACAAAAAACTAAAGTTTTCAATAAAGATGTAGTCCAAGAAGATGTTGTTATTGAAACAACGGTTGAACCATAACTAGCTGAGCCGTCAGCTAAGCATATGAGGAGACCGAAGGACATCGGAAGTGACTTTGTCACCTATCATATGGAAGCAGATCCGCTTACCTATGATGAGGCGATGAAGACCAGAGACGCAATTTTATGTTGTAGAAGCATGGAAAAGAACATGATTGCCCATGCGGCTCAGAAACAGGAAAACCCATGCGGTTCAAAAACAGATGAGCTTCATGCGGCTCAAGAACATCATGCGGTTCAAAAGTCACCAACTTGGACATGCGGCTCAAGCAACACCACGTGGCCTTCTGCGGTTCGCTTCTACAATTGGCCACTAAGCAAAGGCCCTATTTAATGCTCTGACGTAAAGGAGAACTGACGGCTCTGACATAAAGCTGCAATAATGACTTTGTCATAATAGTAGACTCCTAGGAAAACGAAGGAAATCTCTGACACGATCCATCAAACCCTAAAATCCTTCATACGGCTTTGACACGTGGACAATCGCATGCGGCTCAGGGAAAGGCAACCCCATGTGGCTCAGGCAGAGGCCATCCCATGCGGCTCAGGGAAAGGCCACCTCATGCGGCTCAGGCAGAGTCTATCCTATGCGGCTCACGAGGACTATCTTCATGCGGCTCACTGAGAAGCCACCCATCATGCGGTCGCCTACGCTCATGCGGCTCAGATCATTTCCATACGTGGCCAGTCTTATACGGCTCAGTAGGGAACAATCCTCATGCGGTTCGGATTTCCTAAGTGGCTCACAGTCAAGATACGTGGCAGAAGATTAGTTTTTCTCGCGTCCCTACAACTAGCAGCATAATAATAATGGGACACGTGGCATCAAATCGATCAAGATTCATCAACAAATCCCAACAACCAGGTTTAGTGCCATCCTCATAATTACTGGGATCAAATCAGATCATTTGTAATCATGCAAATTGAATACGTGGCGGGAGATCCGAGCTTGGCATAACAAATCATGAAGATTTATGGCAATCATCATTAATTGCCCACAGAGATTTGATGCAATCTACATTAATTACCTAGATTTACTACAATCAGAATTAATGGCCCAGATTAATTGATCCTTAACTGTCGACTTCTCAAGGAGGCAATCATTACAAACCCTAATGATCGTATCCCACTCCTATAAATAGCAAGGTGCCATTTCCTTGCGAAAGAGGACTTTTTGGAAGAGCACCAGAGCACCTGGAGAGACTTGAAGAGAGAGAGCAGAGAGACAAAGGCCCACACAGAGGGTATCCTGGGAGTATTTCTTCCCCGGAGCCAAGGCTGCATCCGATCGTCCAAGGAGTAAGGCAGAGCTGCCGTCGCTTTCCCGAGCCTCTACCGTCACCCCCCAGAATCTAAAATAAACAATTGTACTTAGATTGTTGTACTTAGGTTTTCGTCCCTAGGCTTTCTTTGTACAAGCGAGTTTTTATTGTGAAGTAAAAGTCCAGTCCTCCGATATAATTGTTCTGTTCTTTTATATTTCATGGCAAACACGATGGTGACTCTGCTGGGATAAACTTCTCCACGGCTGAGGAGTTGGTGACGCAATCGGATGCAGCCAAACTTGGCTCCATACAACAGAAGTTGGTCGTCAACTTCGACCAACAGGCGTTTAAAGAAATGCTCTCCGACGGAAGCGCTGGCCAGGTCCAGAAGCGAATCCGCACAAAAAAAGCTCGCAAGAAGTGGAGGCCAAAGTCATTTGCTCTTCCCCAAGCTCTGGACGGAGTACTCTCTGCTGCCCAAGATGGCGAAAGAAAGTCTCATGCGGCCCCACTTCAAGCCATAGAGGACTCTGCTGTCTCCAAGTTCGGCAAAGAAAAGCACTACGATGTTGGACTTGCAGGGGCAAAGAGTGATTCTATGTACTCCAGGAAGAAGCCGAACAAAAGCACTAGCCGCAAGATGAAGAATCATGCGGCCGAGATTGCCAGCCGCATGAATGATGTCCATGCGGCCGAAACTGCCAGCCGAATGCATAACACTCATACGGCCAGGATTTCCAGCCGCATGGAGAAGACCTATGCGGCTGAGACTTCCAGCCGCCTGAAGAAAGCCCATACGGCTACGACTGTCAGCCGCATGAAGACTGTTAATTCCAGCCGCATGTCGCCTGCTCCACACGGCTCAGTCTTCGACCGCCTCTCCTATGGTCCTGATCTCGCGTGCTCCCGAGAAAACATGTCTGACTCTCTCCAGCACTACTTAGACTCTTTCTATTATGTACCCTCACGTACTAGAGTGAAGAAGTCTAGGGCAGCGCGAGCTTGGCGAGCTCAGTCCGCTGTCCTGACCTCTGACCATCCGAGCGTTCCACATACTCTTATGCAGGCCTCTGATGGAAAGTTGTACAGAACCACTCGAGTCCAGCCCCCGGCGGTAAACGGACAGAGTGGTTCCCAAAAGTCTCCCAAAATCCAGGGAGCAAACATGGTCGTTCCGGACCCATCTGACTTGCGTGAGGCTATCCTCCACAAGCGCAAGGAAAGAGAGGGGGCCTCGGGGTGCAAAGAGTCCTCCTACGGATGTTACTGCACCCAAGTCATCGTCAACTGCTGTTGCAATAACGCGACGGTATGAGAAGACCGACAGTCCGTCTTCCAAAGACTGCAACAACCATGTTCAGAGGATGAGGCACTTTCCGTCGTCTCCTACAACTCTGCTCAGAAAATCCTCGCCGATGGGAGAAGGAAGAAGATAAACGTTTCCAGCCCGAAGATTTCAACCACTATGACTAAGAGACTGTCGTCTAAGCGGTTGCCCACCTCCGGAGTTTTCTAAGGTACCCGTTCAAAGATGAAATCTGCTACAGTGGGAGATTTATCATCCATATCACTGGGGGTTGCTGGAACTGGGGGTAGTACTCCTCCGAACATCCACGACAATCCGATGTTCCAAGGAGACAATCCGGGGGAAACAGCTCTCCCATTAGATGCAGCAAATCTCGACGTCCCCGAGGACATCCATAATTCCCAAGACGAGGCAAACTCGGAAGCTGGGGGTACTGTTCCTTCTGAGTCCAAACCAGAGAAAAACATTCTCACATACCCCGATGACTTCTCGGTACAGGAATATGATTCGGAGGGCACGTCATCCACTGTCCCTTCCACTTCTATTCATGTGAGGAACAACATCCGGACTGGGTCGCCAACATAGCACCGGTCCTCAAGAAGAATGGAAAGATTCGAATATGCATCGACTTTCGCAATCTGAACGAGGCGTGCCCCAAAGATGAGTTCCCCCTCCCTGTCACAGACATCATGATTGACAACACCGGCGGCTTCGAACGTATGTCGTTCATGGATGGCTTCTCGGGGTACAACCAAATTAAGATGTCTCCCGACGACAAAAAGCATACATCGTTCCGAACACCAATAGGCACGTTCTGCTACACAGTCATGCATTTCGGTTTAAAGAATGCTGGCACCACCTATCAGAGAGCTATGAGCATCATCTTTAGAGACCACTTGTGCAAAACAGTGGAGTGCTATGTTGACGAGATCGTCGTCAAAAGCTGCTCTAAGGAAGATCATCTGCATGATCTAAGGACAGTGTTCGACCTAATGCAAGCGCATAATTTGAAAATGAACCCTACGAAATCCTTCCTGGGCGTATCCAGCGGGAAGTTCTTGGTTTTCATCATCACCTCCCAGGGAATCCACGTAGACCCTGAGAAGACAAAGGCAATCATGGAGATGGGTCCCCCGAGAAATCTCCGAGAACTTCGAGGCCTCCAAGGGAGGTTAGCTTACATCAGGAGGTTCATTTCCAACCTCTCCGGGCGATGTCAGCCATTCACCCATCTCATGAAGAAGGGCGTCTCATTCGTATGGGACGAAGAATGTCAGCGTGCCTTCAACAGCATTAAAGAATATTTGTCGAACCCTCCAGTCCTGGTGGCCCCGGTTGCTAGAAAACCATTCCTGCTCTATGTACGAGAAATGGAGCATTCCCTCGGCGCTCTGCTAGCACAAAACAACGATGCAGGCCATGAGCAAGCTATATATTACCTCAGTCGAATGATGATCGGGCCAGAGCACCGATATACTGCCGTGAAGAAGGAATGCCTCGTCCTGGTATTCGCCATTCAAAAGACGCGACACTATGTCACGGGACAAACCATACATGTGATATCACGAGTCAACCCCCTCAGGGTCCTCATGACTAAACTAGAGGCACTCAGCTCTCGCCACGCTACATGGGCAATATTACTGTCCCCCTACCGTATGATCTTCGTCCCACAAAAGGTTGTTAAAGGTCAAGCTCTGGCAGACTTTTTAGCAGCCCACCCAGGCCCAAAGTCGGCCAGAATATATGAAGACATTCCATATGAGGTCACCGACTCGCATGCAACCTCTCACAATGATATATGGCGAATGTTCTTCGACGGTGCCTCAAGGACCGGACCTAAGGGCAATATCGTCGTCGGAGTCGGGATAGTGTTGGTTTCTTCTTCCGGATTGGTGATCAATCGCGCTTACTCCCTCACAGAACCCTGCTCTATCAATGTGGCCGAGTACAACGCTTTAGTCATTGGCCTCCAACTTGCAAGAGAGCTGGGTGTAGAATATCTTGAAGCATACGACGATTCACAGTTAATCGTCAATCAGATCCGAGGTTCATACGAGGTTCGCCATGAAGACATGATCCCCTACCACCAAATAGCGATCAACATCATCTCGTCATTTGAAGGGTTCTTCATCGAACACGTTTCCAGGCTCCAAAATATCAAAGCCGATGCCTTAGCAGGCCTTGTCGCTTCCCTAGCAGTTCCGAACTATGCTCATCAATCGGTGGATGTGATAGGCCATAAACAGGTCTGTCCCAAGAACAACGTTCAATTCGTGGCGAGTTATTCCGCTCACACGATCGACAAAGTACCAGACTGGAGACAACCATTCATTGACTTCGTAGTCTACGACATCCTGCCCGAGGACCCAAAGGAAGCCACCTCTATCAGAAGGCGTTCTCTCAGATTCTTCTACGATACAGAGACAAAAATGCTGTATCGCCGATCCTACAATGGATTATTGGTTCGATGTCTGTCAAATACAGAAGCCAAGGAAGCCGTATGCAAAGCTCATGACGGTGTCTGTGGGGACCATCAGCCTGGTCCAAAATTGCAAGATCGTCTTCGCCGAATGGGCTACTACTGGCCCACGATGGTAGCAGATGCGATAGACTATGCAAGAAAGTGTAAAGCCTGCAAAGTCCATGCGGACTTCATCCACCAGCCATCCGAATTTCTACATCCGACAGTAGCGTCCTGGCCATTCGAAGCATGGGGAATGGATATCATCGGTCCGATCGCTCTACCTTCTTTCCGAGGACATCGCTTCATACTTGCCATCACAGATTACTTCTCCAAATGGGCGAAAGCTGTTCCGCTCGCAGAAGTAAAGACTTCAAACGTGATCAGCTTCCTCAAGCATCATGTCATCTATCGCTTTGGACTGCCTCGAAGGATCATCCACGATAATGGTCCGCAGTTCGCAAGCCACGCCTTCTATCGATTCTGCGACAAGTACCGCATCCAGAATATTGCTTCAACGCCATACAACCCAATAGCGAATGGGTTGGCAGAAGCATTCAACAAAATAATCATCAAACTTCTCAAGAAGTTCGTATCGTCCAACAAACGCGACTGGAACGAGAAGCTTGGTGAATGCTTATGGGCGTACCGTACCACAGTCCGAACAGCCACAGGGAACACACCATTCTCCCTGGTGTACGGGAGTGAGGCAGTTCTCCTATTGGAGACTCAAATATCCTCGTTCCGCGTCGCTCTCACTTACCAATTGACGACAGACGATAACTATCGTCGCCGGTTACAAGAGTTGGAGGCCTTAGATGAAAAGCACCTCTTGGCTCAGCAACGAATCGAGCTTTACCAAGCACGCATCTCCGGAGCCTTCAACAAGAAGGTTAAAATTAGAACATTCCAAGTGGGCGATCTCGTTCTGGCAGTTCGGAGGCTGATGGTCATGACTCACAAAACCGCCGGTAAATTCCAACCAAAATGGGAAGGTCCATTTATCATTGAGGCTGTATTCTCCAACGGTGCTTACCGCCTCGTAAAATAAAATGGAGACTTGCTCATGTTTCCCGTCAACGGCAAGTTCCTGAAGAAATATTATGTCTAAACGACATTCTCCCAATTCCAGATTATTGAGTTATGTACCCGCCAGTACCGCTGAACTCATATTCCTAATTCTAGATTATTGAGTTATGTACCCGCCGGTACCACTGAACTCATATTCGAAATTCTAGATTATTGAGTTATGTACCCGCCAGTACCGCTGGACTCACATTCACAAAATCTCAGATTGCTGAGTTATTTACCCTCCGGTACCGCTGAACTCACATTCTCCAAATTCTAAATTATCGAGTTATGTACCCTCCGGTACCGTTGAACTCATATTCTCCATCAATCCCAGATCGCCGAGTCATGTACTCTTTCGTACCACTGAACTCACATGCCAATTCCAACTCTCCCAGATTATCGAGTTATGTACCCGCAGGTGCCTCTGAACTTACATTCCGATCACTCTTTCAGATAGTAAGTCATGTATGACCATACCTCTGAACTTATTTCTCTAAAAGAGCTCCTCCCTCATGATCCACTACCCGCACTCTCAGTGCACAAAAAGGGTAACAGATCACAAAATTTCCAAAACGACCACGTCGATGTTACCTCTGAGTCTTTTCACTTCCGCCAAAAACAAATCACCCCTATACATAGAACTTCCATGTCCTCATTACCTCTGAGTCGTCCTATGTACCCCTTCATGGAGCCCACTCCTGCCATGTCTTTATTACCTCTGAGTGGGAAGGCTCCATCGAAGAAACCCTCATATTTGCCATGTCCTCATTACCTCTGAGTAAATATGTTGGTTCTCCCTCGACTTATTATCTGTACCAAAAAAAACCCCAGGGTACGCCAAGGATAATAGGCCCATAAATGTCCTCTGTTGACCACAAATATCCTCTGTTAAGTCCACTCCTGCCATGTCCTCATTACCTCTGAGTAGGAAGACTCCGCGGTAAGACCCTCATACTTGCCATGTCCTCATTACCTCTGAGTAAGTATGTTGGTTCTCTCTCGTCTTATTATCCGTATCTGAACCAGGGTAAGTCAAGGATAATAGGCCCACAAATGTCCTTTGCTCACTACAAAATGATGTACTAAGTTTCCTAGTACATGCACATCATTCCTCATCATGCCCCGAGAGCCCAGCTGCTCCATGGCATCCTTTCTCCCGATACCCGGAACGTCCATGACCACCTTGCCGTGGAATTGTTCTAGGTATCCCCATCAAACTTGTTATCCGTACCTAAAACCCAGGTATGCCAAGGGTAACAGGTCCACAAACAAGTGCCCCAAGCGGGGCAAACACCATCATAACACCACAAGCACAACAAACAGTACAAATAAAGGGTAGAATAAAGCATACTCTTTTATTTGGAAGGCGAAAGTACTACATGTTCTAGGGACAAAGTCCCACTCAAAGAAAGGAAAAGAACGAAAACAAAAAAAAGAAGGAAAAAAGCCGTCTATGGTTCGGCGGTACATAATTCCAGGAGACGGTTCTTCACCAAGGCGGTCCCCCGCTCAAGCCGCTGCTTAGCCCGGCGCTCAGCCTCCTGGGACAACTGCTATGCATCGTCCAAGTACATATGTGCCCGCCAGCCATCCTCCAGTTTCTTCAGGGCGAGCTCCAGGCCAGCAGAAGCTCGATTGACTCTGTCAGCCTCCTGGATAATTAGCCCCCTTTCGGTGCGAGCAGCCTCAAGCTCAGACTCCAGAAAAGTTAACTTCCTCTGAAGCTCAAGGATCTGCTCCCGGGTGTCAATGACCCCACGGGAGGCAGTCGCTTCCCGAGCCATAATATCTTCACTCTCGTGACTCAACTGATCATATCGATCAGACAGATCGCGGAGGTCCTTCAGTATGGCCAGCCTGGTCTTATCCCGAGCAGCCCTTATCTTCTCTACAGTAGCTGTGAGGAAACTGCGCTCCTGATCTATAGCAGCAGACAGATTAGCTTGCTGCAGCACATGAAGGTGGGCCACCAGCTGATCAGCCTCCAGCAATTTTGCCTCCAGGAGCGCAGCTACCCCTGTCCCACCGGGAAGAGTCTTAAGGATATCAATATGACCCTGGGCGCATTGCCGGGCCAAGACAAAATAGGTCCCTCATTCCACAGCAGCCTCTACCCCCCTCTTCAAGTGGCGATAGAAGCTGTCAATCACGTCCTGTGACGCTTCGTCCAGAACCTCTGTAGAGGACGGCATCAAAGGAAGCGTGGCCGACAACGTCGAAGGAGGCGCGCTAGAACTTGCCACCAGAGAGACAAATTCTGAGCGGAAAGATGCACGGATAGCGGCTAACTCCTCCTCCGCCACCTGAAGAGTCTGGACACTCGACAGGGCAGAGAGGTCGACCCTCGGAGCTGCCTGAGCAGAAGAGGACGCAAGGACCATTGTCCCCTGCCCCGTCTGTCCCGCCACCTGACTTCCCGAACTCGAGCCAGCGGAAGGCCCCTCAAGACGAGCCGGAAGGGGAGGGGGTACGCTCCTCTCCGCCAGTGCCCCTTCGGCAGAGCCTGTCTCAGCAATGTCCATCATCCGCACTGGAGAGGCAGGACCTATATGTCCAGAGCAATAATCAAACGATGTAACCCGAAGGATGTGATGATAGAGCAGATAGGCCTCCTCGCAAGTTAAGATTCGGCTTATCTTACCAGGGGAGGAGCATGGAGGCTGCAGCTCGCTCGCAGCTGACGTGGTCTCCTCATCCGCGACCTCCAAGTTAAATTCGGCTGGCTCTTCTGTCCTAGCCACCCCGGAGGGAGGTACGACTCGATCAGCGTCATCTTGATGAAATTCAGCAATTTTGGGGACAGGTTCATCGGAGCCCCCGTCATCTCGAGTCACGACCTCGGCAACTTGAGATTCCTCTTCTTCTGAAACCTACGGGAGGGAAGAAAAATGATTAAGATCAGAACTAGAAGAAAAGAAGAACTGAATAAAGATGGTAGTAACTCGCTTTACCTCCGAAGCGGGGTCGACCTCCTCACTTCTCTCCCTTATGGTTAGCCTGCGACGTCTGGTCGCAGCCAATTTTCGGGAGTGATGAATACCGCCAACAGGAGAGATTTGTCTGCTATGCTTCCGTATAGGACCAGGTGCGACGGGTGGCTGATCCGCCACCATCTTATTTAATGAAACAGGCGGCTGGGCCGCCCCAACATCGTCCACCGAGAAGGAAGAGTTATCTGCATCACGCTCATCGTCCTCATCATCTGTAGTAGTGGAGTCCGAGTCTGGCACATCGACTCTATTCTTCTTCTTCTTCCTCGTCTTGGCCCCCTGGGGCTTCTCGTCCAGGCCAGTAGCAACCATAAAACTGGTACCCGGGTTAAAACCGATGGGGAGCTTATTTGCCATAACATGGTACAGGGCCGCCATATACAAAATTTCTACCGACGCCTCAATAGCAGGAACCGAGAAAGTGGCACGGGTGTGGAATGTATCATAATAATTCCAGGCCCTGATACCGTCAAGGAGGCTACCTTCAAAACCCAGACAAGAGCTGGGACTGTCCAGAAAAAGTTGGCTGTATCCAAACTGACGAGCAAACCTGCTGGACAGGTAAGGTTCCAGGAAGACAGCATTACGGTTGCAGTATACCAGGTGGGCGGGGCGGATGTTACGCAACCACAGAAGCATCTGGCCATCTAGAAGTTGAGGAGGCCCAATACCGTCGAGATGTATGTCCGCTATTTCCTCAGCAGTAAAATGAGGGACGGATACGAAAAAGTCGTACCTATCTGCTCTCGCCAGTGCCATCCGGCAGGCACGTATGGTATCGTACTCCCAAGATTCGTTGCGATAACGGAAAATAAAAGTGTCATCAGCAATCACGCCATCTTCAGAACCCGGTCTCATCAAAGATCGGCAGTACATTAATAGCCACCCCATCAGATAATGATAGGGCAGCTCAGTCCATTCAAAGTCTTTTGTCACATCGCGGGCAATGACCTTGGACGTGAAAGTACGGAGGCCACGGTGTATGCAGCACACCATGGCTGGGAGAAGAGCTAGTTTGATTCTAAAAACCAGCTTCACGGCAGGAAGGATAAAATTACGGCTGATCCTCTCAATAGAACCAGCTCCTTCCGAGACTACGCAATTCTGCAGCCATACCATCAAGAATCCTGCCATGAGCACCTTCTCTGACAGCTCTTGGGTATCCTGATAAAAATAACCGAAAGAGTCGGTTTTACTCCCAAATCTGTCACTGGTGGTGGCCACCCTCTTGGCCGACGACATCAAGGCCTGAACCGCCTCCCGGGATTGAGGACTTCGGGAAGTAACTCGGCCTGAGGCTCCCGTCGAGAAGAGATAGCTTACCCAGTCCTTAGTGTGGGGAGCATTCCCTTCCGAGCTGCTATCCTTCTTGGCTATCTGCTGGCACGTGCTATAGTGGCACAGTATTTCCTGATAAGTAGCCACGAAGCTCGGATATCGTTCTTCCAGCTCTTCGAACTCCTCATTCGTAGGAGTGTATACTTCAAAAGCTTCATCCCCCCAAGGAAGCTTGGAAATCACGTGCATCTCATGGAGTGCAAGCCCCATTTTCCCTACAGGGATATAGAAGGTTCCCGTACGGCAGTTGTACATCTCCAGCAAAGCCATGAATAATTTCTTGTTTACAGGTAAGCTGTGGCTGGTGCCGCGAATAGCGTGATAAAGACCAATCTCACGTGGATTAGGCAATTTCTAAATAAAGAATAATAGCTAGTATACGTGGATTAGGCAAGATAAGAAATGTTACTAGACCTCAACTAATTACACAAATCAACACACTGTCATTCTGCCTTTTATGTACAAATAAAGAATAATAGCTAGTACACGTGGATTAGGCAATTTCTAAAGCACTGTTACGTCTACAAAAATTAGACTAATCAGCGATCAATCAATTGAGTAATCTGATTATCAGGTGGCTGACTAAGATTAGTTTCCAGGTAGCGGTGTAATTTCTATCAATCAGCTATCTAGTCCGGTAAGTAGTAGCTAAAGCTGGAAAAAAGCTCATAACGAAACTACTTATATAGTATCTAAAATTTAACTGAACCTCTAGATAAGGCATGCTCCAGCACCTACACTTCAATATTTCCAATGAAAAAGGAGGTATGATAGCATCCCAAGAATCAAAGTGGAGGTCACTTTAACTATTAGTTTTTACAAGCTTGCTCCCCAGGAACATAAGTGCTTGCCCACACGAACAACAGGTCCATAAATAATGCATCTCAGAAACCAGAATTAAAGCAAGAAAAGTGTACATTTATTTTTTCAAGTGAAGCCTAAAAAGAAACCAAGATACAGAAATTTTCCGAGAAGAAATATAAAATGATAATTACGTACCTCTCTCAAAATTAATATGAAGTCTAATGGACTGAGTACACCAACAAATTTCCCCTTGTATGAGTCCCACAAAGGAGCCACAGGAATTCCCTGAAAACATCTTGAGTTTAGACAAAGACATGCTTAATTACTATAAAAAAATTAACATAAAAGAAAAAATGGCAATAAAATATGTTACGACATTGAGTATTAACAATAAACACGCTTATGTTCAATATAAATGTGCTCTAGAAATATATAGACTATAGACAAATGAAGTTCTGATGAAGCACCTAAACAGAAACCTTTGGTTAACTATAGCTACCCAAGATGGATATTTTCCTTTATCCAAGCCATCTTGCCATAAAAATGATATGAATGCAACTACAATTTGAAAAGACTACAAACATGAACACGTTGAGAGACCGCCTGCTAAGTTGACATGATGTCAACATTCAAAGTAGGCAAAAAAATCCTATCAACATAGCACCATGGTCAGACATGGAAGATCAGTTGCCAGGTACTGGAAACCTACCTTGTCTGGAGGCACTCCCCATAAGTCTCTCAGCTGAAAATAATACAAGGGGGAAGTTGCCATGGATACAACCTACAAAAAAAGATTCAAAAGGTAACCTCTCACTAACAGGGAAGTTCTTCCAACACTAAATATGATGATCCCTGGCTGAACTGTCTAAATAGGTTATTCTAATATAGAATTGACATATAAATATTAAAAAGAAGAGAGCTTCTCTCATAAGCGGACGAGCACAAGAACACAAATCTATGTAAGGTCTATTATAAGTAACCCAAAGGAAGAACCATATAAAACTCAAATGAATGAAATGAAAATCAAATGCAATATAATAAGTGTCGAGCTTAGCTTGGATAGACGCAAAAAGTGAAGTAAAGGAAACAACAAACAATCCAATATAAACTAGCTTGCAGCCTTATACAGATGGAAAACTTACAGTAAGAGTCTAATGACAACAGCAAAGCCCTTCTTCTTTTCCAAATTTTTGGGGTTGGCTAAATGAATCTATTTCCTCCATATGTTCTTTAAAGGGTCATCTTCTACATTAGTAACCCGGATATTTTTTTTACAACTTCACTCCATGTTCTTTTTTTTCTCTCTCCCTTCCAATATCAGCACCTTAAGATACTCTAATACTCCTAAAATTAGATATTAATATGTAGCATTCCTATTCAAAGCTTGCATTGCACAAATAATAGGAAAAAAATTGAAATAGATGGTATGAAGGGTAATATGTCATATGATTCGCACTACTAAGAATGAAAAGGCACATAGTATCAATTTCAAAGCTTGCACAATCCAGACCTTCAAAAATCACAACAGACGGGGGAGCTAGCTATAGATAAAAAATATCAAATAGAAAATAGAACAACATCAACCAAGAATATAGAATGATAATTGATACTTTCTACAGAAGCAAGATAATAACTTCCAAAAAAGAATCTATAACAATCTCCTTAGGAGTAAAATCGATGCAATGTTTCAGGACGGTAAGTTCTGGAGAGAATGAGAAGGTTGTCTGTTCATAGAATCTAAGTTAGATGGTTCAAAGAATCATGCTCCTAGAGTTATTGTGAAGAATATAACAATCAATGGGCTCCGATGGAAAGCGAAGCTCTCCCACTCCAAGCAGTTGATCTCCTTCACCCACCCTTCCTCCATCTCCCCCTCCCAGTCGATCTCCACTCCGTTCTATGCTACCACATTCCTTATCAAAAGTCACTTGATGTACTGGGACGCGTGCACCCTTCTCGCCTCTTGATTGCTTTGTGGTGATGGAGGAGTGCCTGTCGTGGCGGTTGGCCACATCCATGTGACCTTTTTCCTTTGTGAAAGTGTAAATGAAAGAGAGAGGGGGATGAGAGGAAATCGTGAAGTAAAAGTGAAATAAAAGGGGGAGAATGAGAGGGAACCGTGACTGCATATGTAGTGACTTTTTTTCTTTGGTGTAGTGAGCAATTGGATCCTTACCATCACGTTCCCCCCTTTGACTGCATATGTAGAAGCAAAGAAACTGACTCTTTATAACCAACACAAACTGGTATAAATTGAAAGAGGTAAATAGCAACCATTAATCTGGTTAACAATAGCAGTATGGCACTAGCAGGTAGTAAACCATAAATTAGAATAGGAAAATACCTAAACATACTTAGCATATGTAATAGTTTTATAATGTAATATCGAATAGTTATATTCTCACAAATAATTCCAGAAAATCACTACTAATTCCAACAACTATTCTTCAGGATTGCTAGATATTTATAAGTTCGACATATGTGTAATATCGAATATATCTTTGATTAATAATTCATATTTGATCTATCGTTAAAAGAAAAGTGGAGAAGAAAAAATTAAAAGAAAGTAAATGATCAATCTAATAACATATTGGTCCTTTCCTCATGAAGAACCTAGTTCAGTTTGAAGCAAAAGAGTCTTGACAAACAAACAGAGGGCAACAGAACAATTTATGACCATAACACATTTTTCAAAATTAAATCAAAGACAACAATCACAAAAGAAGAAGCACGCTGGCTTGTGCTACCCAAACATAGAGTATGAGCTAACCTAGAGGAAATGCTACATAACTACATTCCTTATGGATCATAAATCAAAAAAAAATAACCTATACCCTCTAAAGTAAATGTAGGGCACTAATAAATGAATGATCACAACTTCCAAATAAGCAAGTCCAAAAGCATAGTGTTCTATACGAAAGATTGTGTTAAGTACCTTCTTTCCAGGTCTCACTAGCCTCAGCGCAACCTCTGCTGCAGTATTGGCTGTAGCAATAACATCAGCTGCTCTCCCATAACTGGCCCCAAAAGAAAAGAAAAGAAAAAGTATGTACATGTCAAGACTATTAATATAGGAGTCACTAACAATTACAGCCCACATTTTTAGAGTGTTCTTGCCTCCTTTATCATAACCTAATAATTTTTAGATCAAAACATTGTCTAACAAAATAAATCATATAACTACATTGTTAGAAAGTGAAGTCTAAAAGAAAAAAAAACTTACCTATACTCCGTTGTTAGAAATTAAGCATCAAAAAACACACTACATATAACTGCAGCTCCCCACCGTGGACCTTGATATACATTGTATTAAACATGTAAAGGTCCAATGAAAAATTAAGCTTTTCAGTTGTTCAGGTTGCGAGAGAATACAAATAAAGGAAAATACTGAAAACAAAGTGGAAGGAATTAACAAAAATTTATTCCAATTCGCCTTTATTATTGTATTGAGGGTTTTAGTCTGGTTCCTTATTCGTATCGTCTCAGAATGATGACACTTTCCAATCACCAGTAAGGAAGTACAAAGGAAAGCAACTTTGTATTGTTATGAATATATTAACCTGCAATCTTCCTTTGTATCAACCAAGAAATAGTATATCTCATGAACAGCCTACTGCAATCACCTAAAATATAAATTTTATTAGATATAACATTTTTACAATAACAATGGAAGCCAAAACATAGTGTTTCAAATAGACAAACTAACACTAAAAGAACATCAGATAAGGAGGCACTCAATAACTATTAAACGGTCTTCTCCTTCCAAATATTAAGTTGCTTTTATCACTTCATAAACCAACACAAGGTTGGACATAAAATGAAAGCAGGTGGCAATAATTTGTTTCCAATGAATCTAATGAAGTTCAAATACTTACCGTTATTGATAATTTGTTTTCATAAAAGTATCAGGGTGTAACCATATATCACCTTATCATAAATCTTTTATAAAGTAACATGATTATCAAAAATTGGGTAGGGAGCCCGAGAGACATGCACCTCCATGAGACGTGATATAGATCAGAGTAAGTGAAAGTCGTGTAAGTGGCCCATATCAAGTTCCTAAGGTTGAGAGGGAAACATGGAGGAGGAGAAGGAGGAGGTGACGTGGGACAGTACGATTCATCCATTAACGGTTTCCCGCACAATTCTAGATTGTGATCATACGAACTATTCGAAAACCTCTGCATCACTGACGTCTGCGGGATCGGCCCCCGGAGAAAATTATAGGAGACGTTGAACGAGGCCAAACTATTTTGCTCGAATGACGGGATTGCTCCATCGAAGAGGTTGTCCTGGACGGAACAATCCTCTCCTTCGCGAAGGAGTAGATTCTCGAGGCGCAGAACAGTGCCTGGAGCGCCGCTACCTGGACGAACTCCAAGTACTCTAGCTTCTTCCTCTGCTGCTCCATTGCTTGCTCCTCTCCCTCCTGCCTCAAAGAAATTCTAGATCAAGCCTTGACCATCTCATGCAAATTAACAAACCAGGAAATGCCCTAAAAAATGATCAGCTAAAAGATTTCGATTCAAAATTCCAAGCTTCGCCCAGATTGTTTCAAAAAACAACCTAGGGCACTTGAAGATCAGATGTGACGTTGAAGGTCAAATGAACTACGCTATTAAGGTTCGAAACCCTAAACTTGATTCTAATTTCTCTCATAAAAACACGATTTTGTATGGAAAATCCTAAAGTTTACCTTAGTTTGTCTCACAATCAAATCACAAGAACATACCAAATCAAACAAATCCTATTAATCGTCAAAAAAATTAATAAAGAATTAATTACTTACGATTCGACCATTATGAACGTCAGATTCCGCTAGGTAGTCGACCGGACGGGACCCGAGAACCGGTTCCGCGACAAGGAGACGACCCGAAGGTGCCGTAGCCCGCGTAGGGCGAGGAGGCCGCCGAAGAGGGCATTACTGCCCAAGCTGGGGGGAGCAGACCTGTAAGCCGAATCCCTTGGAGCGAGATGCCAACGACGGTGCCCGAGCCGGAGCAAGTGATCCCGAACCACCGGCTCTTGTCTTTCTTGCATGGAGGGCCTGTCCAATTCGAGTGGAGGAGGTTCGAGAGGGACTAAAAAAAATGATGGGAAGAGAGAATTTTTTTATGAAGAAGGTTGAGAAGGAAAGAGGAGAGTTTTAGAGAGGCTTTGAGAAAAGGGCAGCATGCGCGGGTTTTTAATAAAATTCGAGAGCCAAAAATTTTAACAAATTTCGGAGCCAAAATTTTAATTATAATTTTGATGTTAATTAATAGTTTTAATCCGTTGAATAAAAATTTATAGTTTGCTGAGATGGATTTTGATGTTAAACGACGGTTTTAATATGTCAAAAATGCAATGACAGTTTTAATACGTCGTTGTTAGACAACTTTAAGTGTAGCAAATTGTTCATTTTGGTGTAGTGTCTTAGGACATCGCCACCCAAGACAGAAGGAAGAAGAAGATCTAATCGAAGAGTCGTCAACTTCGGTTAGAAAGATTGCTACGGGTTGGTGAGTGATCTCAATTGTAATATTCTAATTTTCTTCTTGAAAGTGGTGAGGGGGTTGAACTTATTAGGGAAAAGGATTCAACATTAGTTTATGTCAATATTATAATTTCATCTGAGTTATTAAAGGTTGGGATTTGTCCAGGTGACATACGACACCGCCATATACTTGTCTTCATCTTGCGCTTGGTATCCGTTAGACGAGGGATTAGTTTTGATCAGATGAGTTGGAAAACGCTTCCGCATGCGCCCAACAATTGGTATCAGAGCTTTAGAGGTTCTAACAACCATGTTGACAGAGCAGATGAACACTCGCATGATCACTCTCACGTGGGGAAACTGGGCAATTTAGAAGCCAAAGATGAAGGATCTACTCTGGTGTAAGGACTTGCATGGTCCGTTGGAGTACGATAGTACAAAGCCAACGAACAAAGCTGTTAAAGACTGGAAACGACTGGATCGGAAGGCCGTTGGATTCATCCGCCAATGGTTGGATGATTTAGTACTTTACCATGTGTCCATGGAGAGTTCGGAAAAAGTATTATGGGAGAAGCTATATTCGTTGTACGAAAGAAAGACAGCTGGCAACAAGACGTTTCTTATTTGCCAACTCGTCAACTCGAAGTACACGGAGGGTGTCTCCATAGCACAACATCTGAATGAGGTTCAGGGTATCATCAATCAGATGTCTAAGATGAAGACGGTGATTGATGATGAGCTTCAGGTCCTACTGCTCTTGAGTTCTTTGTCGAAAAGCTGGAAGATGTTGGTGGTGTCAGTGAGCAACTCTGCGCCTTATGGAGTTGTCACGATGGAGGCAGTCAAAAGTAGTTTGTTGAATAAGGAGGTCCGGCGTAAGCAAGTGGAATCGCTGCAGGAGTTCGCTCTGGTGGCTTCCTACGAAAAGGGAAGACCCAAGTCACAGGTGAAGATAGGAGGAAGTTCTCAAAATCTTACGATTGTGGACCGCAAGGAGGACTGCTATCACTGTGGCGAAAGGGGTCACATCAAGAGGAATTGTATGAAGCTCAAAGCTGAGAAGGCCAAAGGTATGGACGATCAGGAAGATCTCACGACGTTTGGAGATATCATCATTGCAACAGCCAACGCAAAGGAACCTTGTGTCATGTGTCATGATGGCGACTGGGTTATGGACACGGGAGCATAGTATCACGCCACTCCACATAAGAGGATCTTCATGTCATACCGCGGCGTCAGGTTTGGACGTATGAAGATGGACTACAATGGGACGGCTACAATTGTAGGCATCGATGATGTGCACTTGACGATGGAGTTTGGTGAGAAGCTTGTCCTCAGGGGTGTGCGTGTAAGCACCCTAATTTTTGAAAATTTTAATTTTAATTACTTTATGTGATTATTATTTATTAAACTATATTTTATTTTAATTATGACTGTAGATGTACTCTTCTGTAGTTTTGATTTTTGAAGCACATTAATTATCAATTTCTCAAATCTACTCCCATTATCGTGTTCTAGACGAGTCCACCTTCTATTTGATATATCATGTCACATCCAAGCATGTTCTCTTGTGCTATATTTTTTATGTACAACTTTAGGAGTAAAATAGTCATTTTAGTCTCTACCGTAAAATTTGACTAGCTTCCCAAATAACAATTAAAGCCCAACTTTGACCCAAATTATTTGATCAATACATGGTTTTGATCTACTTTGAGCCTACTATGCACATGTCAATGGTGTGCCACTCAATTGGGTTCTTATGTGCTATTTAACCTTAAGTGGCACACAAGTCGAAACTATAGACATTGGACTCAAATCAATCATAAAAATTCTATCGACCCAAAACTAGTCCAAGTAGGGTTCGTAGAGCATATTCTAGGGTGCCCTAATCTCCTAGACCTATTCTAGATTGATTTTTATGAATTAACGACATCCATATTGATTTAAATCTATTTTTAAATTAACTCTATAACTACTTTCCTAATTTGGACCCAATCAAATCTCTTTGAGATACACCTTTGATTTAAATCATCATATCTCAACCAATCTCCTCAGACCAAATCCAAATTAATCTGCACCTCCTATTTCTCATGTAGAACCCTTCACTCTAGGATGACCGAATATACTTTATATATTTATTCTCTAGAAACCGAGTCCCTTCCATCTTTTCTATTTTCGCACTTTTCTTTCCACCCAACAGAAACTCATCACCTCGACCTCTTCCAACCCTCCTACCACCTTCATATCGAACCTAAGACACCCCCCCAACACTCTGACACTTTTTCGAGGAGCCTCAGGCCCAAATTTGGTCGATACGAGGCACAAAAGGCAGCCAAAGTCGATCGAACTTATGATGAATGCATCACAGCAGGTTGGTCGACTTGTAGACTAGGTTTCATCTAATTTTTCTCATCCAATGCTCCTCAAACCAAAACTAAAAGTTATCTCTATATGTCTACTTCAATCTCAAATCGCTGGATCACACAGTTCCAAGCGGTTTGTCTGTGGCATCAATTTTACGACTAAGTGTCCAGAACCGATGAGATCTGTTATGAGCATTTTTTTTTTGCCTACCTAAGTTCAGATTTGATCTTTCTAATATTTTTATTCAGAAACTAGACCTCAAGGTATTTCCAATGCATATATATTTATTAGGTTTTAAGTTCATTTGCTATTTTTAAAAATTTCTGACATTTGCCGTAACACCCTAACTCCAAAAATCCTATGTTTTTGTGTCCGAAAGTTCGAATACTTCATAAAACTCTACTAAAATATTTTTTGTGCAAGGTTTAATATTGAAAATCTTATTTTAACAAATTTTTGCATTTTTTTATAGAATTTAATATTTTTAAATATTTATTATTTTGGGCCTCAAATCGTATACCAAGTCTAGAAATAATATTGTAGAATCAATATAAGACTTGTACACATGATTTTCTATGTATAAAATATATTTTTTATTATTATAGAATATTTATAAATATTTTCCAAAATTAAAAGTGATATTTTTACGTTAATAATATATTACTTTTATATATATATATATATATATTTTATATATATATATATATATATATATATATATATATATATATATATATATATATATATATATATATATATATATATATATATATATATATATATATATATATATATATATATATATATTTTATATATATATATATATATATATTATATATATATATAAAGGTCTATATATGGTAAGTCCATATATAGTAAGTTATTAATATATATTATGTTCGTATTTTGGAATCCATGTGTCAAAATATATATATATAAATATATATATATATATATATATATATATATATATATATATATATATATATATATATATATATATATAAAGGTCTATATATGGTAAGTCCATATATAGTAAGTTATTAATGTATATTATGTTCGTATTTTGGAATCCATGCGTCAAAAATGAGATCGGACGATTCCAGTGATGTTATACCGCTGAAATTGACAAAGTGACCGTATGGATTACCAAGATAAGATTTTTAATTTTGTGGTTAATCATCGTATCTCGATTCGCATGTCATATGTTTTGTTGTACGAATTACGAGATACAAACTTAATATTTAAAGCAAGAATTTGAAATCCATCTTATTAAGGAATAATGATCTAGAGATTAGTTTAATCTAGTTCTAGATGGTATGATTAATAAATAGCTTAGGTAATATAGGTATTACACAAGCTTTCTAGATAGGAGTGGTTAGTCATATTTGTATTTAGTAAATATTACATATTTGTTTGTGATTTGGGGTTGATAGATATTACACGAAGTATGATTCGTTGGTTCATGGATAGTTTGGGTAGACTTTGGTACTGCAGTATCAGCTCAGTTTAGACAAAACTTCAGGCAAGTATACCTTGTCGAATTGTATAATTTATTCATGCATTTTTTTTATATTCCTATTCCTTTCAGTCTTACTTGATTACATGTTTCTCATGATTATGTCATTATTATTCCTTGTTTTACGTGCACATTCCATATTTGTTTTTTATGTGTTACTGTTTGTTTAATCTGAGTATTATGACGATATTTGCGGGTCCTTAGTCTCCGTTCCATTGAGTTGACTTGACCTTTAGTCGAGATCGATTGCTAGATATTGACTTATCCTATCTCTAGATCGGGAGCATCCTATGGCGTTACGTTATAGAGACTCCTTATAGACTTGTTATTCCATCTCTAGGACTGGGAGCGTCCCATGGCGTTACGGTATTAGAGACTTATTATTGACCGGTTATCCCATCTCTAGGACCGGGAGTATCCTGTTGGCCCATTCTATGGTCACACCCAATTTTAATAATCGATATGCACTTAAGTCAATACACAAAATATACAAACTGCTGCTAATCATTTCAGGGTATATTAAATCAATATCAACGGGCGTTGTACTGTATCATCAAGCATAGATATTATCAATCTGAAGATGAATTTCAATTGGATTTAGTTTGAGTCATTTTATATTTTATTCTGTATTTTATCTTTATTGAGTCTAGGACTTAAATTGTAAAATCGACTACGTAATATTGGCTTAGGTTTATCCCAGTCCAAAATTTCTAAATAGCCTACCTATTTCCATTTCATCTTTATAAAATGTCCAAGATTATTTTTACAAACAGTTTTTGACAAATATTTTAAAATTTCCCATGACAGAACTCAAAACCGAGTTCAGTCACTTTGAATTCAAATGTCAGTTGCCTCTAAATCTGCGTGCAACGTCTCTATGCAAAATATATGCATCAGAACTCTGCCAGAACTCTGCCCGAGTTCGGTCCCAGAAAACACCTATAAAAATAAGAGAGTTTTTCATTTCAAATCACTCATTCATTCTTCATCTTCTCTTCTCTACTCACCAAGTGTTTTCAAACGTTCTAAAGCTTTCAAATCACACCTATACATCTCTTAGCCAAAAGCCAGTAATATCTACGTTGATTTAGAGTCTTTTGGTGTCCAAGAGTTGTAAAGAGGTCGTTCCAAGTTCAGCAACTATTCTTGTTGTAGAGCCGATCGTGCGCTCGTCACCAAGCACAGTGTTATGAAGTTGGTCATGCACTTGTCACCAAGCACGGTGTTGTAAGAGACTGCAAGCTCTCATTTAGCTTGTGCCATAGTGGATTAACATCGAATAAGGGTACTCGAGACTGGATTAGTCCTCTCAGAGGGATACCAGTATACATCGCTGTGTCACTAAGTTTGATTTCTCTCTCTCTTGCTGCATTTATTTACTGTCTCTTATTTACTGCCATAGTTATTCTTAAGTTATAATTGGTGATTATTTTTGCTGTACACACACTCTATTCACCCCTTCCCCCTCTAGAGGTACTCAACGGTCCTACAATTGGTATCAGAGCGGGTTATGTTCTAATATAACAAACCTCAGAGATTATATATGGCAGCCGTGAAATCAATATTCAACGGTGAAGAGCAATCCACAAATAGACCCCTCCTATTTGATAGAACAAATTATACCTATTGGAAAACACGGATGACTTTCTTCTTAAAATCACTTGACTTTGATCTTTGGTCTATAGTCAATGATGGTTATAAGAAACCAGCACCCATAGTGGTTGAAGGTCAACTTGTAGACAAGCCTCATGACAAATACACAGAAGCTGAAAAAGCTAAGGCTAGACTAGATGCTCGTGCCATCAATGCACTATTCTGTGCAATTGACAAAACGGAGTTCAACAGAGTTTCAACCTTTAAAACGTCTCACGAAATTTAGAAACTTCTTGAGGTAACTCATGAAGGTACTTCCCAAGTGAAGGAATTTAAAATTAGTAAACTAACACAGGAATATGAAGCTTTCAAGATAAAACCCGGTGAGTCAATTACACAGATGTTTACACGTTTTTTTGATATAACTAATCATTTGCAATCTCTTATTAAGAATTACAGCAATCATGAGAAGATCAGAAAAGTACTGCAGGCTCTAACCAAAAATTGGAATCCAAAAGCCACAGCAATCATTGAAGGAAACGATCTCACCACTATGTCCTTGGAAATACTGATGGGCAAGCTCATGACCCATGAACTTGATTTACAAGAATTTGAAGAAGCAACTCCAAAAGAAAAATCTATTGCCTTCAAAGCTCAAGCAAGAAAATCAACATGCAATGACTCTGATGAAGAATCATCAAGTGGTGATGAACAAGCCCTACTTGTGAAGAACTTCAAAAAATTCCTAAAGTTTGAGAAATCAAATAGAAAGAAGAGAGATATCCAAGAAAGCAATAAAGATGAAAACATTTGCTTTGGATGCAAGAAGACAGGGCACATGAAGAAGGACTGTCCAACTTCAAAGAAAAGCAGTCCATATGACAGATCAAGATCAAGCAAAAAAGCAATAATCGGTCGAAAGTATGCCATCACAAGCATCTGGCATGAAAGTGATACCAGTGATACAGAGGAAGAAACAGACCCTGCGGAAATGCTAATGTCTGTCTTATGGCATTCGATAAGGTATCCTCAAACCCTCTATATGATGATTTTACTTTCGATGAATTAGAAAATGCCTTTAGCGAATTACTTGAAGATCACAAAACTGTGCTTGACAAGTATAAGCAATCTCGAAAAGAGATTAAGGCATACAAAACCGAGATAGCTAGACTGTCCAATCTTATTGAAAATATTAAAGAGACGTCTACTACCGGTAACACGAAAGAGATAGCCAAACTCAAGGTAGACTATCATGAGGCTATCCTCAAGATTGAAAAGAAAGAAAGAGACTATGTCAAGATGCAAGAATTGTATGACATAGAGAAGAAGAAGCACTTAGTTACAGAACAAAGACTCTCAGATATGACTGCTAGATATGAAGAGTCTATTGCAATTTCTAAAAAATTAGAAATCAAGTTAGGCAAACAGGCAATACCTGTGACATAGCCTAAGTTTAGTCCTAATGTTAAGCATACACCAAAGAGGACTAAAAATAAGAAAGCACAGAAGAAACACGACTATCATCATGCTTTCACTTATAGGTTCTCCAAGAAACTAAACAAGCATGTAAACACAGTTTTAACCACATCTGGTTCTAAACTAACTTGCACTTATTGTGGTACACACGGACACATATCACAGTATTGCTTGGCAAAAAAACTTATTGACAATCACACTTTATTCTGGAGACCTAAAACTAATCAGAATGGACCCTTCAGTAAATGAGTACCAAAGGATTCATCTACTTGTCTTGTGGGTGGACCCTCAACCCTCTTATGCTAAAAGTAAATGGATCTTCGATAGCGGATGTTCACGGCACATGACTGGTGATGCATCTTTGTTCGTTACGCTATCGATGAAGAAAGAAGGATACGACTCCTTCAGAAATAATTTAAGAGGTGATATTATTGGTAATGGTACTGTAGGTATTTCTCCTTATCCAGTAATAAAGGATGTTTGTCTAGTAACAGAATTGAAACATAACCTACTAAGCATAAGTCATTTGTCTGATAATGGTTATGGTATCAATTTTGTGAAAGATAAATGCACCATATATGATATGTCATCTGGTGATCCTGTATATAAAGGGATTAGAGAAGACAACATTTATGTTTTCTTTTTGGAGAGTACTAATAATGCAGGTAGATGCCTAGTAGCTAATCTAGATAAAAGTTAGCTATGGCACATGAGACTAGAACATGCAAATATGGATACTATCTCACGACTCAGTACTAAGAAGTTGGTAAAAAGGACTCTCCGAGATTCCATTCAAGAGAGATATGGTATGTGCTGACTGTAAAAAGAATAAAAAACATAGGTCTTCTTTTAAATCCATCAACGCTTTAAGTACTTCTAGACCTTTGCAGTTGATTCATATGGACTTATTTGGTCCTAGTAGAGTCGCTAGTCTTGGCGGTAAGCTCTACATTTTTGTTATTGTTGATGATTTCTCTCGCTTTACTTGAGTTTACTTTTTATCAAACAAAAGTGATGCTATTTTTGAATTTCAAATATTTTGCAAAAAGGTACAAAACGAAAAAGGCTTCATGATTACTCGTATCCAAAGTGATCATGGTGGCGAATTCGTAAATTCTGATTTCAAAAAGTTTTGTGATGATAGTGGATATTACCACGAATTTTCTTGTCCTAGAACTCTCCAACAGAATGGTGTTGTGGAGCGAAAGAATCGTACTCTAAGCGAAATGGCTAGAGTCATGCTGAATCAGCATAATCTTCCTAAGTATTTTTGGGCAGAAGCTGTTAGTACAGTCTGTCATGTTTTGAATAGGGTGTTAATTCGACCTATCTCGAAGAAAACACCATATGAGTTTTGGTTTGGAAGGATTCCAAACATTTCTTATTTTAAAGTTTTTGGATGTCGTTATTTTATCCTGAACACCAAGGATAACTTGGGAAAGTTCGACTCTAAAGCAGATGAAGGGATATTTTTCGAATATGCTGCTAAGAGTAAGGGATATAGATTTTTTTAATAAAAGATCTATGATTGTTGAAGAATCTATTAATGTTACTTTTGATGAGCTAAATAGTCACAGATCTAGCGACAGTGATGATGAAGATGCACATGAAAAAACTGAGAAGAGTCCTGTGGAAGATCTGACCCAGAAGGTTGATTCATTAAAATTCTTACCAGATCATCCAAAGACACTTATTATAGGTGATATATCTAAAGGTGTAAGTACACGCTCCTCTCTTAAGGATTCTGAAATAGCAGCTAATGTAGCGTTTATTTCTCAAATAGAACCTAAGAATATAGACGATGCTTTTTCTGATGAGTTTTGGATTGATGCCATGCAAGAGGAACTAAATCAATTTGAGAGAAACTAAGTTTGGGAACTTGTTCCAAAACCTATTGGTCAATCAATAATTAGTGCCAAATGGGTGTTCCGAAATAAACTTAGTGAAGATGGACAAGTTCTACGCAACAAAGCACGTCTAGTGGCACAAGGTTATAATCAAGAAGAAGGAATTGAATATGATGAGACTTATGCTCCTATTGCTAGACTAGAAGCCACCGCATGTTTTGTATATTTGCATGTTTTAATAATTTTAAATTATTTCAAATGGACGTGAAAAGTGTATTCTTGAACGGATTTTTAAAAAAGGAAGTTTTTGTGAAACAACCCCCTGGTTTTGAAGATTTTCAAAAACCTGATCACGTCTTCAAGCTTAAGAAAGCATTCTATGGACTCAAACAAGCACCTCGTGCTTAGTATGAACGCCTAAGTGCCTTCTTACTTGATAATGGTTTTTTAAAGGGAAAAGTTGATACTACCTTGTTTATCAAATCTTTGAATGATGATATTCTCCTTGTGCAAATTTATGTAGATGACATAATATTCGGTTCTACTAACGAAAAACTTTGTCAAGATTTTGCTAAGTGTATGCAGAGTAAATTTGAGATGAGTATGATGGGAGAGCTAAAATTCTTCCTAGGACTTCAGATCAAACAGCACTCAAAAGGAACATTCATCAACCAAGCTAAGTACACGAAGGACATACTGAAAAAGTACGACTTCGAAAATGTAAAGTCAATCGGGACTCCAATGGCTACATCAACAAAGCTTGATTCTGATGAAAGTGGCAAACCTGTCGACCAACGTAAGTATCGAGGTATGATTGGTAGTTTATTATATTTAACTGCTAGTCGCCCTGATATTATGTTCAGTGTTTGCATCTGTGCACGTTATCAGAAAAATTCTAAGGAAACACATCTAAGTGCCGTTAAGCATATCTTTCGATACCTTAAAGGAACTTCTACAGTCGGCTTATGGTATCCTAAAATCAAATCCTTTGACCTGATAGGTTACTCGGATGCGGATTTTGTAGGATACAAAGTAGACCGCAAATGTACCAGCGGCACGTGTCATTTCCTAGGAAAGACCTTAGTCTCTTGGTTTAGCAAGAAGCAAAATTTCGTAGCATTATCAACTACT
This sequence comes from Iris pallida, assembly GCA_029216955.1. NCBI lineage: Eukaryota > Viridiplantae > Streptophyta > Magnoliopsida > Asparagales > Iridaceae > Iris > Iris pallida. The sequence continues at coordinate 23,519,603 of JANAVB010004599.1, read as the reverse complement.
GAGGCTCAGTATATCGCCGCAGGTCATTGCTGTGCTCGGATTTTGTGGATGAAGCAAACCTTAGAAGACTATAATCTGCACTATACTAAGATTCCTATTTATTGTGACAACACTAGCACCATTAATCTGACTAAGAACCCTATTTGTCACTCACGCACAAAATACATTGAGATACGTCATCACTTTTTACGTGATCATCAGCAACATAGGGATATCTGCTTAGAGTTCATTGACACAGATCATCAACTAGCAGACATATTCACAAAACCATTGGCTGAAGATCGGTTTAACATAATGAGGCGAGAGCTCGGTATACTTGAATTTTCATATTCATAATGTAGTATGGAAATTAAATTTAATTTTATGACCTGAAACTTTGAAATTTATTTAACAAAAATTATTTTGGAGCACAAGCCTAAAAAGGGTCTGTCTGTCACCACGACTACGGTCGAAGCAACGCGGTATTTAAGAGTTCCCCGGTGAACCTCCGTTAGCTAGGACAGTACCCCTACAGCTAACCCAAAGTAATGTTGTTACTACATATAGGAGTCAAAGTCATAAAGTTGATATTCAATTTCCAAAACTGCCTTTATTGTCTCGGAAATACAAGTAGCCGAACTCGGACCGAGTTCGGGCCGAATTCGGGCCGAGTTCGGTCGGCACTGTATTTACTTCCAGAACTGAACAGCCGGCCCTAACCCCTATTTAAACCCCTCTTCCTCTCTTCTTTTTCACTCACCACAACGATAATTCATCTCTTTCCTCCCAAAAACAAACTTTCTACTCCCTCTTGGCAAGTGTTCTAGGAGATCCGGTGGGCTACCCAACTTCCTTCTCTTCCTCCTTTCTAAAGGTATTTCACTTCCCTTCCTCTTTTTCTTTCATGGCTCCTAAGCGTCAGAGGGGATCAACTGACCAAGTTGAATCCTCTTCCTCTGATTATACTCCAGCAAGTCACTTTAGTCCAGCACGACCAGTAGGATCAGAGGATTATGATTTCACTTTATTTCCTGACAAAGAATTCTCTGACCTATGGTTCGACTCCTTTTTCGGTCGTAAAATTTATTTTGGAGCTTTCGTTAACTTTACAATTTTTTCTGAGTATGCTCCTACCTTCGACCATCTAGGCTACCGAGATTTTTTCGAAGTAGCTAAAAATATTTTTGACAATGCAGTCCGTATGTTTTACTGCAACCTGCAAGTAAAACCAAACGACAACTTTTATTCTTGCGTTGCTGGGCAAGAATTAGAGTTTAGTGCCACCGATATCAGTGAATACTTTCATGTTCCTAATGTTGGTGAAGCTCTGGTAGATATTTATCATGTCCAATTTCCAGAGGATGTCACCCTTGCCTCCTTCAAGGAAATGATTTATCATCCAAACCCCCTTCATCGCAGAGTATTTTCAAAACATCTGAATCAAAATTTTTATGAACTCCATCGCTTTATTTTCTCTGTTCTCCTTCCTAAGAAAGGATCTACCGATGAGATTAATTTCTTAGAACTCTCTGCTATGTACCACATTCATTTTGGTATTCCTTTTTCTATCCCAAAGACTATGATGGCCTGGATGCTGAACTGCAGAAATGCAGGATGCAACCTTGTGTATCCTATGCACCTGGCCTCTATCTTCCGCAGGTTTGATATTGATCTTCAAACCTGTGCATACTCCTCCACTCCCGTCGAGCTCACCAGATCTCGTAGATATCCTGCTCCACCTCTACCACCTGGAGCTCAGCCTGCTCCATATGTCGGTGCCGAGGCTCCTCCTCCTGATGCTGCTCCTGCTCCAGCCCCTGCTCCGGGATTTGATCCAGGATTCTATCAGAGATTTGATGACTTTGTTGCTCTTTCTACGCAACGTCATCAAACCTATCTTGACTCGAAGTTTCGCCACATCTATCAGGCTCAGGTGTTGCGGAACGGGATTGCGGATCTACACTGGAATCTCTCTCAGGATCCCGTTCATCCGGTCACTATCGTACCTCAACCAGGCTTCACTGGTCCTCGGTTCGGAGATGAGGCATCATTTCCTTACTTCGATCCTACTGCAGCTTATTTTCCTTCTGATGCTCCTGGAGGTGATGACCCAACTATGTGACGTGGACTCAGCTGATGGATAGTGGATAGGATGCTAGTCGATGATCTTATGCTATGATGTAGTTTTTTTCTGTGTCTAAACTTCTTAGTTAGACATATTTAGTATTTCATGATTGTACTTTGCACTATTAGTGAGAATTTTTTTTTCAGTACTATATTTCAGCACTTTCTTTCCATATTAGTTGTTTATGATGTGTTCATGTATCTCTTTAAGCTTCACTTTGTTTTTTTTATTGTTGGCTTCACATATTACGGGGAGCCAAAGTCATTTTTTATATTGACAAAGGGGGAGAAGAGCTATACATAACCAAACAAAACAAAACCACAAAAACAAAAATCTCAGGTATTTTGTTTGTTCTATTTTTTAGATATATTTTGGTATAGACTCAAGTTTCTCAATTATCAAAATGGAAAAGATTGTTGGCCCATTCCATGGTCACACCCGATTTTGATAATCGATATGCACTTAAGTCAATACACAAAATATACAAACTGCTGCTAATCATTTCAGGGTATATGAAATCAATATCAACGGGCGTTGTACTGCATCATCAAGCATAGATATTATCAATCTGAAGATAAATTTCAATGGAATTTAGTTTGAGTCATTTTACATTTTATTCTGTATTTTATCTTTATTGAGTCTAGGACTTAAATTGTAAAATCGACTACGTAATACTGGCTTAGGTTTATCCCAGCCCAAAAATTTTAAACAGCCTACCTATTTCTATTTTATCTTTATAAAATGTCCAAGATTATTTTCACAAACAGTTTTTGACAAATATTTTGAAATTTCCCATGACAGAACTCAAAACCGAGTTCGGCCTGAGTTCGGTCCGAACTCTGCCCGAGTTCGGTCACTTTGAATTCAAATGTCAGTTGCCTCCAAATCTGCGTACGTCTCTATGCGAAATATTTGCATCAGAACTCTGCCAGAACTCTGCCCGAGTTCGGTCCCAGAAAACACCTATAAAAAGATGAGAGTTTTTCATTTCAAATCACTCATTCATTCTTCATCTTCTCTTCTCTACTCACCAAGTGTTTTCAAACGTTCTAAAGCTTTCAAATCACACCTATACATCTCTTAGCCAAAAGCCAGTAATATCTACGTTGATTTAGAGTCTTTTGGTGTCCAAGAGTTGTAAAGAGGTTGTTCCAAGTTCAGCAACTATTCTTGTTGTGGAGTCGGTCGTGCGCTCGTCACCAAGCACGGTGTTGTGAAGTTGGTCGTGCACTTGTCACCAAGCACGGTGTTGTAAGAGAGTGCAAGCTCTCATTTAGCTTGTGCCATAGTGGATTAACATCGAGCAAGAGTACTCGAGACTGGATTAGTCCTCTCAGAGGGATACCAGTATACATCGCTGTGTCACTGAGTTTGATTTCTCTATCTCTTGTTGCATTTATTTACTGTCTCTTATTTACTGCCATAGTTATTCTTAAGTTTTAATTGGTGATTATTTTTGCTGCACACACACACTCTATTCACCTCCCCCCTCTAGAGGTGCTCAACGGTCCTACATATCCATGGCATTACGATAGTGGAGACTTATCTTTTGTCTTGAGATCGGGAGCGTCCCATGGCATTACGATACTGAGACATCTTTATTGATTTCTTACATGTTTTACTTTCCTCTCTTTCCATTCATGTTATTCACTGTTACGTTTGGCATGTTTTTATGTATCTTACTACATCCCTATGAAGACATGGTGATCTCTCCAGGTTATTGTTAGTTTTTTCCAGGTATTTGTTGAGACTGCTAGAATAGAAGGATAGATTGGTGGTCGATTGTACCTCCAGGATTCAGGTATTACTAGTGGTATGTTATCGTTCTTTCGTCTTTAATATTTCATGATGACATTTCCGTTGTATAGCCTAGTTTTACAAGCTTTAATTTTTATCATGAGCTTGTTCAGATGACTGTATTAAGGTCTGGCCAGCCTTATCACAAATTATCTATTCTTATATTTATATTCAAGTGGCATCAGTGTATTATTGTTTGATCAATATTAATGCACTGGTTCCTACTTGAGATTATTATTTGTGGATTGAGATTTAGTTGACTTGCCATTTTAGACCCAATGTAGACAGCTTATATGTATTCGAGCTGGGCTGGAGTCCGCTTGATACGTAGTTAGCATGTATTAGTCCTACATATTTTGGGACTGGGCGTTACAGTGCGACATGTACCGAGTTTATGCTTCAACTTGGTTTCGGTAGGAAGGCTGGCAGAAGATGGATGTCGTAATCTGTTTGGGGACAAAGATTGGATGCTTGCGAAGGGTTCCCAACAACTGGCTCGAGGAGATTTGTGTTGTGGTATGTACAGGCTCAAGCCGTTGCTGTACATGCAGGCCACAGACACCGGATGGAGGCTCGAGGGATGTTCGACAGGAGATGGCTCGTCGGGAACTTGCTGAGGAGGGTCTTCGAAATGTTTTGAGGGTTACGGAGGAGACAGAGCGACGAATGGAGATGAGTCAAAGATTGAGGGTCAGTTTGTCGATCCCATGACAGCTGGTCGATCTCCGGGTGGGGGTTGCTATATGGATCCAGTTTTGGCGATAAGTGGTTTGCTAGAGCTTCATGGAGCAACATTGGTTTCAACAGTTCGAAACCAGGTAGGAGATAAAGGTTTGTAGAAAACTCAATCAGAGGCGGGTGCATCATATTGGAGTCCAATCTAGATTTGGTAACAATATATTTGTGGAATCCAAATCTAATTAAATATTTAATTTGATTAGATTTGGATGTCCATAATAGTGTTGTACTATTTTAGATATAATATGATTCTTATTTTAGAAAATCATATTATGATCTAAAATAGGATATTGATTTGCTATTTTAGGTGTAATAGGATTCTTATTTGAGGGCTTCCTATTTAATAAATCATATTATGACCTAAAATAGGATTTTTCTCATCCAATATATATGGGGTGAGGATGGAGGCATAAAGCGCAGCACAAAGTAGAGATTCGGGGTGCTTGTCCAAAAGAAAATCTAAGAGAAAGTATATACTTTGCTCTTAGGACTTTGCTATCCAAGGCTGAAGGAAGAAGAAGATCTAATCGATGAGTCGCCAACTTCGGTTATGGAGATTACTACAAGAATAAGGGCTTTTCTTGATGGTGATTCTCCGTCAAGAAATGGGTATCTCGACGGTTGTCGATCCGTCAAGTAGGCCGGAGTCAAGAAAAGCCCCCTCCCCCTTTCTTGACGGTCACTAGAAGGACTTTTCTTGACGGTTTTTGGCCGTCATATGAAGTACTTTTCTTGACTCTTTTTAGCCGTCAAGATAGCAGTTTTTAGAAACCGTCAATGTAGGCAAAAACTTTTCTTGACTCCGACCTAGATGACGTTATTAGCCGTCAAGAAAAGCATTTATTCACAGGCTATTATGCAGCATGATTTGAATTAAAATTAATGTTTGACAACCGTCAAGAGAAGCTATCCAAAGTACCGTCAAGAGAAGCTTGCCAAAATTCCATCAAGAATTATATATAATATTAACCAAACACACATAATATCAATCCAGAAGCTACACACATCAAATTACTATAAAATCCAAATTTCATATTAACAAACTGTATTATTCATACTACAAAAACTTCCAATACATCCCACCACATGTATTCTTCACTTGTCCAACCACAACATAATCCAACCACAAAGTACACATATCCCACATCTGTTGTTTTCATACCACTTAAACATCCATCACTTGTCACCACAAAACATAATCCAACCATACAAAATGAAACCAAAAAAGTAGCAAACCAGATCGGAGCACATCCCTCCCATATCCACAGCATTTTCCTATTCACAACATGCATGCACCTTCATTTTTCAGCAAGTTTCTGAGAGAACAAGAACACAAATTATCAATATACTTTCCTACATGTTCTTATATATATATTCAACTCACTATTAAAGAATTGTCAATACAGGTATCCTAGATATGTCTGGATACAAACAGGTATCAAATTGGACGTAGAACAATTAATAAGAATAACAATAACTGCAAGCTATTGGAAAAATTGCAAATGTCCATGCCAACCTCAAAAAATTGTATAAAACTTAGTCGGAATCATAATTAAAAAATGAACCAACATTCACAACCGGTAATAGCGCTGAATAGGATAAAGGATTCAGATTGCCTACTACAAATGAGATAAACTAATCATCCCCAACACACACAAAATTATGGATGTTACATGGTTAATTACAAAAAAAGGCAGTTTATTTGCTCAGACATAATATTTTATGGGGCTAAGTATCAAGTGGCAACATTGGTATATACATAACAATTGGTTGGATAGTAATCAGAAAGTAATTATTGGTTACATACCTGCTCTCGGACATCATCACTAGGGGATCCAAAAAGTTTGACAAATATCGAATCGTATAAAACACGAGCGTATCTGCACCCAAAATGAACTACCCAACAGTACCAAAAACATGAATATGACTAGGCAACAGAATACTAAAAATGAGATAAACTAAGTCTCAGATTTTGATCATACATCATTTGCCGTACATGCATGTGCCTCCACACGTATTGAACACGTACTGACACGGGAGTACCAGTGTACCCGACATGGTTTGCAACGTCTTGGTTCATTTGGTCAACAACGACCATTACCAAGAGTATCAGAGTACTCAAAAATAATCCCAAGCCAACAAGGAATAAAACCGACAATAATACAAAACCCGACAACAATATAGGAAGAAACCCATCCAACAAATAGAATCCGTGATCTAGGAATTACTAAGATTCTCAAACCAAGACGATAAAAGGATCGTCACACAATGTTGAATTTGATAGGCATCAGAAATTCGACAACCCTATTTAGGGAGGGAGATCGAGACCCAAATATCATCATCAGATCGAGACCCAAATATCATCATCGACAGATATAAAACCGAAACAGAGATTCCAACCAAGAGTTTCAGAAAATATACCCAAATTAGTGTCGAAATCGAGAATGCGTCCTCGACACGTCGTCACCAGCGTAGGAGCACGCCTCGGAGTCGCCGCAGCGTCTCGGGTATGGGTCACGGTCATAACATCTCGGAAGGGGCTAGTTGGTCGGGTAAGATTTCATAGAGCAAAAAGTTGATCAAAATGAACCCTTATAATGAACCAGAGTATGAACCTGGAAGAGGAGCTATTATGGACTTGGTGATTTTGTTAATCAAACCTTGCATATCCTGCTCAGAAGCAAAATAAGATGGAAAATTTGAACTAATAATAACAAAACTTATGTAGCAGTAATCAATACTAATAATAACAAAACTAATTATAACATGAAAATCCACCTGGGTAATCTTTTACTTACATCCACTAAACACAACCAGATTTTACTGAAACTAATATCACTCTTAGACAAATATAAGTAGCACAATGGAATAAAATTTGACTGAGAAGCCACTCTAGAAGGCCCCATCACTTGCATATCATCAAATACATGATAAATAAATTATGAAATTCGTCTGCGTTCTACATTGAAATGTAGTTTCTTCCATATAAATATGACTTTAATATTTTCTATTAACATACGCATACAAAATGAACTGAAGCAGCATTGGCATAATCTTTACGTACACCGGACAGTCAGTGTCGTCAATAACTGAAGCAGCATTGCCTAGTTTCAAATACATGTTTCAGACCGTACACAAAGAAAAGAATGAATTTTATTCATTTTCTTATTATAAACATATTCAAGCTTGAGTAATCTTGTGAAGGGAAGCTTGTGATCATTCATTATTTGTAGCACAGTTTCTTTAATATGACCAACGAAAAAGAACCAAAGGGCTATTAAGATTTTAGTCATGTTTGCATCTTCTTGGAACCTTCTATTTAAATAGCTTGCATCGGTGCCTTGGTGACTTGTAACCTTCAACATAAATGGGTTGTACTTCATATATATGAACCATTGGAGAGTAAGATGCATGTCCACATTAATGCAAAACTATTTCAAGAAGTTATAATTCATGCTAGTGGTGTTGCGGCTAGACTCCAGGTTGATCTCCAAAATATTCTCCACTGATTTATTTCTATTGATTTCTTTGTAAGGCTAATCATGAAGTATCCATAAATTTGAAATGAAGTTTCATTTGCCATCTCATTCATGTAATACCTATGAATTGTTGAGTAGATAGATTTATAGTGTAAACTCTTGATAATTTTGTTTAGGATGCACATTATTGCTCATTTAATGCAGATATTATTTTGTAAAAACTGGATGATCCTCACGAACACCTCATTTGGCATTAGTTTTAACTGGACTTGGCTACTGCCAAGTTGCGAAGTCGATGGTCGAGGGGATCCAAACCCAGTTCTTAGAGAAATTATAGCAGCAACAACTGAGTCATAAACTCCGAAAAAAGGGGAAAAGAAATATGCCTTGGAAAAATTCGAGCTTAGTAGGATTCAATTTCTTTGACAAAATTTCTTACTTACAGACTTATCAGGATAATAGAAACCATAGAAATTTGGGGGAGACGAACCTCTTCTAGATGGAGACAGAGTCGACGGCGCTGCTGCTGACGAATGCGTCGATCGCGTCCCGTGGAGGCATCCGCCGCTTCCCCCTTCTAGGCACCAGTGGCAGATCGTCGAGCTTCCACTCCCTCACGGTTGCCACCACCATCGACGACCTGGGGGAATCCTGGTCAGAGGAAGAAGTTTTGGCTAGGGTTTCCAAGAGGTGAGAAGTGAAAGTAAAAAAAATTAGGTAGTGGCGGGAGACGAAGGAGGGGTGGCGGAGGAGGATGCGGTGGTGGTCGGGCGGAGAAAGTTTGGGAAGGAGGGAGAGGAGGTGGTCGGAGATGAGAAGGGTGAGCGTGGGGAGGGGAAGATTTTGAGCCTGTAGTATGCTGGTGGAGAGGAAATGGAGATTTCGAGCATGGAGAAGGCTTTCAGAGGAGGAGAAATAGAGAAAAGAGGGAGGAGCTGGTGGAAAGGAAGGAGGATGAGGGAGATGAAAGAATCCCTTCGAGATTTTTCAAAGGGATCGGGAGTTTCACTCCATAAGAGCATCTTTTGAGGTTTTACGCAACCGTTAACTTAGATGATACACTCAAAAAATTTCAAAAAAAATACTAAAGTGGCAGCTGAAATATGCTCGACAATTTTTTCGCACATGCATTACTTGACGGTTATCAACAAACCGTCAATATAGAAAATGTTCTTTCTTGACGGATCCTTCGAAACCGTCAACATACATGCTATAAAATTGCTACAGTAACAAAAAAATGGCATATCTTGAGCCTAAATCCGTCAAGATAACCACTATCGTTGACGGTTTTTGACGACTGTCAACTTATAAACCGTCAAGAATCGTCATTTTTTTGTAGTGATTGTTATGGGTTGGCGAGTGATCTCAATTATAATCTTCTGTTTTTCTTCTTAAGAGTTGTGAGGGGGTTGAACCTATTAGGGAAAAGGGTTCAACGTGAGTTTTGTTAATCTTGTAATTTCATCTAAGTTATAAACGTTGGGATTTGTCCAGGTGACGTACGTCACCGCCATATACTTGTCTTCATCTTGTGCTAGGTGTCCGTTAGACGGAGTTTGGTTTTGATCAGGTGGGTTGGCAAACGCTTCCACACGCGCCCAACAATTGGTATCAGAGCGAAGGTTCGATTCGTTCTGGTCTAGTACCCAACAATTGGTATCAGAGCGAGATTCATTCTGGTCTGATACCTAACAATTGGTATCAGAGCTTTGGAGGTTTTGACAACCATGTCTACGGAGCAGATAAACACTCGTCTGATCACCCTCACAGGAGACAACTGGGCAATTTGGAAGCCAAGGATGGAGATCTACTCTGGTGCATGGACTTGCATGGTACGTTGGAGGGTGACAGCGCAAAACCAACGAAAAAAGCTGCTGAAGACTGGAAACTACTGGATCAAAAGGCCGTTGGATTCATCCACCAATGGTTGGATGATTCGGTGTTTAACCACGTGTCTATGGAGAGTTCGACAAAAGTATTGTGGAAAGCTGCATTTGTTGTGTGAAAGAAAGACGACTGGCAACAAGGCGTTTCTTATTCGCCAACTCGTCAACTCGAAGTACACGGAGGGTGCCTCGGTGGCACGACATCTGAACGAGGTTCAGGGTATCATCAATCAGCTGTCTGCCATGAAGATGGTGATTGATGATGAGCTTCAGGCCCTACTGCTCTTGAGTTATCTGTCGAAAAGCTGGAAAACGTTGGTGGTGTTAGTGAGCAACTTCGCGCCTGATGGAGTTGCCACTGGAGCTGTCAAGTGGACCGGGCCAGGCCCGGGCCTCTTGGGCCCATGAACTGTAGCGAGCCGAGCCGGGCCAAGGGTTAAAAATCTCAGCCCAGTCCGGCACGTGACCCACGGCGCGGTGGGCTTCGGGTCGGACCGGGAAGGGTCAGACCGGGCTGGGCCATGAAGACTGGTTGGCATGTACCAACAAAACAAAGCCGAACACAGTACAAGCCGAGCAAACATACCCACAAAGCAAAGCCAAGCTAAGCACAGCACAGCAAAAAGCAAAGCCAAGCAAACCCAAGCCAAGCAAAGCACAAATTGCTTGGCCAAAGCCAAGCACAGCACAAATTGTTTGTGTTAAAGCCAAGCATAGCACACAGTGACAAACAAATGATAAGCAATATTTGGTCTTTGGGTGGGCCGGGTCGGACTTCAGGCCGGGCCGGGCTTGGGCTTCGGGCTTCGGGCCGGGCCTACCTTATGTGCCGATATACGTGACTCGACACGACCCAATATACGGGGCCGGGCCGGCCCGGGCCCACGATTAATCCGGTCGGACCGGCACATGGGCCAATTTTTCATGCCGGGCCGGTCGACCCAATTGACAGGTCTAGTTGTTGCAATGGGGGTAGTCAAAAGTAGCTTGTTGAATGAGGAGGTCCGACGCAAGCAAGTAAAATCGTCACAGGAGTCCGCTCTGGTGGCTTCATACGGGAAGGGAAGACCAAAGTCACCGGCACGGACAGGGGGAGTTCTCAGGATCTTGCGATTGTGGACCGCAAGGAGGGCTGCTATCACTATAGTAAAAGGGGTCATATCAAGAGAAACTGTATGAAACTCAAAGATGAGAAGGCCAAAGGCAAGGACGATCAGGAGGCTCTCATGACGTTTGGAGATATCATCTTCGTAGGGATCGACGCAGAAGAACCTTGTGGCATGTGGCATGATGGCGATTGGGTCATGGACATGGGGGTGTCGTATCACGCCACTCCACATAGGAGGATCTTCACGTCATACCACGACGGCAGATTTGGACGTGTGAAGATGGACGATAAGGGGATGGCTGCAGTTGTAGGCATCGGTGATGTGTACTTGACGACGGAGTTTGGTGAGAAGCTCGTCCTCAGGGGTGTGCGACTTGTACCGAGTTTGCGCTATAACTTGGTTTCGGTAGGGAGGATAGCAGATGATGATTGTCGCAGTCTGTTTGGGGACAAAGATTGGATGCTTACGAAGGGCTCCGAACAGCTGGCTCGAAGAGATTTGTGTTGTGGCATATACAGGCTCAAACTACTGAACTGTACAGGCAGACCACAAAACATCGGATGGAGGCTCGAGGGGTGTTCGACAGAAGGTAGATCATCGAAAACTTGTTGAGAAGGGGCTTCTAGATGCTTCGAGGGGTACGCAGGATTTTGTTCATCGAGATAAAGCGAACGGATGGTGATGAGTTAAAGACTAATGGTCAGTCTTTCGGTCCCATGACAGCTGGTCGGTCTCATGGTGGGGGTTGCTCTACGGATCCAGTTTTGGCGACTGGTGGTTTGCCAAAGCTTCATGAAACGTCGTCGGTTTCAACAGTTCGAGGCCAGAAAGAAGATCAAGGTTTACAGCAAACTCAATCTGAGGCGGAAGCATCATCATTCACACAGTTCAAAAGGAGCTGTGGGTCATCGACGTCATGCACAGTGCATGATGTTCTGCTCGAGGACGCATGTGTATAGGGAAGCTTCAAGTTCGGACACAAAGGTGGGCAGGTTCAGGAGTTCGAATCTCGTGAGAACCGCACGGTCCGCTTGGTTGGGCCAACCAAGCGTGAAGAAGCTCGTCGAAAAGTTAACACTTTTGGTGGAAGACAGAAGTCAGGAACCGGCAGCCAAGACTTACGGTGAGACTGACCGTCAGGGACTTCAATTTTGGTCGTGTCATTGATATCGGCACGATCCCAGTGGTGCAGGCGGTGCTACGTATGGCAGCTAGCATCGACGTGACGATCGAGGAACTGGAGACAAAGGAAGATACAAAGCAGCTCGGGGGATTGGAGATCAGTGGCATGGGGGAGCAGGAACTCTATCGTGGGACGACATGCGTGGAGTCCAGTTGAGGACCCATGGGGTCCTCTCATCGAACTGGAGAGGAAGATTGTTGGAGTCTAGTCTGGATTTGATAACAATATATTTGTGGAATCTAAATCTAATTAAATATTTGATTTGATTAGATTTGGATGTCCATAATTGGTGTTATGCTATTTTAGATATAATATGATTCTTATTTTAGAAAATCCTATTATGATCTAAAATAGGATATTGATTGACTATTTTAGGTGTAATATGATTCTTATTTGAGGTCTTCCTATTTAAGAAACCATATTATGACCTAAAATAGGATTTTTCTCATCCTATATGGGATCAGCGTGGAGGCGTAAAAAATAGTACAAAGTGGAGATTCGGGATGCTCGTCCACAAGAAAATCTAAGAGAAAGTCCATACTTTGCTCTTAGGACTTTGCCATCCAAGACAGAAGGAAGAAGAAGATCTAATCGAGGAGTCGTCAACTTTGCTTAGGAAGATTGCTACGAGTTGATGAGTGATCTCAATTGTATTCTTCTGTTTTTTCTTCTTGAGAGTGGTGAGGGGGTTGAACCTATTAGGACAAAGGGTTCAACGTAAGTTTTGTCAATCTTGTAATTTTATTTTGAGTTATAAAGGATGGGATTTGTCCAGGTGACGTACGTTCACCGCCATATACTTGTCTTCATCTTGTGCTTCGTGATACGAGGGTTGGTTTTGATCAGATGGGTTGGCAAACACTTCCGCACATGCCCAACAACCATTCACACAGTTCAGGAAGAGCTGTGGGTCATCGATGGCATGCACAATGCGTGATGTTGTGCTCGAGGATGCATGTCTACGGGGGGGCTTCAGGGTCGGACACGAAGGTAGGCAGGTTCATGAGTTCAAATCTCGAGAGAACCACACCGTCCGCTTGGTTGGGCCAACCAAGGGTGAAGAAGCTCGTCGGAACATTAACACTTTCTGGTGGAAAGAAGTCGGGGACAAGCAGCCGAGACTTACGGTGAGGCTGATCGTCATGGACTTCGGTTCTGGTCGTGTTATTGATATCGGCAGGATCCCAGTGGTACAAGAGGTGATACGCATGGCAGCTAGTGTCGACGTGACGGTCAAGAAGCTGGAGACGAAGGAAGATGCAAAGTAATTGTGGGGATCCGAGATCAGTGGCATAGGGGGCAGGTATTCTGTCGTGGGACGACAGGCATGGACTCCAATTGAGGAGCCATGGGATCAATACCCTCTCATCAGACTAGAGGGAGAGATTGTTGGAGTCCAGTCTGGATTTGGTAACAACATATTTGTGGAATCCAAATCTAGTTGAATATTTGATTTGATTTGATTTGATTTGATTTAGATGTCCATAATTGGTGTTGTGCTATTTTAGATATAATAGGATTCTTTTTTAGGAAACCCTATTATGATCTAAAATAGGATGTTGATGGAATATTTTAGGCATAATAGGATTTCTATTTTATCCCTATTTAGGAAATCCTATTATGATTAGAGTATAATTTTCTCATATATATGGGGTGAGGGTGGAGGCACAAAGTGGAGATTCGGGGTGCTCATCCATAAGAAAATCTAAGAGAAAGTTCGTACTTTGCTCTTAGAACATCGTCATCCAAGACAGAAGGAAGAAGGAGATTTAATCAAGGAGTCGTCAACTTCGGTTAGGAAGATTGCTACGGGTTGGTGAGTGATCTCAATTATAATCTTATGTTTTTCTTCTTGAGAGTGGTGAGGGGATTGAACCTATTAAGGGAAAGGTTCAACATTAGTTTGTGTCAATCTTGTAATTTGTTCAGGTGGCTTACGTCACCGCCATGTACTTGTCTTCATATTGTGCTTGGCGTCCATTAGATGGAAGTTGTTTTGATCAGGTGGGTTGGCAAACGCTTCCGCATGCGCCCAACAAAAGTTAACTTAAATATTCACATAACTTATCTCAAATGCATTTAACGTGTTAAATAAGCCCCAGTAGATCGAGACAACTTTGTAGACACAGTGTTGTGGATCTATATTATCCGAATTCCACCAAACTCCTGCCGGAAAGACCCACTCATCATCACTTTATCGGCTAACTGGCCTACCAACACTGAAATGCTCAAAGGACCAAAATTACAAAGAAAAACATACAAAATGGTATAAATTATCTAACGTATATAACATTATATAAATAAAATTAATTTTATTCATGCCCATATAAGTGTGATATACCCACATATATTTTGATGTATTCTACCTTATGATCGAAGACTAAAAACTCATGCCCATACTAAGTGTGATATACCCACATATACATGGGCTAACATTGCTCCACCCCATGTGTGTTGTGTATAGGTTCCCAAATATGCTAAAAATGGTAGGAGTGACCTTATTTTCCATCGCGTCAAAAAATAGTAATACAATGCATAAGCTGAGTAAATAAGCTCTAGTGCAACATGATGACCTGAAAACATAATTAAAGGTTGATATCGGCTATAGTAAATATACATAACAATAATAATATATATCATATCCGTGAATTATTCACAAAATTGTTGTATCGCTGATGCAATCAATATGTATGACAGTACGTCGAAGCCAAGTGAGTCTGACACCACAAGTATATCCTAAATCTGATGGTGGCTCCACACTAAGGTATGTCCTAATGAGATCGTTTGCATCTAATTGCTGATCCAAATATGTCGGGTTACCAATAATAGGTAACCCTAGAATTTGTGCAGCATCAACTAACGTGATCGCTCTCTCCAACAGGTAGCTGAAATGTGTTGCATAGGGACCATCATCACTCAATTGACTCAATAACAGATCTTTGTCGTGATGCCTCATACGAACAGTGTCAACATAATGAAAGTTGTAAGCCTCCACACGGGTCTTTTGGCCTATGGTTAGCTCCCATGATGGTCACCACTCACCATGCTCTCGTAATTTAACTTTCTCATAATCATATAGCAATATGCAATTAATGCATATTTTAATTATACTATCATGGAAACGCCCATCTAAAAGACTTCTTTTGTTATGGATATATCCTTCTGATGAACGTATTCCTTGTTCCATTTTTTTTTTTTAATGTTGTCCCTATCAGAACGGCATTTTTGTTCTCAGACAGCAATATTTCCAAAATTTTGTGTTCACAGTAATTTCATTAAAGTTTGCATGAAAGATTTTCTGGTATATTATTGGAAAAGGAATTTCAGAGCAAACAGAACATTTAGGAAATGTTGTAACGACAATGGTAGGGGAACACCAATACCTGACCACATGACAGAGACAGCCATGTGTTGATCATGTGACCACCACATTAATATTATCAACACATGCTATCACACCATATATTCAGCAAAATATGATCAGATTTTGATGTCCTCTTACATACATATTGAAATTCATCAAAGTAATAATAGTATAATATTTTCCCGTCAAAACAATAATTTCAAAATAGAGAGACCTAATTGCATATCAAAGCCTAAAAACATTCATTCAGAACAAATTAGAGAGTACAAATTTAATTCCTCAAATGGAGAACCTGCAAATGTGCATCGAATAATAGTACATAAGAGTTCAGCCCCCAAATACAGTACGCAAAACAAGTCTAGGTGCTCGGTGTTCATCCTTCTGAAATTCTGAACTGGTCTTTAAGATTTCCATGATTGAGATCTGTGAGGCTCAAAACGATTAAAAACTCTGAAAAAAGAACAATTAAGAAAATTATCTTACAACAACAGGATTTCAAGGGACTATAATCCAAACAGTTACAATGGTACAAGTTTAGCTTCATCGATATGTAAATGAAGGCCCGGCAGATGAGTACCGCGACAAGACTGACGAAGTTGCAGAATCTCCTGTGCCACCAGGGTGCCGATAACTCTTATTATAATCTGACAGCGCATTAGCTGCATGAGTTGAATGCAATCTATCAGCCCCAGCCACCCTTGCTTGATTTTCAATTTCACTCAACCTTGATGCACCGGATGAATAACCATAAGAAGTTGGCTGGATTGCCAATTGTCCAGCAGCTGACCGTAACATATCAGTGCGGCTGTCCATTTCCTTCAAATAAGCTGCTCTTTTAGTTGGATGAGCATAAGGATAATAAGAATTCCTAATTCCATGTGATGGGTCTAAAGCCACAGCAGCAGGAGGAAGAGGTGTTGGAGCTGGAATCTGGGGTTCTCTCCTCAGGCCATAAGTTCTATATTCTTTTTCGCTAAGATATAGAACATCACGTGGAACATCATCCCTTTTTACTTGAGTGGTTTCGATTTTACTTAGAGACTGGGAATACTGACCCCCAGCTAATGCTTCTGGATGTGCTAGACGCAGTGGCTCCATTCCTGGTATCATAGGCATTAATGGAACAAGTGGGATTTGAACTGGTTGAGAACTATGAACAATGGCGTTAACATTGGACTTGAGCGCTGTAGAAGGCTGGAATAAGTCGGTAAGTTTCTTTGCCTGTAAATGTGAATAGGTCATGTCAATCAAAATAGCATAGGCTATCGCAAAGAGAGTACCTAGTGTTCAAAGGAAACAAGTAACATAAACAAAATTCATCAGTTCTGCAGAAGAAAATGAGGAAACACTATTTATTTCAATCCATATAAGTAGTTTCTAGAAAGAGTTTCTCACTTGTTCCGTGGTAAGTTCAGTATCGAACTTGAGCTTATCACCACCAGAGTTCCCCATAATCGCTTTCCTGAATTTCCCCTCTGAAAGAGGCAAGCAATCCATGTGAACCTTGAAGCGAACCTGGCAAAAGTTCAAAGGTTCTGCACTGTTTCAAAATTTTCTATTTAAAATGATAGTCATAAATAAATAAATAAAAAATATTTCCAAAGTCACAGTGGAATATCCTTTGCAATGCCCTACTTCATTTAATTTCATCATGGTGCACTTGAAGGAAAGCTGCATATAGGAATGGTACCTGTGCAGGATATGATCCACCAAAGGCAGCCGGCTCAAGTTTCATCCCACCAGCTGATGTTGCTTTATATATACCATAAATAAGTTTTGCATCGAAATCATACAGGAAGAGGTTTAGACCAGGCTTGATGGTAGCCACAATATCTTTCCTGTTTTGCGGAAGCCCCATAACCATGTAGCGGAAGCAATCTTGTTTCGTCTTAGCGTTGCACATGAATATCATGCCACCAAGTTTATCTTTGCTGCTCTCATCTTTTCGGTTTTTTTGTGGGGTCTTCTCGCTCTTGCTTTTATTGTCAACATGTTTTCCACTTTTCCTGCCTACATTGGCCTCCTCAGGTTTTTCCTGATTACTGTTGGAACTTTTTGCAGTTACAGTGTTTTGACTTGGTGATTTCTTTCTGATTTTAGGTTCAGGCTTAAGTGATTTGGGGGTTTTTGTTTCTGATGTTGATTGTTTTGATGCTTCACAAGCAGTAGCATCTTTAACCTCCTCATTTCCTTTGGCCATAAAAGTAACACTACTCCCAACAATCTCCCAGGATGTGCACCTTACCTACAGATGAACAACACAAACTATCATTGTGAGAAGATAAGTTTCAAGAATTGTCTTAGATCAGATCGATTAATCTTAAGAATATGGTACTATGGTAGTGGGGGAAAAAAGAACTAGTTTGCATGAGTAGACACATCCTTAATGGAATGTCTTAGCTTATTGATCTTGATCATTTAACTGCCTCGGATCAATATCTTAATTTGCAGTATCATTCGATACCGATCCGATACGGCCGATACAGATATGGTTTGGCATGTCCTGATCCGATATCAACCGATACTGACCGATACCGACATCGGAGATCTTTTTTTCAGTCAATTCGGCAAAGAAAATTGAACGAAAAGAAAAACATTAGCAAGGGTGTAAAGGCATAGTAAAGTTGTAAAAGTATATAAAAGAAAAAAACGTATCTATCGCATGTAAACCAATCAGGAAGGGTGCTACTGTTTCTTTTAATTCCAAAATTACTAAGAAACAACACAGGAAATACTTAAAATTATTCTAATATATAAAAAAAATGAATTTTTTTTAATAATTATTTGTTTTCCGATACCAAAAAATTCGACCGCCGATCCCGATAATTAAGGTAAGGGTCTAAAGACTCTAAACCGATTCTGATACTGCGAACCTTGATAATATAGAGAAGCCATTGTTCCAGCTGACTGCATCTTTTATAGGAGCAAGTGCAGGGAGGAAAATAATTGTGTTGAAGCTAATTGAACAAGGTTACTGCTGGATCTAATGAGAGCCGATTGTGTGACAGTTGACTGAAGGTTAATGGGCTAGTAAACTGTGAATATAAAAGATGGTGGGTTTAAAACATTAACTAGTGGATATGTGGCTTTGGATGCGAGTCTGGGTGAAAACAGGTTTGAATTCAGGTCTAGAATCTAGAGCCTCTGAATCCTGTTCTTGAAGAAACTGGGGAGCATTACTCAAGCAGCCATGTCTCCAGGGATGAATCTACAGAGAATCAGGAACTTCCTAATGCAAATGGAAGGATACTTGCTCTAGGAGGTACAATTCATCATCATCTAAACCATAAATTTGATAGATTGTTCGAGGAATTGGCTAGGTCAAGAAAAGGGTTCGAGTTTCCTCCAGGTGCCCAAATAATGTCAGGCCCTCAATTTCTTCTAGGTATGCCAAACCTGCCACAATTTGGTACTAATCCATCTGGAGTGACTTCCTCTTCCCCTCAAGCTAACCCAACAACTCCAGTACAACCATTCTGTCATCAGAACCCTAGTCAGACTGCAGCCTATTATCCCCAACATCCTCAGAATCAAAGAACAACTCCATGATTTCAAGCAACTTACGTGCTTAATCCAAATGTTACTACACCAAACCATGGGTTTCCTACATTGCCTATGATGTCTATTCCAATGTATATGGGTTATTAGGTTGGAGACACATAACTCAAATAGACAACCTTGGGGACAACCTACACTCAGGCTAAAATTGCCAGATTATGATAGTGTGGTGGATGTGGAGGAATGGTTATTAAGGGTTAATCATTACTTTAATTACTATAATGTCCCAGATTGGGATAGAGTTAGGGTGTGTTCAGTTCAGATGAAGGGAACAACAGCCTATTGGTTTGACTAGATAATGAAAATCAGAGCGGGGGTTCATAAGCTGGGAGGAATTTTGTCAAGCCATTATGATTGAATTTGGACCCTCACAGTTTACTAACCAATGTAATAGAACTCAAGCTATTGAAACAGGAAGGCATTGTGCTGAGTATGACCAACAGTTTCAAAGACTCTCAAGAGAGTGCAAGACATATATGAGTCCTATTTGGTTAGCCAATATATTGGTGGATTAAGGGAAGATGTTAGGTATGAAGTACAAGTAGCTAACCCAGATAACTTGCCAACAGCAATGCAGATAACTAGGCTACAAGAAGCTAAGTTGCTAGCTATTAAGAGACCATATAAGATAAATCATTATCCTATCAAACATTCCAGTACAACGGGAATCATGGTAACCCAAAATAATGATGATAGTAAGAGGCCATTTCGAGTGACAACGACATGAAGACAACCAAACACCACAAGCCAACAAACTCCTACTATATCACCCAATGAAATTATGAGAAGAAGAAATTTGGGACTTTGTTTTCTTTGTGATGAAAAATGGTTCAAAGGACATAGGTGCAAAGAGAAGAGACTTTATATGCTAATTCTGACGAGGAAGAGCTTAGAGGTAGAAGAAGACAAGGAAGATTTGGTTATGGAATCTACTCCTGGTTTATTTTTCATTTCTTTACAAGCTCTGTCAGGTGCCCTACATCACTCAACTATGAAATTACGGGGAACAGTTCAAAATAGACCTGTAATGATATTCGTAAACTCATGATCTATTCCTAGCTTCATAGATTTACAGTTCAGTGAAAGACTAAGGCTACCTTTATCTGATAATAGATCTTTTGAAGTCATGGTGGCAAATGGAGAAAAGTTGAGATGCAAAGGGTTATGTGAAGGAGTTGTAATAGATTGCCAAGGAAAGAAAATTATAGCAGATATGTTGCAACTACCCATCACAGGATGTCACATTGTTCTGGGAGCAAATTGGCTCAGTACACTTAAAGATATTGTCTGGAATTTTCACGAACTGCCTATGAAATATGAAGAACAAGGAGCGGTTCAACTTCTTAAAGGAGTTAAATCAACTACTGCACAACTCCTTGAGCCCCTTAACAAAGATATGAGACAGATGTCTCAGTTTTTTATCATCCAGTTATGTACTACTTAAACTTATAGCAAATCTACAGAGAAGGGTACTAACTGACCAGGTTATTGTAGAGGTTTGGACATTTATTTGAAGAACCAACAGCACTACAACCAAAAAAAGACTGACCACAGAATTTACTTGCTTCCAGGGACCTCACCAGTTTGTAGCAGACCTTACAAGCGCCTATACATCCATAAAAATAAAATTGAGAGACAGGCGAATGTTCACATAGTACATGGAGAATGTGTATTGATTATATGGCACTTAACCAAAACACTATTAAGGACAAGTTTCCAATTCCTTTTATTGAGGAACATTTTGATGAATTGCATGGAGCTAATTTTTTTCTGAGTTGGACTTGAAAGCTGGTTACCATCTAGTCAGGATGCCAGAAGAAGATGTGCACAAAACTGCATTTAGAACCCATGAAGGTCACTATGAAATATTGAATTCCTTGTCATGCCCTTTAGACTTACAAATGCACCTTCTACATTCCAGACTATGATGAATGCAGTGTTCAAGGATGCTTAGGGTCCGTTTGGATATGTTTTCTGAAATTTTATTGTGAAAACAGTTTTCTGAAAGTAAGTTATAAAGTAGTTTTCTGAGTATAAAAATTTTGACTTTGCATTTGGTTACTTTTACTCTGAAAATGGTTTTTAAAAAACAAGAACAAAAAAATTGTTTAGTAAAATTTGTTTAGAAATTTTTTGGGGGAGGTCCTGGGTTAAGGCGTTCCCGACGAAGGACGAGCTGGGGAACCTGAGGAGCTCCGTCGGGATGATCCCGGTGAGTCTGTTGTTCGAGAGGTCGAGGAAGCGGAAGCTGGGGAGGCGGAGGTCCGGGAGGTCGCCAGAGAGGGAGTTGTTGGAGAGGTTGAGAGATATGAGGCCAGTGAGGTTGAAGAGGGAAGTCGGCACGCTTCCGGTGAAGCCATTGTAGGAGAGGCCGAGGACGGCGAGATTCCTCCATGGCGAGAGGTCCGGAGAGAGTGGTCTGGAGAAGGAGTTGAGCTGGAGGTGGAGGGAGGTGAGGTTCGCGAAGTCGACGGGGAAGGGGCTGAGGGTGTTGAGGGGGCAGTCGCCACGGCTTCGATCCCATCTCCTCTCTCTCAATACGAGCTCCGGCGAGCTCCTCTCTCTCAATACGAGCTCCGGTGAGCTCCGGCGAGCTCCTCTCTCTATACGAGCTCCGGTGAGCTCCTCTCTCTCTATATACGAGCTCCTCCGGCTGAGGGTGTTAAGAGATTTTTTTTGGAAGCTAGCGAGAGAAATTTTTTGGGGAATGTGGAGAGAGAGAGAGAGGGGGGACCAGTCATTCCGAGGAGAAAAGTGATATGTGTGGAGAAATTTTTTTTCTGAAAGCTCATTTTTTCTACTTTCTGAAAACAACGTTTAAATGATGGTTTGGGAAAGAAAGTTTTGAAATTTATTTTGGAGTACAGGATAGCCAAACGCTATTTATGGCTGAGTTAGTGTTTAAACTCAAAACACTGCTTTATAATAGATATCCAAACAGGGCCTTAAGTTTGCATTGGTGTTTTTTTATGACATCCTGCTTTATAGTACCAACCAGGCTGATCACCACATTCGTTTAGGTTTTAAAAAAAATTGGTAGACAACAACTGAAGGTTATGAGAAGTGTTCCTTTGCTCAACAGTAGGTTGGATATTTGGAACATGTTGTCTCAAATAGAAGGGTAGAGGTTGATGCAGAAAAGATTGCAGCAGTCACTGTTACGGGTCGGTTCGGGCGAACCTATACCCGTTACTCACATGGACCGGCCAAGAGGAAAGACACACAAGACCCGGCTAGGGTTGCCCAGACCTAGCCGGTGTCACTACTTGGCAATATTATTAAGCAATAATTAGTTTCCTTTCAAGGAAGATATTGCTAATAATATCTTCCCTTCTAAGGAAAGATATTATTAGTAATTAATAATTAGTTTCCTTTCAAAGAAGATATTGCTAATAATACCTTCCCTTTCAAGGAAAGATATTATTAGTAATTAATTAGTTTCCTTTCCAACAAATTATGGTTAACAATTGTATCCATCCTTTATCTATATATAGAGGAGGGAACTCTCTTGAGAAGATTATCAAAGAAAAATTTAATCAAAGAAATAGACGGTACTTCTTCCGATCTGAGAAGCGTCAGCGCCTGCGATAAGGCGCAACACCAAGGCCGACAGGTCACAAGACCAGACGGCTTTTTCTTCATCGTCTTCGTTCCATCGTCCAATTACGCGTACCTGCTCGAGCATTAACTTCAGACTGTAATGATCAGTGTGGACGCAGAAATCCCTGTCCCATAAGTAAGGACGCTAATGTCGGATGGCCTTGGAGAGGTCGTTGAGCTCCCTCTCGTGAGCTACCAACTTTGTATGATGTGTCGCAAGCTTCTGACTAAAAAATGCGACCGGATGGCCTTCCTGATGTAAGACTGTGCCGATGCCTTGTCCCGATGCATCACACTCGACGACGAAGTCGATGGAAAAGTCGGGAGGACGCAAGACGGGGGCCGATGTGAGGGCAGATTTGAGGTTGTTGAAGGCAGTGTCGGCAAGGTCCGTCCAATTGAAGGCGTTCCGTTTGAACAAGTCGCTGAGTGGTCCCACTATCTCGGCGTAGCCCCTAATGAAGCACCGATAGTAGCCGGTGAGGCCGAGAAAGCCCTGAAGGGTGCGCACGTTTGTTGGACACGGCCAGTCGGCTAGTTTGGTCGGGTCGGCCGCCACCCCGCTGCTGGAAATGATGTGCCCCAAGTAGGACACCTGCCGCTCTGCGAAGGTACACTTGGTCATCTTCAGGTGTAATTGGTGGTGTTGTAGTGTATCGAACACTGTCTCGAGGTGGCGAAGGTTCTCTTCCATGTAGGGGCCCGTACACAAGAATATCGTCGAAGAAAACAAGTACAAACTTCCGTAAAAAAGGTTGGAATACCTCGTTCATTAGGACCTGGAAGGTCAAAGACTCAAAGGGGCATTGGTGAGGCCAAACGGCATTACAAGGAACTCGAAGTGCCCATGGTGCGTGCGGAAGGCCGTCTTGTCGATGTCCTCGTCCTCCATTCGAACCTGATGGTAGTCCGAGTGGAGGTCGAGCTTGGAGAAGAAAGCTGCGCCATGGAGCTCATCGAATAACTCCTCCACCACTGGGAATGGAAACTTGTCTTTGACGGTCTTGTCATTGAGTTGGCGGTAGTCTACGCAGAAGCGCCAAGTGTCGTCGGCTTTCCTCCTTCCTGAAGAGCAACACCGGGGAGGAGAAGGACGATCGGCTGGCGCGAATGAGACCATGCGCTAGCATCTCGTCACATTGCTTTTCTATCTCGTCCTTCTAGTGGAACGGGTAACGGTATGGCCGAACTACGACCGGCAAGGTACCGTCCCTGAGGCGGATTCGGTGATTACAGGAACAATGAGGCAATAGTGTGGAGGGCAGCTCGAAGAGGAAGGCGAAGTTGTGGATGAGTCTGGAGAGGTGGTTCGTCGCTGGTATGGATGGCCGTGACCGTGAGGGTCTAGTCAACGTGACGGGAGAGGCCCAAGAGCAGGATGTCGCGGTCCTGGAGGGTGAAACGCATGGTGAGGTGCCGAAAGTTCCACCCGATCTCGCCTAGTGTCTCAAGCCATTCGACGCCTAAAACGACGTCAAAACGATCGAGAGGGATGACCATGAAGGAGGCTACGAAGGTATGGTCAGCCACTGTAAATGTTAATATGTCGAGCTCCCCGAAGCAAGGCAACTCCTTTCCGTTTGCAACCCGGACCGTTCTTGTTGCACTTGGTGTCGTGCGCAAGCCAAGTCGTTGCGCCGCATAGCAACTAACAAAGTTGTGAGTGCTTCCCGAATCAACTAAGCAAAGAAGTAGCACCGCGTGGATCCGAATGAGAAGCTGCATCGTCCCTCTTTTTTGGCCATGGATGACTAAGGCGGAGATTGACGATCGGCCGTCCTCGTCGAACTCTTCCCCTAAGAAATCGACCTCTCCGTCTTCCGGTACCTCTAGATAAAAGAGATACAGCGGTGCCCAGGGGAGTTTCTCGTCACAGTTGAAACAGTCCATTCGCCTTACTCTCGGCCATCTCAGCTGCGTTGAGTCGACGGGGAACAGGTCTGGATGCCGACGAGCCGACGGAAGTGGCATGGACGGGCAAGGTGCCGGCCAGCCCTACCGCGAAGAGCCCTGGAGAGTGGGGCCCGCCGCTAGAGGCCGGTTTGCTGAAAGAGTGGGAGGGAAGGGCTGGTCTCTGCTAGGGCGCCGCGTAGCGCGCGGACGGGAATCACCTATGCTCCGTCTCGTGTGCGCACCGCATGGCCTGTACGAGGGTCAATGGCCGATCGCGGTGCAGATCCTGGCCCATGGTTGTCGTCAAGCCGGAGATGTAGATGTCGATCTCCTCGTCGCTGGACAAGCGCGAAACTCGAGATAGCAGTAATTGAAATTCTCGGTTGAAGTCCATAACCGTGTCCGTCTGCTTGAGGGATATGAGATCCCCCAACGTCCCGCGATACGTGCGAATGTTGAATCGGATGAGAAGCTCGTCATAGAACTGCCCCCAGTCGATCTAGCCTACCCGTCGAGCCAAGACTGAGCCTCGCCTTCAAGTTTGAGTCCCACCATCTGGACTCGTTCATCCTCTGGAATGCGGTGGAGTTCGCAGAACCGCTCGCAATGACACACCAAAAGTAAAGGATCGTCGATACCGTCGTAAGGTTGCAAGTCGAGACGTGGAAGACGCGGTAGCCAGAGTTCCTCGCCAATGTCGCCTTGGTCTCCACGACGCTCGACCCCCCCGTAGAAGTGGCAAGGGTCGGGTGGGCAGTGGTATCCTTCGTTGTCGTAGAAGGGGTCGTGGTAGTAGTCGTAGCAAAAAGAAGCCCCGGGCAGGGGTTCGCCGTAATGAACTCCCCGCGGAGGAAATAGGGGGGCTCGTGGTAGGGTGGAGGGAGGACCCGCGGGGGGCTGTCGGAGCGATAAAGGGCCTGCAAGGGCTGTCAGGCCCACCGGGGGGGGGGGGGACTATCATCGGCGTGCGGGTATCCCCGCTGTAGGCTGCCACTATTGTGCATGCCCTGTAGGGTAGGTGGGGTACCGCGACCAGTTATGGTGGTTGTCAAGTTCGCGAGCAACGCATTAATTTTTGCGACGAGGTCGACGATGGAGGTGTTGATAGAGGCGTGGGTTACCGCGGGACTGTCGGCCTGGGCGTCGAGACGACTATGGATGCCGTCGACAGTGGCCTCGAGTCGAAGGAGGCGTTCGTCGTTGGATGGTGGTATAGGCACCATGAGGTCGAGGGGATCGACCGGCTCTGATACCAATTTGTTACGCGCTTCTTCTTGCTTGGCGAAGTCACACGTAATTGGACAATGGAACGAAGACGATGAAGAAGAAGCTGTCTGGTCTTGTGACCTGCCGGCCTTGGTGTTGTGCCTTATTGCAGGCTCAGACGCTTCTCAGATCAGGAGAAGTACCACCTACTTCTTTGATTAAACTTTTCTTTGATAATCTTCTCAAGAGAGTTCCCACCTCTATATATAGATAGAGGATGGCTCCAATTGCTAACCATAATTTGTTGGAAAGAAAACTAATTAATTACTAATAATATCTTTTCTTAAAAAGGAAGATATTATTATCTTCTTTGAAAGGAAACTAATTATTAATTACTAATAATATCTTTCCTTGAAAGGGAAGATATTATTAGCAATATCTTCTTTGAAAGGAAACTAATTATTGCTTAATAATATCGCCAAGTAGTGCCACCGGCTAGATCTGGAGAAAAAGTTATGGGGAAAATTTTTTATCATAAGAACAGATCATAAGTCTTTGAAATATTTGTTAGAACAAAAGGTATACACTGAAGCTCAGTACAAATGGATGTTGAAACTGCAATGGATATAATTACAGGTTGGAGTACAAGAAAGGTGGAGAGAATAAGACTGCATAGTCTATCAAGAAGAGGGGATGCAACTATAATTGTTATTACTATAGTCAATGCAGATTGGATACAACAGTTCAAGAAGCAAATGGAAAGAATAAATGGGAGCAAGGACTATTGGATAGTAGCAAGTACACTATGAGGAATGGACTCTTGTATTAAAAAACAAGCTATTAATAGACCTCAAATCTGATTTTGTTGCTAGTATGCTAAGAGCGCATCATGATATGTTCCAGGCAGGCTTTGAAAACCTATGTAGATTAAAAAGCGGTGTTATTGAAAGGGTATGAAAAAGTCTTGTCCAAAACTATGTTAAAGCTTGTGAAGTCTGTCAGAGAAACAGTAGCAAAAACACTACACCAGCAAGTCTACTACAACCCCTTACCTATTCCTGACAGAATTTGGGACAATATCTCAATGGACTTCATAGAAGGATCATCAAACAGTTATCACAAGACAACTATTCTGGTAGTGGTTGACAGGTTAAGTACATCCATCTATTTTTATTAAGCCATCCTTACACAGCAGTTGTTGTAGCTCAGACCTTCATGGATGGAGTGTTCAAATTACATGGTATGTCTAAATCCATTGTTTCAGACAGAGACGTTGTCTTTACCAGTGTTCTAAAAATCGCTAGGCGGACTCGGTGCGGCGGAGGTCCGCCTAGCGCCTAGCGCCTAGCCCCTAGCCCGCCTAGGCGGTTGCCTAGAATTTTTTTGTTGTTGAAATTTTAGAAAATTTGAAATTTGAAATTTCAATGTTCTAAAATCCAAATACTATCTTAAAACCCAAACAAATATCCCAAATACAACTAAGAATAAACAAAATCAAAAAACACGGCCGCCTAGGGGCGCCTAGGCCCGCCTAGCCGCCTAGCCCACCGCCTAGGGGGTTTTCGGTGCAGTGGGCTGACGCCTAGGCCGATTTTTAGAACTCTGGTCTTTACTAGCCAGATTTAGAAGGAATTCTTTAAGCTTCAAGGCATTCAACTCAAGTATAGCACTGCCTATCATTCCAAACAGATGGGCAGACTGAAGTGACTAACAGGTGTATTAAGGGGTATTTGAGGTGTTTTTTGCGGCAATAGACCTAAGCACTAGAGTAAATATCTATCATGGACTGAATATATAACACCAATTAACACTCATCTACCAAGGTTACTCCTTTTGAAGCTGGTAGACCTTCCCCACACATACATATGTAGCTGACATCAAGGTAGTCAAAGACGCAAAGCGCACTCGAGACGCAAAAGGTCCATATCATCCGAGGTGCAAAGCGCACTTAAAGTGCACACCCGAGCAAAGTGAGGTGCAAAAATTATATATATATATATATATATATATATATATATATATATATATATATATATATTAACAAAAGCATTTATTGTCTGATAACCAGGAAAGCTATTTAGAGGATTACAAGCTCAGCCTACACCAAACCAAAAGGACAACGCAAATAGTTGCTTGAGACAAAAAGAAACTAATCGTACAATACGATCACCCTATTGCAAATTTGGAGAGGCTTTAGCTCGGGTGGAGGATGAAGACCGAAGGTTCATGAGTTGTTGTGCAGTGACTCTGTGTTGATTTTTAGTCCTCATGGGCTTGCCCACCTTTCAGGAACTTGGATCACCAGTCCCCGAGGCTACAACTGACTGGAGAATCAGCTATGACCCCATCTCGTCGTGCCTCTCCCATCACTACCTTAGTCACCTTGTCCTTGGGCTTTCAGGAGGACTCCCCATCTCCGGACATGGCAGCCCCAGAACCAGATCCTAGGTTCACCCCCAACGGGTTGGACTTGAGGCCCGAACCACAGCTCGCCACATCAACAAGAGACGAGAGAGTCGCCCTAGCGACACGGTTAGAGGTGCCCTGTCCGCACCTGTCCGCCAAAAATTTATCCTGCAACGACAAAGAAGCCTCATCAACCATCTCTAAATCCTTGGCCTCGGTGGTCTGCCCCTCCACCACTAGGCCACTAGGTAGAGGACACCACACAATTCCAGAGACTGCTCATCGATCCCGACTTTGGGGATCAGATCCACCTTTTCTGAACCGATGATACATGGCATCAACAACTGATCTGACTCGGCCTCTCTCAAACCAGTCTCCACACCCCCAAGTGCCTCATCAACAATTTCCACCTCATCCGCCCAGCTCAATCTAGCCAAAGAATCTGCTAAGCATGCGAAGTCCCTACAAGGCCGCTATAATACCAAACAGGCGAGCAAGGGGGCGCCCACAACGCCATCCGAGATGGTTGAATCAGAAACCTTAGCCCCACCCCGACGGGGAGAGGGGGCGGGCTCCCTAACCGCTGAAGGACGAGGGGAGGTGGGAGACGGAGCAACCTGGGGAGATAAGGAATGGGGGGGACCTTCTCCCCTGTCCGCGGCAGCCAATCCGTCTGCAGCACCAGCAGCCCGGAAATCCTCATCTGCTGAGGACTCTGCCTCCTCCCCTGCCTTTGCAACGGCAGCAGCGATCGGCGCCTTAGGCACAAGGGATGACGAAGTAGACGTAGATCCCGCCACCCCAGGATGCGTGTCAATCCTGGTAGGAATCATGGAATCCACCTGAGCCTGCTCTGCATCAAGCGAGACCTTCCCATGACACACTACCTGGAAAGAAATACTAGCAACGTCCTCCATAGAGACGACCCCCAAATTCCTACCAGGAGAAGAGTTCCCCGAGTCCCCCAGAAGCCTAGACGTAGGGGACGAGGTTGGGAATAATCCCATGGGAGCGGCTTTACAAGCTGATGAGGAATGCCCAAGGTGACGACAAAGAGCACAAATTCGGAGGATCTTCGAATTCACACCTTGCCAGTAATTCCGGTTACCTGGGAGGACCACGTGTATTCGACCGGGAAGAGGACGGTTGAGATCCCTTTCACGAAAACATGACCGACACTAGGCCGGTTGAACTCAATAGTTGCCTTGTCGATTTTGAGAGGGTTGCCGAAGCGCTTAGCCAGCTGGAAGAGCACGGACTCGTCAAACAGCTGATGGCGGAGAGATGGAAAATTCACCCAAACGGGTGCGACGGTCAATTCAACCGACGGGTCAAAATCCATCGTCCACCTGAAAACCCGCATAGGCGCATTCGCCACAAACCAAATGGACCTCGACCGTAGGCGAACAAAATATGCCTCCATTTGCGGTCTAATGCTGATATGTTGCTAATCAATGACACCAACGCGAACGACGCCTGCGAAGCCAAAAGCTGCGAACACTCTCCTCACCACGTCGACGGGAGGCCGTTTGAGCGAGAATTTACCGATAAGCGCCACCGAAAGTGGGTGTAGTAGTAGACGTTCCTCTTCCTCCAAAAAAGCGATGGCTGGCTTACCTTGGAAGAATTCTAAAAGCCTGTCAGGAAGGGTTGTGCGGGACTGGGCGGAGGAACCCCCCAGAGCTTGAGCAAAAGAAAGCGATGGGACAGCTTGAGCGGCAGGGGCGGAGGAGCCGAGAAGGGTGGCCTCCAGCGCGCTGGCCGGAGAGCAGACTGCCCCGGCCATATGCGCCGCTGAAGACAACAGCAGGGGCTGTGAGGTGGAACCTAGGAGAAGAGGGGGCGATTCGCCAAAGAATAGTTGGATCCAGCCACGGACGTCGCAGGCGGACTCTGCGGGGACAGGGGAGGCACGGGAAGCAGGGGGTCCGACTCAGCAACCACCCCATCAAGTCGGGAAGGGATACTCCTTGCCAGATGAAGCGGACGCGACACCAAAGACGGTGGAGAACGGCGGAAGAGGGGACGTGGCTCTGAAGGGAAAGAGAAAGAGGAGGGGAGCAAACGACGTCCATTCGCAGACGAGGACGAGGACGGCGGGGGGTGGGGAATCGCAGGAGCTTCCTCCGCGGGGATAGAGGCGGCCGCCGGAGAAAACAAACTAGCATATATGTATATATATATATATATATATATATATATATATATATATTATACAAAACACAAAGATTTTTGAATCCTAGGGCTGACTGTGCCAAGATAAAGAGTGGTTGGGATTTAATCTTGGTGAATCAACGGTTGTGGGGTTTTATGGGGAATCCAAAGTGGGGTTTGCACTCATAATGGTTGTGGATGAGCATTATTGAGAGTGGGGTTTATGGGGAATGAGCATTATTGAGAGTGGGGTTTTATGGGAAATCCAAAGAGTAGGGTTTGCACTCATAATGGTTGTGGATGAGCATTATTGAGAGTGGAATTTTATGGGAAATCCAAAGAAAATTCACATCCAGCAGTGGTTGGAATTTAATATTTTGATGGGGGCCTCATAATTATTATTGTTCGTTTAAAATTGGGGGTCCAAGATTTTGAGGGGGAATACCTTAAATGAACCATGCCCTATGGGCACGGGTTATGACTAGTATATATATATATATATATATATATATATATATATATATATATATATATATATATATATGAATCCTGATCAAAGCGCCGCCACAGGAGCCCCGCCCCCCCCCCCCTCACCATCGGAGGGGGGAGGGGCGCTCGACCAACGGTCGAGGGGCGGACGGGGCTTCCGGAGGGCATATATATATATATATATATATATATATATATACATACATATATATATATATATATATATATATACTATTGAAAATTCAGTATTAAAAACAGATACACATAAAAAACAGATTTTCTTGGATTGTCATTGACGATCCCACTCCAAATAGTATTCAGGCTCAAAAACAGTACTAAAAAAACATTACTCAAAGTACCAAAAAATTCAGTAAAAAAACAGAGTATTGAAAAAACTGTACAAAAAAAATTTAGTTCAAAGTTCAAACTGGACTGTAAAAAACAATATTAAAAAATGATCAAAAAAAAGTATTAAAAACACTTAAAAATAATATTAACAAAGCAGTAAAAAAGTATTAAAAATAGTAGTTCCAAGATACAAATTCAGAAACCAGTGAAATAAATAAGGGAGATCTAGAAATAGAGAGAAAGAGAGAGAGAGAGAGAGAGAGAGAGAGAGAGAGAGAGAGAGGCGCAGCCAAAGGTTCTGCCACCGCCAAAGCCATGTAGTCGTTTTTTTTCCTTCTTACTGCCCTTTTTTTTTCATGTTGTCTTTTTTTTCCTTTCTTTCCTGGTGCTCTTCTAGAGAGAATGCAGTTTTTTTTCCTTTCTTTGTTGTGCTTGCTTTTCTTTTCTTATCTGCATTTTTTTTCTTTCAATTTGAACTATTGGGAATCTGCTCTTTTTTTTTTGCTATGAACCTCTTTGTTCTTCTCTTAGGCTTGTATATAAGTCCATCTGTTATTTTTTTCCATAAAATTAAAGGCGTGCCTTAGCTACTCCACACGCCTCAGGGAAAGGTACGCCTTAAGAAACGCGCCTCGTCTGGAGTTTCATGAGGCGTTGTCCCTGCACCTAGGAGTGAGGCGCGCCTTTGATTACACTGCCTGACATAGCACATGACAAGGACGTTGCAACACTAGGAGACAATGTTGTACAGTTGTTAAAAGATATTCTCTTAGCTTGTGATAGAATGAAGAAGTTAGCTAATTTTCATAGAACAAACAGAATTTGCAATTGGTGATTGGGTTTACCTAATGCTATAACCATACTGGCAGAAATGCTCATAGAAGACCATAGAAACTATCAAAAATGCTCATAGAAGACCATAGAAACTATCTCCTAAGTACTTTGGCCCTTCTCAAGTCTTATCTAGGGTGGGTACACGGCTTATAAGTTGTCCTTGCCTGAAGGGTCTCAAATTCACCATGTATTCCATGTTTCACAACTAAAGAAGAAGATAGGACGCAGAATAGACATTCAGTCTGGAGTTCCAACTCATAGAGAAGAGTTAGTATTAGAACAAGATTGGATATTGGATCGTAGACTAGTAGAAGGAATAAGGCAGCAGTGGATCTACTTGTTTAATGGAAGGATGGAAGCAATGAAGATGCACTATGGGTGCCCTATGGAGAATTCATCAGGAGTTATCCTTACTTTGACCTTGGGACAAGGTCAAAATAAGGGAAGGGCATTGATGCATTCCTTTCCGAGCTCAGCATGTTCAGCATTCTAGCTCAGCATTCGAGTCCAGCTCAACATGTTCAGCATTAGCCAGTTCAACACTTGAGTCCAGCTCAGCATCCAAATGCAGCATTCGAGTCCAGCTCAGCATTTAAATGCCAACTCAACAGCTCATCACTCAAGCCAAACTGAGTATCAGCTCATTATCAGAGTTTACTATAAATAGAGAGTAGAGGAAGGAGAATGTATGTGTAAAAAGATTTAGAATGTACTTTAGGATTTACTTATTCTTTCTTAGAATTTCCACTGTGACTACTTTCCTGCTCAATCAAGATTTGAATAAAAACCCTAGTTCTTTCCCAATTTGAAGAAGAACTTTGTGTTATTTGCAAATTATTCTAATTCCATGGCAAATTTTGTTGGATCACGATCACCCCCACAAATTCCTGGCCAAATGGGAAGGGGTTCCATCATCGCTACAAGAGACTAACTACACTAGCGAAACAGTTTTCATTCTAGAAAACTACTGATCAACGACCATCACAAACTATGCCAACTATACAACTTTTACACAACAAATGAGAAGACAGCCCAAGATAAAAGTTTCGAAGACAAGTTAAAACACCACTGGTGGATCAAGATCCATCTTCTTCCTACCACCCAATAACATAAATTTTTGAAGCTCGGACACCGTGTCCGAGCCGCGTTGTGTCGGACACGAGACGAAAGCCACGAAATA
Source organism: Iris pallida (assembly GCA_029216955.1). Taxonomy (NCBI): domain Eukaryota; kingdom Viridiplantae; phylum Streptophyta; class Magnoliopsida; order Asparagales; family Iridaceae; genus Iris; species Iris pallida. The sequence continues at coordinate 23,486,275 of JANAVB010004599.1, read as the reverse complement.
CGCTAGGGCACGCGAAGAAATGGGTCCCGTGTCAGTGACCCCGTGTCGGTATGGTATCGTGTAGCGTCCTATTCGTGTTCATGCATGAATTCCGCAACCAAAACCCTAAAAATAGGGTACTCGAGCGAAGAAATAGGAAAGAAACAAATTGGGGGAAATCATGAAATTTAGGGTTAGGGTTTGGATAACAGAAATTGGGGGAAATCGTGAAATTTTAGGGTTAGGGTTTGGATCGTACCTGTGAGAGATCAGGGGAGAGGGCGTCGAGAAATTGAAGGAGAGAGAAAAATCAATGAAGGCATGCGATAAAAAAAAACCGATCCCTGATCTTCAATCCAATCCGGATCCAACCAATACGTTGGGTCCGGGTTTTGGGTTCGGATCCAAACTAAGAGCATCTCCAACCCTATTGTGAGTTTAGAAAAAATGATTGCCATATAGGAATGAAAAGCTTTCATTTCAAAAATACTTCTCCAATGCAAATGTAAATAAATCATGAAGTTGACATGGCAATAACATGGCAAGGACAATGTGAAGTTGATTGTCTAGATCTAGACAATGCACTTCACAATTACTTTGTCTCCACATCATCAATTATGAATAGAAATATTTATAAAAAATGAAGAAATGGAGGAGTTGTCTTGGAAGTTGGAAAAAATACTTTTTATTGTCTTCTAAATACTTTTGCATTGGAGAACACTTTTTATCTTATTGTCTTGTGTGAATATCATCTTGCCACATAGGAAATACATTGTTTTGTGTCTCATGCCACATAGGAATCACAACACAAAACAAGACAATAGGGTTGGAGATGCTCTAAGACAATTCTCCTTGTTGGGTCCAGTAGATGTAATCCTAATCATCTTGTTGGGTCCGGGTTTTGGGTTCGGATCCAACCAATACTTTGGACCCATGTTTTGGATTTTGGTTAATAGGGTTTGACAAATAATTAAACATAAATAAGAATGCTAATAGGTAATTTAGAAACATATGCTAAAAAATGAGGTAGGAACTCATACTCGATGTATCTGGTACCCTCCTTAAGAAACTCTCGTCTTGTAATTCTCTCTTGTTTTATGAAAATAGTTACGCTTTCGAGCTTTGATGAGAAGGTCTTGTTGACTTCTTACACACGAACTTTGATTCGAATGGTTCACCGACTTCTACACAAGCTTTGATACGAATGATTGCCGACTTCAACCTCTTACAAGAAATGTTGATCTTCTAACAAATGAAGATCTCAACGTACAACTTGATATAAACTCTATCTCAAATAGATATTGGCACTTGAAAGCTCTTGTATATGTGGAGAGGTTTGGATTATAGCATTTTCAAGTATGTATGGTCCAAGAGTATTTGACTACAATTAGTTTTGTAGATAAATGAAACTTTAAGGCCAAGGAATAGGAATGAATGAGGCAAAACTAGCATTTTACGAGGTCAAAATAGCTCAAACTTATTGTATAGCACAGTAACGACTATAAATATAGTCATTTTATAGTTGTTACAAGATTCAATGCTGAACAAACTACTCACAGACATATACCGTATGTATATTGTTGTATCAAATATTTATGCAACTAAACAAGGCACTAGAATAGAAAATCAGGTCTAACAGTTATCGTCGGTATACGATATATATTGTCAATGCAGGACAATGTATTGTTTATAGCACAAAATGTTTTCGGTTCAAAAAGGGTCTAAGAGTATATTGGCGGTATACATCAATATACTACCAGGTTGAAAATATGGCTCAAATGGTAATTATTTTGTAGCTTCTGTTTGCCTTTACGGCTTTACCTATTAATAAATATAAAGAAAGATTACAACGTGTCACAACTCACACTCGTATATTAACGCACGATTCGCGAAGCACATCCAGCCTACGCTGCAGCATCGGCGGTAATGCACTATATATACCTCAAGATTAAATAATTTAATGATATAACTCATTCATGGTAGCTAAAGGCGGATAACATGGGGAAAGACAAACAAATTTTATTAAAATCTAATGACATAGATTTCAAGTGTCATATCATAAATAATACAAAACTAGCAAGAGTTTCCGGAGACAAATCCGGTAAGAAATGGAAAGTAAATTAGGAAATGACAAAAATGAACTAGAAATGAATTGAGCAGAAGTTTCACGACCCGCATCCGATATAGGGACACGAATACGTGGGTACATCCAGCATACGCCGCAGCATCGGTGGTAGAACGTTGTTAAGGTCAACAATACTAACAAACACAATCTCATTATATATATATATATATATATATATATATATATATATATATATATATCTATATATATATATATATATATATATATATATATATATTAAATCCACGTTGACCGTGGTAGCTATTGCCTTCATTGAAAACGAAAAAGCAAGAAATGGAGTAGAGAGATAGCCCTTGCTCCTACATAAGAGAGGGGGGCGGGGTGGCTGGCTCCTACAGATGTGGAAAATTAGCCGTGGTAGCTAAAATATATATATATATTATATATATATATATATATATATATATATATATATATATATATATATATATATATATATATAATTAAATCCACGTTGACCGTGGTAGCTATTGCTTCATTGAAAACGAAAAAAGCAAGAAATGGAAGTAGAGAGATAGCCCTTGCTCCTACATAAGAGAGGGGGGCGGGGGGGGGGGGGGTGGTGGCTAGCTCCTACAGATGTGGAAAATTAGCCCGGTTGCATGAGGGGAGGCAAAAGAAAACTAATTCTTATTGTCCGATCGGAGAGTGCGTCGGTGGGGATTCGTGCTGCGTGTTTCCTGGACAAAATTGACAAATACTTGATGAAGGTTAGGGAGGGATGCCAGGGCAGCATTTGTTATCTTGACACTCTCGCGGAAAGCCTGATAGTACTTAGGATGAAAAGCTAGAGCGACTAGAACTAATCCCTTTCACATCCTCTCCTATAGGGTAGAATCAACGATTCTGGCCAAAAAAAACCAACAACTTGGTCTTGGTTTCCCTATCTGAGGCCTGATGAAGCACTGCATTCGTTGTATCCGGGGAGGGTACAGGAATCCCAATGATCCAGCCGGGATTGGAGCCGTCAAGAGGTGCCGCATATTTCTCTACAACGGGAAAGTTCATAATTAGGTCCAATTGTGGATCTAGAGTCAGAGGCGCCGCATATTTCTGCTTCTGAGGATATATATATATATATATTATAATATATATATATATATAATATTATATATATATTATCATAACCAGTCAATGATATCCATCCCCAGGGAAACAGTATAATGATAATACATACTCAATCACAAAAACACATAAAGAATACAGATGATACAGGAGATAATATACAGATATGAAAAGATATCATACTTTTTTGCTTGAAAATCATATTATCCAAAATCTTCACCTCGCTAGTCAGCATAACTGCGATAACTCCCGTCCCATATTTATGGTATAGAGATATAAAATTATGTTGTTTAGAATATCGTCTTGCCAACTAGCTTGGCTGCGACAAATCACAAATTCATATCTAAGATACTATATCCAAAACATGTGATCAAGAATTTTGCCTCGCCAACTAATATATATATCTATATATATATATAATATATATATATTATATATATATATATATCATAACCTATCAATGATATCCCATCCCCAAGGGAAACATTATAATGATAATACATACTCATCACAATAAACTACAATAAAGATGATGACACAATGATAATATACAATATGAAAGATAATCATACTTTTGTGCTTGAAAATCATATTATCCAAAATCTTCACCTACTAGTCAGCATAACTGCGATAACTCCCGGTCCCATATTATGGTATATAGATATAAAATTATGTTGTTTAGAATACCGTCTTGCCACTAGCTTGGCTGCGACAAATCACAAATTTATATTTAAGATACTATATCCAAACATGTGATCAAGAATTTGCCTCGCCAACTAATATGGACGCGGTAAACTCTAGACTCCATAACTAAGACAGACGGTTGTAATCCACACTGCCTCCCCTAGTATGTACTACCAGAATATCCTTGATATAGTCCATAAACTCATCTTGATATAAATCAAAGTCAACAACAAATACCAAGAATCAATTTCAACAACAAACAGGAAGAGTAGACAGGAATAAGTAGAAACAGATTTTGAGATAGGATTTATAGTGAGGTTCCCAGGGGTCGTCCCAGAAATCTCTCAAGGAGTCCTAATTGTGATTGAGTATTCTCTCATCCTAATATCCTATTTCCTACATCCTATCGTAGGCTCGCAGTAGTACAACTAAGATATTGCACTACCACGATATCGCTCTAATTATGAAGCCTGACTTGCATAGGCCACCACAAAAACATGGCATGACCCACACACGATATAGGGACACGAGTATGTGGGTACGTCCAGCCTATGCTACAGCATCGGCAGTAGAATACTGTTTAGGTCGACAATACTAACTAACACATCTCATATATATATATATATATATATATATATATATATATATATATATATATATATATATATATATATATATATATATATATATATATATATATATATATATATATATATAAATAATATCACAACCTGTCAATGATATATCATCTCCAAAGGGGAACAGTATAATGATAATACATACTCAATCACAATAAACTATAAGAAAGATGATGGCACGATGATGATATAAGATATGAAAAGATAACTCGAAAGCAGTCTAGAACATATATTCCAAATCCATATCAAAGCCTAAGAGTCTAAATGTCTCCACATCTACATAAGTACAATATGGAAACATACAATGTCTCAAAGTCTAGTACAAATCAAACACAATAAATACTAATGCTAACTAGGCTATATCTACTGGAGTCTCCGCTAGTGGGCTAGCTCCTTCTGGCTCTCCTGCAGATAGCCCTCATTTACACCTGCTCCATAGTACGTAGGACAGAAGTCCTCTAGATCCTCTAAAAAATATTATCCAAACAGGATTGGTGCGAAGCACATTTCTAATTGCAGTTCCAATACATGATAAAGACTATAAAATGTATGAACGAAATGTAAAGCGATATACTCTAGAGGAGGTGAATAGAATAGGCAGCAAAATATTAGCTATTTAAAAAGGTTAGCAGCAAGATCACAGAAATATTTCACAGATATGAGTAAGTAAAAGTAAAGTACAAAGAGAAAACGCAAACACAGCGATGTATAATGGTCTCCCTCTTATGAGGACTAATCCAGTCGAAAGAACTCTAGCTCCCGGTTGAAATCTGTCACGACCCGCTCGCGAATAATCGGACACGAGTCGGACACGCCCAACCTTCGTCGATGGACACGACGAAGTAAGCTGTACAATTCTAAGAAAAACTCCAAGATAAAAGATATATAAAACAACACAGCTACTATACGCGTTCCCAGAATCACCACAATCCACAAGTTATTGGTACAATATCATCCGGAGACAAATCCGGTAACATGAATAAAATTCTACAATCCTGAAATCCTCAATACAATACATGGTAAAATCCTCTAAAATAAATCTAAGAAAAGATCTAACCATAACTCTGAAATTCTAAGTCTTTCCTGAGGCACAACTCTATCCTGGCTTCGGGCTCTGGCCCATAAAGATGGAACACCATCCACAAGCATACCTGCAACGTATCCTGTCAGAAAAAGAGCAAAGTACACTCCGACAAGAAGCACCAAACAATGTAAACTGAAATGCATGAAAACGAATCATAATATGAACTAGGTACAAGATAGGAATATGAAAATGTGGTACATGAATAACGATAAAACTATAGTACCAAATCCTGAACAATGAACTAGACTATCAGTGTAACATGCATTTGAAATAACTATCAGAGTATGTGACCGGATGGGTAAACAATGAACAAGAGCACATGAATAATGGTACGGCTTAGAGTCCCACGTGCACGATGTGAGACCTAAGCTATTAGTCAATGCCTAGCTAAAATAGGATTGGTCACATATCTGTAGTATTTTTCCACCCAAATATACAAGTAAAGAACACTGAATCAATAAACTATGAACAATGAACGATGAACGATGAACGATGAACGATGAACAATAAAAAATCGTGTGTAAAACGTGTCGATATGAGAACATGAAGCAAGACAAAATACAGAGTAAAGGGTTCGAGTCGGTGTACTTGCCTTGCTCTTCAAACCAATGAGTCTCAATGACCACCTAGAATTTTGGTACAAGTTGGTTAGATTTTAAACAATGACAGTTAGCTAAAACTAGCTAATAAGCTACTATATATATATATAGCTAATATATATATATATATATATATATATATATATATATATATAAAATATATATATTAGCTAACTTACCTTCAAAAATATATATAATATTCTAGCTTAAATAAAATAATTACTAGTAAAAATATTTTGACTATACTTAGCAAAATCATTTATCCAAATAATAGCTAGTTAAATTCAACACCTACAAGATTTAAAAATATTAAGAATTGTTTTCCTAGCAATATATACCTATAAGTTTATTGGCTAAAACATGATTTAAAGTAATTTTGTATATTTAATATTTTAAAATATTATAAATTATAGTAACATGCTGGCACTAGCAAGGTACTTAAAGTAAAACATTTATATACTAAATACATAACCATTAAGACATGACTAACGAATCTATTCATTATAAACAATTTAGTATCAATCAATAGGTTACTAATTACATACATTAGTAGATAAGCCCGGCCCAAACCAAATGGCATACATATACACAAATTCATACTGAATTTAAATACATTGGGTTTTGGTCCAACCTGGTATCAAATATTTAGAATTTGCTAAGGAAAAATGGTTCAATATATTAGAAACAACAGCTCAGTCTATACCTCTCAAATGATCCAGCCCACAGAAATAAATTGACTATCTACTGGCTGAAGCCCAGCCCTCCTAACCAATTATCCTACAATTCTCAACTGGTTCTAACCCAGTCCACAACAGAAGTGACTACTATACAGTTATGAACCCAATCAAAAGTTTAGCAAGAACTAAATTTAGAAGATTGTTCAAAACTAAAAGTCCCGCTCAACACAAGCAGTCCCAACCATCTAGAGAACATACCAAAAACCCCGCAAAGTACCTGCAGACCTAACAACTACACCAATCTTCATCTACATGGCAACCCAAACCCAGCATAGCCAATCAACATATCAACAAACTTAAACTGTACAAGCTTATGCTCAGAAAACGCCATACAGCCCAGTAAAATTGTATACAAATAACTTCAGAAATTAATATACAATAACCCATCCAAATAACCTGGCATAAGCCAACCCCTAAATTCAACTAAATAATATTCATAGCTCAAAAGAAGGCTTTAAACAAAACCCAACCCCTACTTCAAAATACAAACACCCGACCAAAATATACAAAAATACTCTTGACAGCCCAATAAAAATCAAATAAACAAAGAAGAATTGCCATGGCTAACTCAGAAGAAATCCTGCCCCTTGCTATTCCCTTCCTGCAGATCCAAAGTACCCGACACCAAGGTGAGACAATCTGGACACGAATCTAACATTGGTACACACCCAAAGATTTGACACGAACCCAGCTTTCTGACACGAACAACCCGACTCCCCTGCATCCTGACACTATCCTGACCAATATTTCAATTAAATTCTAGCAAAAAAACAACAAATCAATCCTTACGAAGCATAGAGTAATACCTACAATAATTGACTCGACGAAACCAAGACGTCGGGATCTGATTCAGGTCTCACAACCCCGTGTACGAACAACTATCGATCTGGACATACGCAAACAGGTGGAAGACAACCAAACAGAATTGTTTCAATAAATATTTCAAATTTGTAAAGGAATTCCAAGTGAAATTTAGAACTCAGATCAGAATAAATGGACCAATTCTTCAAGAATTTGAGAAACTTAATCAAGAAATTCAAGAACAGTAAAGGGATTTGGGTCCAAAACTTACCAAAATTCAATTCCAAAGTAACGGCTGAACTCTTAATCCGATCGACCTCGATAATGAGTTGCTACTATGAGATCACTCATCACAGAGGACATAATAAATCAAAGAGTAGATCGAATGCCTTCAAATTCGAATCAGTTCAAAAGTTTAGATCGACTTACTGAGATATCAGACTGATAGCTAGGAAAATAACGGTCAAGGAGTTTGCCTAGTCTTCGTCGCCGAGAAGAGAGTGGAGACTCAGACGCCACTGATGGAGGAAGAGGTCGAGTTCGTCCAATCGACCATTCTGCGAACTCACTGACGAGATTGAAAAATATGGATCGATCAAATCAGGTTGATCCAGATCAAAATAGGAAGGAAAAGCAAACGGAGAGGAACTCACCACTGATGCCGCTTAGCTGCGATGAGGATCGCCGAAAATGAAAAAGTGACCGGAGATGGAGGGGTGGCTGGCTCCCACAGATGTGGAAAATTAGCCCCGGTGCATGAGGGGAGGCAAAAGAAAACTAATTCTTACTGTCCGATCGGAGAGTGCGTCAGTGGGGATTCGTGCTGCGTGTTTCCTGGACAAAATTGACAAATACTTGATGAAGGTTAGGGAGGGATGCCAGGGCAGCATTTGTTATCTTGACACTCTCGCGAAAAGCCTGATAGTACTTAGGATGAAAAGCTAGAGCGGCTAGAAGACTAATCCCTTTCACATCCTCTCCTATAGGGGTATAATCAACGATTCTGGCCAAAAAAAAGCCAACAGCTTGGTCTTGGTTTCCCTATCTGAGGCCTGATGAAGCACTGCATTCGTTGTATCCGGGGAGGGTACAGGAATCCCAATGATCCAGCCGGGATTGGAGCCGTCAAGAGGCGCCGCATATTTCTCTACAACGGGCAAGTTCACAATTAGGTCCAATTGTGGATCTAGAGTCTGAATGGAAGGTAATCTGTCTATGAACTGGTCTGTCAGGATCTCTAGATTCTGGGGAGCCACTGCATCTACAGCCTCTACTTCTGCTTTTGATGATATATATATATATATATATATATATATATATATATATATATATATATATCATCAAAGAATATATATATATATATATATATATATATATATATATATATATATATATATTCTTTGATGATATATATATATATATATATATATATATATATATATATATATATATATCATCAAAGAATATATATATATATATATATATATATATATATATATATATATATATATATATATATCATGACTGTCAATGATATCCCATCCCCAAGGGAAACAGTATAATGATAATACATACTCAATCACAATAAACTACAATAAAGATGATGACACGATGATAATATACAGATATGAAAAGATAATCATACTTTTTTGCTTAAAAATCATATTATCCAAAATCTTCACCTCGCTAGTCAGCATAACTGCGATAACTCCCGGTCCCATATTTATGGTATATAGATATAAAATTATGTTGTTTAGATATCGTCTTGCCAACTAGCTTGGCTGCGACAAATCACAAATTCATATCTAAGATACTATATCCAAAACATGTGATCAAGAATTTTGTCTCGCCAACTAATATATATATATATATATATATATATATATATATATATATATATATATATATATATATATATATATATATATATATATATATATATATATATATATATATCAAAACCTATCAATGATATCCCATCCCCAAGGGAAACATTATAATGATAATACATACTCAATCACAATAAACTACAATAAAGATGATGACACAATGATAATATACAGATATGAAAAGATAATCATACTTTTGTGCTTGAAAATCATATTATCCAAAATCTTCACCTTACTAGTCAGCATAACTGCGATAACTCCCGGTCCCATATTTATGGTATATAGATATAAAATTATGTTGTTTAGAATACCGTCTTGCCAACTAGCTTGGCTGCGACAAATCACAAATTTATATTTAAGATACTATATCCAAAACATGTGATCAAGAATTTTGCCTCGCCAACTAATATGGACGCGGTAAACTCTAGACTCCATAACTAAGACAGACGGTTGTAATCCACACTACCTCCCCTAATATGTACTACCAGAATATCCTTGTATAGTCCATAAACTCATCTTGATATAAATCAAAGTCAACAACAAATACCAAGAATCAATTTCAAGAACAAACAAGGAAGAGTAGACAGGAATAGTAGAAACAGATTTTGAGATAGGATTTTATAGTGAGGTTCCCAGGGGTCGTCCCAGAAATCTCTCAAGGAGTCCTAATTGTGATTGAGTATTCTCTCATCTTAATATCCTATTTCCTACATCCTATCGTAGGCTCGCAGTAGTACAACTAAGATATTGCACTACCACGACATCGCTCTAATTATGAAGCCTGACTTGCATAGGCCACCACAAAAAACATGGCATGACCCACACACGATATAGGGACAAGAGTTGTGGGTACGTCCAGCCTATGCTACAGCATCGGCAGTAGAATACTGTTTAGGTCGACAATACTAACTAACACATCTCATATATATATATATATATATATATATATATATTATATATATATATATAATATCACAACCTGTCAATGATATATCATCTCCAAAGGGGAACAGTATAATGATAATACATACTCAATCACAATAAACTATAAAAAAGATGATGGCACGATGATGATATAAAGATATGAAAAGATAACTCGAAAGCAGTCTAGAACATATATTCCAAATCCATATCAAAGCCTAAGAGTCTAAATGTCTCCACATCTACATAAGTACAATATGGAAACATACAATGTCTCAAAGTCTAGTACAAATCAAACACAATAAAATACTAATGCTAACTAGGCTATATCTACTGGAGTCTCCGCTAGTGGGCTAGCTCCTTCTGGCTCTCCTGCAGATAGCCCTCATTTACACCTGCTCCATAGTACGTAGGACAGAAGTCCTCTAGATCCTCTAAAAAATATTATCCAAACAGGATTGGTGCGAAGCACATTTCTAATTGCAGTTCCAATACATAATAAAGACTATAAAATGTATGAACGAAATGTAAAGCGATATACTCTATAGGAGGTGAATAGAATAGGCAGCAAAATATTAGCTATTAAAAAAGGGTAGCAGCAAGATCACAGAAATATTTCACAGATATGAGTAAGTAAAAAGTAAATTACAAAGAGAAAACTCAAACACAGCGATGTATACTGGTCTCCCTCTTGTGAGGACTAATCCAGTCGAAAGAACTCTAGCTCCCGGTTGAAATCTGTCACGACCCGCTCTCGAATAATCGGACACGAGTCGGACACGCCCAACCTTCGTCGATGGACACGACGAAGTAAGCTGTACAATTCTAAGAAAAACTCCAAGATAAAAGATATATAAAACAACACAGCTACTATACACGTTTCCAGAATCACCACAATCCACAAGTTATTGGTACAATATCATCCGGAGACAAATCCGGTAACATGAATAAAATTATACAATCCTGAAATCCTCAATACAATACATGGTAAAATCCTCTAAAACAAATCTAAGAAAAGATCTAACCATAACTTTGAAATTCTAAGTCTTTCCTGAGGCACAACTCTATCCTGGCTTCGGTCTCTGGCCCATAAAGATGGAACATCATCCACAAGCATACCTGCAACGTATCCTGTCAGAAAAAGAGCAAAGTACAACCCCGACAAGAAGTACCAAACAATGTAAACTGAAATGCATGAAAAAGAATCATAATATGAACTAGGTACAAGATAGGAATATGAAAATGTGGTACATGAATAACGATAAAACTATAGTACCAAATCCTGAACAATGAACTAGACTATCAGTATAACATGCATTTGAAATAACTATCAGAGTATGTGATTGGATGGGTAAACAATGAACAAGAGCACATGAATAATGGTACGGCTTAGAGTCCCACGTGCACGATGTGAGACCTAAGCTATTAGTCAATGCCTAGCTAAAATAGGATTGGTCACATATCTGTAGTATTTTTCCACCCAAATATACAAGTAAAGAACACTGAATCAATAAACTATGAACAATGAACGATGAACGATGAACAATAAAAAATTGTGTGTAAAACGTGTCGATATGAGAACATGAAGCAAGACAAAATACAGAGTAAAGGGTTCGAGTCGGTGTACTTGCCTTGCTCTTCAAACCAATGAGCCTCAATGACCACCTAGAATTTTGGTACAAGTTGGTTAGATTTTAAACAATGACAGTTAGCTAAAACTAGCTAATAAGCTACTAGCTAACATATATATATATATATATATATATATATATATATATATATATATATATATATATATATATATATTAGCTAACTTACCTTCAAAAATATATATAATATCCTAGCTTAAATAAAATAATTACTAGTAAAAATATTTTGACTATACTTAGCAAAATCATTTATCCAAATAATAGCTAGTTAAAATCAACACCTACACGATTTAAAAATATTAAGAATTATTTTCCTAGCAATCAATACCTATAAGTTTATTGGCTAAAACATGATTTAAAGTAATTTTGTATATTTAATAGTTTAAAATATTATAAATTATAGTAACATGCTGGCACTAGCAAGGTACTTAAAGTAAAACATTTATATACTAAATACATAACCATTAAGACATGACTAACGAATCTATTCATTATAAATAATTTAGTATCAATCAATAGGTTACTAATTACATACATTAGTAGATAAGCCAGCCCAAACCAAATGGCACACATATACACAAATTTATACTGAATTTAAATACATTGGGTTCTGGTCCAACCTGGTATCAAATATTAAGAATTTGCTAAGGAAAAATGGTTCAATATATTAGAACCACAGCTCAGTCTATACCTATCAAATGATCCAGCCCACAGAAAATAAATTGACTATCCACTGGCTGAAGCCCAGCCCTCCTAACCAATTACCCTACAATTCTCAACTGGTTCTAACCCAATCCACAACAGAAGTGACTACTATACAGTTATGAACCCAATCAAAAGTTTAGCAAGAGCTAAATTTAGAAGATTGTTCAAAACTAAAAGTCCCGCTCAACACAAGCAGTCCCAACCATCTAGAGAACATACCAAAAACCCCGCAAAGTACCTGCAGACCTAACAACTACACCAATCTTCATCTCCATGGCAACCCAAACCCAGCATAGCCAATCAACATATCAACAAACTTAAACTGTACAAGCTTATGCTCAGAAAACACCATACAGCCCAGTAAAATTATATACAAATAACTTCAGAAATTAATATACAATAACCCATCCAAATAACCTGGCATAAGCCAACCCCTAAATTCAACTAAATAATATTCATAGCTCAAAAGAAGGCTTTAAACAAAACCCAACCCCTACTTCAAAATACAAACACCCGACCAAAATATACAAAAATACTCTTGACAGCCCAATAGAAATCAAATAAACAAAGAAGAATTGCCATGGCTAACTCAGAAGAAATCCTGCCCCTTGCTATTCCCTTCCTGCAGATCCAAAGTACCAGACACCAAGGTGAGACAATCTGGACACGAATCTAACATTGGTACACACCCAAAGATTTGACACGAACCCAGCTTTCTGACACGAACAACCCGACTCCCCTGCATCCTGACACTATCCTGACCAATATTTCAATTAAATTCTAGCAACAAAACAACAAATCAATCCTTACGAAGCATAGAGTAATACCTACAATAATTGACTCGACGAAACCAAGACGTCGGGATCTGATTCAGGTCTCACAACCCCGTGTACGAACAACTATCGATCTGGACATACACAAACAGGTGGAAGACAACCAAACAAAATTGTTTTAATAAACATTTCAAATTTGTAAAGGAATTCCAAGTGAAATTTAGAACTCAGATAAGAATAAATGGATCAATTCTTCAAGAATTTGAGAAACTTAATCAAGAAATTCAAGAACAGTAAAGGGATTTGGGTCCAAAACTTACCAAAATTCAATCCCAAAGTAACGGCTGAACTCTTAATCCGATCGACCTCGATAATGAGTTGCTACTATGAGATCACTCATCACAGAGGACATAATAAATCAAAGAGTAGATCGAATGCCTTCAAATTCGAATCAGTTCAAAAGTTTAGATCGACTTACTGAGAGATCGGACTGATAGCTAGGAAAATAACGGTCAAGGAGTTTGCCAAGTCTTCGTCGTCGAGAAGAGAGTGGAGACTCAGACGCCGCTGATGGAGTAAGAGGTCGAGTTCGTCCAATCGACCGTTCTGCGAACTCACTGACGAGATTGAAAAATATGGATCGATCAAATCAGGTTGATCCAGATCAAAATAGGAAGGAGAAGCAAACGGAAAGGAACTCACCACTGATGCCGCTTAGCTGCGATGAGGATCGCCGAAAATAAAAAAGTGACCGGAGATGGAGGTCTTCACCCTGCTGTCACCGGAACAGGTGAACGTCGTTGAGAGATTACTCGCCGTTGTCGGAGAAGAGACGTCGCTCTAGCCGCTGCGGTAGAGAATAGACTGGAGCCGACGCCGGAGATCTAATTGCCGTCGCCGATGGTGCGTCCCCGTCGAAGAGGCCGACCTAGCTGCGGTGGTGGAGATAAACCACCACCCTGGCCATCGCCATCACTATGGTCCCTCGTCGGAAAAGAATTTGGGCCTCAATCGCCGCTATTGGAGGAGTCGGTCGGGTCACTGGCACTTTCGTCGTCGATGAGGCTTCGGGTAGGATCTCTGCCTCAACCGTCGGAGAAGGATGTCAGTGCCATCGCCATCGATCCCGATCGCCAGAATTTAAAGGAAATAGATTTAGGGTTTGGGAGTCGATTGGGGAAGAAGGGGAACGAGAGCTGAGAACTCTCCTGAGATTTGAGAATGGGGATTCTCTCTCCTCCTCTCAAATAAACGTTTGGCAACTTTACAAAAAACCCCCCGCCCAAGTACTTTAAGCAAATAAACCCCCCCTTTTTACTAATTGCAAGATCTGTAAAAAAATCAGTTAGAAATTTTAAAAAAATAAGGGGGGACCACTAAGTTACTTATAACAAATTTGGTAATTCAAATTTAAGAATTTAAAAGTTTGGAGGGAAAATATAATGAAATTTTAAATTATATAATCAACATTCCTATGACAAGCCCAAAGTGAATTGGGCCCATCATCAACCCAATTAATTGTTTAACTAGAGAAAATAGAAGATGAAATCTATAACCTACAGTAAGAGCATACTAGAAAAGAAAATTCATTCACATAAAAATATGCCAATTTAATTTATTAGGAAAATAACTTTCTAAAAAATAATAATAATTATTATTTTCCAAAATTTTAAAATAGCAGGAAAATAGTATTATTTATAAATTTCGGAAAAGCGGGGTTACAAATTTTCCCCCCTTCGAAAAATTTCGTCCTCGAAATTTCAAAAGTGGCACGATTTGGCACGATAAGACAAACAAATACAAAATTTGAAATTGGCACGTTTTAATGTAGAATGAAATATTAGTTACAGAAATCATGATCACGGAATAATAGTCTCAATAGCATCCGATGATCTTGCATATCTGGGTCACTTTCCCTACAGTTCCTGCCCCGCCAATATGCATCTGACTGTAGTGAACCTTCGGTTCCATTTCCTGATAATACTAGATTACCGCAATACTTTTATCAACTTTATCCAATAATAAGAGAAATTTAGGACTTAGCTTCAATAATATCTGAGAACCTGTGAATACCCGCAATTACTTTGGCTTAGAGCCCCTGCCTCGCCAGTGTACAGCTAGCTGCAATGGACTCACGGTCTCCATAATCCAGGTCATAGTAGGTTGTCAAATATTTTCTCAACTTTATCAAGAAGTTTCAAGGACGTTGGTGAAAATGATAGAGAGGAGTATTATCTGTTCTTAGAAACAAAATTTTTATTGGGTACCAAGAGACAGTCAAAAATCAACAAGTAGCTACTAGATACTATGAAACAACAGTAAGATAGAGATGAGACTTCAGAAATAAGTCTCGAAATGGAGAAACAACAAGGAAATGTAAAAAGAACATCAAAGAAAGATAGTGATCCACGAGCGCCTCGGGTCGTCAGTACTCGTCCGGAATCGGGATGGTCTCCAATTCTTCGGCTGTCATAAGGTAGACTCGCCCCTCTGTCTGATCTCCCTGCGGCTGCTGGACATGAAGAGGTAAGTCCTCCTGCTGGGGTCCCGGTGCTCTTCGTGCTCATCCCTCAGTGGCTTCTAGATAATCTCTGACCTGGTGAGCAGGTGATCCACAGAACAAGCAAAGCCTCAGCCTCTTGCGACATTTATCGTAATGATGTCCCGGGCGGTGATAGTAGTTGCAAGTGACTGCCAACTGCTGCCTCTGTGGCAGATCTGTATGAACTCTGGCTGGACGGTGATGCTGCTGTGCTGGCTGCTGTGGCCTCGCCTGAATCTAAGTCTGGGTCCTCTTCGCCGGTGCCTGATAGCTGCTACTGCCGATGTTCCTATCCCTCTTGGGTCTCGGGTCCATCTAATTCTCCACCGCCTAAGCAATCTTGAGAATGCTCGATTAAGTCGTGGCCTGGCTGATAGCCACTACATGCCGCAGCTCTCTGTGAGGCCCTTCTTGAACCTCCAAGCCCTCTCCTCTGACGTGCCGACTAGGTTTTCTGCGAACCTGCTGAGTCGGGTGAACTCTGATGTGTACTCCGCCACTGTCATAGTCCCCTGCTGCAGCACCTCGAACTGCATCCGAAGCTCATCCCGCTCCACATCGGGGAAAAACTTCTCCTTGAACAGAGTTTTGAAATCTGTCCAAGAAACCTGGGGCTCAGTTAACTGGGGTCCTCCCGGTACCAAGCTCTGGCCAAATCAAAGAGCCGTATGCTCGCCACCTCCACCTTCAGATCATCCGGGATCCGCGCCATCTTCAGTGTCCTCTCCGTATTTTCCAACCACTCATCATCATAAATAATCCCCTCGTTGCCCCAGAAATCCATCGGACAGAGGTTCCGGTAATCCTTGGCAGTCCCTGGTCTCGATGTTGCTGGTGCTGGAGGAGCTACTGGTGCTGGGGGAGCCGGCTCTTGGGTCCTGAGGGCATCCATGACCATAGCTCGAAACTGCACAGCCTGATGGTTCTGTGCCTCCAGGAACTGCTGGAACATGGCCATCACCTGAGCGCCATCAAACATTATCGTCGGAGGCAGCGGAGGAAACTGAGGAGGTGGTGGTGGAAACTGCTCCACTAGTATATCAAATACGGTCTGATCCGAAGCTCCTGTAGCTCCGGACTGATCTGCAATTTTTCTGGTGGTAACCATTCTGAAATAGAAAGAAAACTCGTTGATTGCTAAGCCCTAGAAAAATAGTCAACTTCCTAGAAAATAATGAGTATAAACAATCTCTATATTCAATAACTATAACCATTTTCTACGAATCCTATGTTGTGATGAGTTTTCCTTAGTCTAACAGGTTCCCCAAAAGCACTTTATATCCTAAGTGCCATTAGGACAGACCTGCATGGGCCACCACTAAAAATATGTCACGACCCGCTCCCGAATAATCGGACACGAGTCGGACACGCCCAACCTTCGTCGATGGATACGACAAAGTAAGCTGTATAATTCTAAGGAAAACTCCAAGATAAAAGATATATAAAATAACACAGCTACTATACACGTTCCCAGAATCACCACAATCCACAAGTTATTGGTACAATATCATCCGAAGACAAATCCGATAACATGAATAAAATTATACAATCATGAAATCCTCAATACAATACATGGTAAAATCCTCTAAAACAAATCTAAGAAAAGATCTAACCATAACTCTGAAATTCTAAGTCTATCCTGAGGCACAACTCTATCCTGGCTTCAGGCTCTGGCCCATAAAGATGGAACATCATCCACAAGCATACCTGCAACGTATCCTGTCAGAAAAAGAGCAAAGTACAACCCCGACAAGAAGCACCAAACAATGTAAACTAAAATGCATGAAAAAGAATCACAATATGAACTAGGTACAAGACAGGAATATGAAACTGTGGTACATGAATAACGATGAAACTATAGTACCAAATCCTGAACAATGAACTAGACTATCAGTGTAACATGCATTTGAAATAACTATCAGAGTATGTGACCGGCTGGATAAAAAATGATCAAGAGCACATGAATAATGGTACGGCTTAGAGTCCCACGTGCACGATGTGAGACCTAAGCTATTAGTCAATGCCTAGCTAAAATAGGATTGGTCACATATCTGTAGTATTTTCCCACCCAAATGTACAAGTAAAGAACACTGAATCAATGAACTATGAACAATGAACGATAAACGATGAACAATAAACAATGAACAATCGTATGTAAAACATGTCGATATGAGAACATGAAGCAAGACAGAAATACAGAATAAAGGGTTCGAGTTGGTGTACTTGCCTTGATCTTCAAACCAATGAGTCTCAATGACCACCTAGAATTTTGGTACAAGTTGGTTAGATTTTAAACAATGACAGTTAGCTAAAACTAGCTAATAAGCTACTAGTATATATATATATATATATATATTTATATATATATTTTATATATATATATATATATATATATATATATATATATTTATATATATATATATATATATATATATATATATATATATATATTTTTTTTTTTTTTTTTTTATATATATATATAAATATATATATATATATATATATATATATATATATATATATATATATATATATATATATATTTATTTATTTATATATATATATATATATTATATATATATATTTATATATATAAGCTAACTTACCTTCAAAAATATATATAATATCCTAGCTTAAATAAAATAATTACTAGTAAAAATATTTTGACTATACTTAGCATGCAAATCATTTATCCAAATAATAGCTAGTTAAAATCAACACCTACAAGATTTAAAAATATTAAGAATTGTTTTTCTAGCAATCTATACCTATAAGTTTATTGGCCAAAACTTGATTTAAAGTAATTTTGTATATTTAATATTTTAAAATATTATAAATTATTGTAATATGCTGGCACTAGCAAGGTACTTAAAGTAAAACATTTATATACTAAATCCATAACCATTAAGACATGAGTAACGAATCTATTCATTATATACAATTTAGTATCAATCACTAGGTTATTAATTACATATATTAGTAGATAAGCCCGACCCAAACCAAATGGCATACATATACACAAATTTATACTGAATTTAAATATATTGGGTTCTGGTCGAACCTGGTATCAAATATTAAGAATTTGCTAAGGAAAAATGGTTCAATATATTAGAAACCACAGCTCAGTCTATACCTCTCAAATGATCCAGCCCACAGAAAATAAATTGACTATCCACTGGCTGAAGCCCAGCCCTCCTAACCAATTATCCTACAATTCTCAACTGGTTCTAACCCAGTCCACAACAGAAGTGACTACTATACAGTTATGAACCCAATCAAAAGTTTAGCAAGAACTAAATTTAGAAGATTGTTCAAAACTAAAAGTCCCGCTCAACACAAGCAGTCCCAACCATCTAGAGAACATACCAAAAACCCCGCAAAGTACCTGCAGACCTAACAACTACACCAATCTTCATCTCCATGGCAACCCAAACCCAGCATAGCCAATCAACATATCAATAAACTTAAACTGTACAAGCTTATGCTCAGAAAACACCATACAGCCCAGTAAAATTATATACAAATAACTTCAGAAATTAATATACAATAACCCATCCAAATAACCTGGCATAAGCCAACCCTTAAATTCAACTAAATAATATTCATAGCTCAAAAGAAGGCTTTAAACAAAACCCAACCCCTACTTCAAAATACAAACACCCGACCAAAATATACAAAAATACACTTGTCAGCCCAATGGAAATCAAATAAACAAAGAAGAATTGCCATGGCTAACTCAGAAGAAATCTTGCACCTTGCTATTCCCTTCCTGCAGATCCAAAGTACCCGACACCAAGGTGAGACAATCTGGACACGAATCTAACATTGGTACACACCCAAAGATTTGACACGAACCCAGCTTTCCGACACGAACAACCCGACTCCCCTGCATCCTGACACTATCCTGACCAATATTTCAATTAAATTCTAGCAACAAAACAACAAATCAATCCTTACGAAGCATAGAGTAATACCTGCAATAATTGACTCGACGAAACCAAGACGTCGGGATCTGATTCAACTCTCACGACCCCGTGTACGAACAGCTATCGATCTGGACATACACAAACAGGTGGAAGACAGCCAAACAAAATTGTTTCAATAAATATTTCGAATTTGTAAAGGAATTCCAAGTAAAATTTAGAACTCAGATCAGAATAAATGGATCAATTCTTCAAGAATTTGAGAAACATAATCAAGAAATACAAGAACAGTAAAGGGATTTGGGTCCAAAACTTACCAAAATTCAATCCCAAAGTAACGACTGAACTCTTGATCCGATCGACCTCGATAATGAGTTGCTACTATGAGATCACTCATCACAGAGGATATAATAAATCAAAGAGTAGATCGAATGCCTTCAAATTTGAATCAGTTCAAAAGTTTAGATCGACTTACTGAGAGATCGAACTGATAGCTAGGAAAATAATGGTCAAGGAGTTTGCCTAGTCTTCGTCGCCGAGAAAAGAGTGGAGACTCAGACGCCGCTGATGGAGGAAGAGGTCGAGTTCGTCCAATCGACCGTTCTGTGAACTCACTGACTAGATCGAAAAATATGGATCGATCAAATCAGGTTGATCCAGATCAAACAAGGAAGGAGAAGCAAACGGAGAGGAACTCACCACTGATGCCGCTTAGCTGCGGTGAGGATCGCCGGAAATAAAGAAGTGACCGGAGATGGAGGTCTTCACCCTGCTGTCGTCGGAACAGGTGAACGTCGTTGAGAGATTACTCACCGTTGTCGGAGAAGAGACATCGCTCTAGCCGCTGCGGTGGAGAATAGACTGAAGCCGACGCCGGAGATCTAATCGCCGCCGCCGATGGTGCGTCCCCATCGAAGAGGCCGACCTAGCTGCGGTGGTGGAGACAAACCACCACCCTGGCCATCGCCATCACTATGGTCCTTCGTCGGAGAAGAATTCGGGCCTCAATCGCCGCTATCGGAGGAGTCGGTCGGGTCACTGGCGCTGTCGCCGTCGATGAGGCTTCGGGTAGGATCTCAGCCTCAACCGTCGGAGAAGGACGACAGCGCCATCGCCATCGATCCCGATCGCCAGAATTTGAAGAAAATAGGTCTAAGGTTTGGGAGTCGATTGGGGAAGAAGGGGAACGAGAGCTGAGAACTCTCCTGAGATTTGAGAATGGGGATTCTCTCTCCTGCTCTCAACTAAACGTTTGGCAACTTTACAAAAAAAAACCCCCGCCCAAGTACTTTAAGCAAATAAGACCCCCCCTTTTACTAATTGCAGGATCTGTAAAAAAATTAGTTAAAAATTTTAAAAAAATAAGTGGGGACCACTAAGTTAGTTATAACAAATTTGGTAATTCAAATTTAAGAATTTAAAAGTTTGGAGGGAAAATATAATAAAATTTTAAATTATATAATCAACATTCCTATGACAAGCCCAAAGTGAATTGGGCCCATCATCAACCCAATTAATTGTTTAACTAGAGAAAATAAAAGATGAAATCTATAACCTACAGTAAGAGCATACTAGAAAAGAAAATTCATTCACATAAAAATATGCCAATTTAATTTATTAGGAAAATAACTTTCTAAAATAATAATAATAATAATTATTATTCTCCAAAATTTTAAAATACCAGAAAAATAGTATTATTTATAAATTCTGGGAAAGCGGGGCTACAAAATCCACTAAGAAAAAACCATAAGTTTTCATACGAAGTTCTTGCAACTTCTACAAACACGAGCTTTAATCTGAAGCACTCGACTAACTTCAATTGTGAAGTATCTTACTTCTATCAAGCCTCTTGATTACAATCACTCTGAACTTCTAGACAGTACCACATAGGCACATCGACTAGAAGATTATAACTGGCTTAGAATTTGAAATTGAAAACTTAGTAGGGCTTTGGAAGATCGTAGTAAGCTTAGAGAGAAGAGATAAGAAATTGAATTGTTGTGTTGAAATGGTAGAATTTTTTCTCTATTTATAGAATTTCTAATGAAAGAATTCGGACAGAATTCTATGAGAGAATCTCGGCATATAGCCATTGCATCCGTAACTACAGGAAGACTGGATTTAAAAAGCAACGTTCGACTAGCCGAACTCGGGCCAAATTTGGTACGAATTCTGCAAGTCCAGAATAGGTTTGATTTGGGTTGACAACTTAGGTTTTGGACTTTTGAAAGGTCAAGCAGTTAGGAGTTAGTTTGGGCTTTATGAGTGTAACGCCCCAGAACCAGAATACTGGAGAGCGGGGGCGTACATAGCCAGCTACGTATATTGAAGTGTAACTCAAATCGCTATACAGTCACGGCTGTCTAGATACATGAGGGTTTAACTACAAGCCAACAGTCTCCTATGGTCATGAACAAGCTTATTGTCTCAATCTTAAGCAAGCAATAATAGTTACAAGATGTCAGAGCACCAAATATATAATAGCAAGGCATCCCATACATTACATATTAGATGATCATGAAGCTAGTCGTTACAAAATGTCAGGACTAGCAAGAGTTTAGTCATACATAATCAACCCTAGGATCTGTCAATCATGTTACAGCCCGTAGGCAGATAGTAAATAAAGGTACAACCGAGCTAACAAGTGCTCGTCGGCTAAACGCCTCAAAAGAGTAATTTTTATAATAAAGTGGGAGAACAAAAAGAAACCCACTCGTTGCCAGGGTTACGCTTGGTGGTCACCATCTGGCTGGAAGGTAGGTAGATCATCTGGAGTAGCTCCGATATCTGGCCATACAAAACCAGCTGGGTCAGACCCCAGAAAGAACAAGTGCCACAAAGGAGGCTTCACTTAGGAACTAAAACCAGCACATCACCATAGAATATTAAAGACAATAAATAAAGAATTGATAATAATAGAAATAACAACAGTAAACTGAGTACGAGGAAACCATTCAAGTAGCCAGGTCACAATCCTTAAACCAAACAAGGACCAGGGTTGTAACCCTTCACCTGAATAGAGACCCATCTCAAATACTATTGGTACAGTGAAGACAATAAACGAAGAGAGGACACAGAACTGCTCCGGGAGCCAGGTTACAACCCTTAAACCAAACAAGGACCGGGGTTGTAACCCTTCTCCTGGACAGAACTGGACCCCTGATCTTTATTGCTAAGGCCAGCATAAATAATCATGGTATTAAGGTAAGATAAAACATGACGAACATGGCATAGGGTTGAAATAAGACAATAAATGAAGAGAGGACACAGAACTGCTCCGGGAGCCAGGTTACAACCCTTAAACCAAACAAGGACCGGGGTTGTAACCCTTCGCCTGAACAGAACTGGACCCCCGATCGTTATTGTTAAGGCAAGCATCAATAATCATGTCATGTCACAATCTTGCACAAGATCAGGATAAGACTAAGCTAGAATAAACTCCATCCAATCAATCACGGCCAATCAAGAGTACGGCTTGATACTTTTAACTAACTAGGGTTATCACAGGCCTAGTTACTAGCAAGATGTAATAAGATTATCCCAACAGCCACAAGCCCTCCAGACCATCCAGGTTATCCGGGTCGAATGTCCGTTTATGAAGAATGCAACACATGAATGTGTGCTGGAAATGTGCCCTACTCGTCGGTAGGCTACAAGTCCACTTGAGCACCCAGATAACGGGATTGCCTGTAGCTAGGAAATCTCTTCATGACTACTGAATTATTCTAGTTATTAACCTTAGTTGAATTCAGTAGGTACCCCTGACCGTGGTACTCAGGGATCCCCTATCATAGACATGATGTAAGACAGTACCAGTTTATTTGTACAAACACAATCGCCCACGGTGTCCAGATCTTTCATACTTGTCATGTCAGGCTAGCTGTCGAAACAGTATGCCGAGATATATCATGTTAGTTTACTTGTCAAGAGTGCGCCACAGCGGACCACTATCGTGTTCTATTCTTACATTATCATGAATGAGAGAAACTTGCATAAAATAACTAGTGGCATATTCTTGATGCCAAGAAAAAGATCTACAACTTTTACGTTGGAAGTTGGAAGAAATTCGAGCCACAATTCGGTCAATTAGGACATATAACAGTTAGAAATAGCCCAAAATAGGCATTATACGACCTATTCTGCGACACCATATGCGGTCAACTGTGACATTGCGGCCTATGCGGCCCAACTGCGACATCATATGCGGCCAACTGCGACATGTGCCTTATGCGGCTCAACTGCGACATCATATACGGCCAACTGCGACATGTGGCTTATGCGGCTCATTTCGTGACATCATATACGGCCAACTGCGACATGCTGACAGAAGAACATAGAAATGACCAAAAATGCTTTTGGTCATAACTTCCTCATCCGAAGTCAAAATCAAGCAAAATAAAAGCTAAAACCGCATGAAATTGAATTCTCTACAACATAGAACCATTAGTTTTCAAAAATAACCAAGTTTTAGAGATAAAAAATAAGAAAAACTAAAAAATTACAAACTTAGATCTACAAGAATCCATCCATCAAATCCAAAAATGTCAAGTTCTAAAGAGGCTTAGAATCAAGTAAGGAAGAGAATGGAACAATAAAACTTGAGATCCATCATGAAGCAAGTTTGCACTTGCCTAAGCTCTCTCTCTCTTTCTCCTGGTGGTTGAAGAAGTTATGATGGAGAAGAAGAAGATTAATGAAGAGAGAGAAAGGGGAATGGGTTAATAAAGGGTAGTGGTAGTGGTAGGTAGGGAGGTTGGTTCACAACCGAACCAAGCCGAACCAATTCAAGCCAAACCGAACCAAGATGAATCATGGCTAAGCAAATGAAAATACCTAATAAACTAAGCAAGGAGACATACAATACAAGATAAAATACGTACACGTATTCCAAAATACGTAATACGAACAACAGACATTACAACTCTATCCACCTTAAAAGAATTTCGTCCTCGGAATTTAATCAAGAGGCTAGAATTGTAAGGACAAGCTATACTAATCGTAAGCTATAACAATCAGTCTATCATGCAGTCATTTATTCAAGCAAGGAATTGAAAGCATAAGGCATAAGGAAGACATTATACCTTACGAGTCAAACAGGTCGGGATATCGCGATCGGATATCATCCTCACGCTCCCACGTCGACTCACCCAAAGAGTGATGACCCCAAACAACACGGACTAAACTAATAGTCTTTTTCTTGAGTACCTTCTCTCTTCGGTCCAATATAGACACAGGCCTCTCCTCATACGAAAGGTTGGTACCAATAACCAATTCTGAATGATCCAGGATGTGGCTCGGGTCCGGGATATACCGTCGCAGTTGGGATATATGGAATACGTCATACATCTCACGTAGCGATGGTGGAAGAGCGAGACGATAGGATACATCTCCTACTCGCTCCAGAATGTCAAATGGCCCTATATACCTAGGACTAAGCTTTTTCCGTACGCCGAAACGAATGACGCTACGGTTAGGCAAAATCCTCAGGAATACATGATCGCCGACAGAAAACTCAAGAGGGCGCCGATGAGAATCGGCCCAATGACGCTGGCGATCTTGGGCAACTCGAAGATGATCTCTGACTCTCCTGACCACCTCAACGGTCTGAGAAATCAATTCTGGATCGAGCATCTGCCTCTCTCCGACATCGTCCCATGCTAGCGGGGATCGGCACTTCCTACCATACAGTGCCTCAAACGGTGCCATCTGGATACTAGCTTGGAAACTGTTGTTGTACGAGAACTCTACCAGGTGCAGGCGATCTTCCCACGAACCACCGAAGTCGAGTGTACAAGATCTCAACATATCTTCCAAGGTTTGTATGGTACGCTCTGACTGACCATCTGTCTGTGGGTGATACACTGAGCTGAACTGGAGGCGAGTCCCCAAACTCTCTTGCAGGCTACGCCAAAAGTGCGACATAAATCTGGAATCTCTGTCCGAGGTGATACTGACTGGTACACCATATAATCTGACAACCTGCCGGAGGTACATCTCCGCTAGCTGAGCCGTCGACTGACCAACTCTGAACGGGAGAAAGTGAGCCACCTTCGTGAGCCTGTCTATGACAACCCAAATAGCGTCTCTGCCAGCCGGGGATCTAGGCAATCCAGTCACAAAATCTATGGTTATATGCTCTCATTTCCACTCTGGAATTGGCAATGGTTGAAGTAGTCCAGCTGGTCTCTGATGTTCAGCCTTAACTTGTTGGCAGACTAAACAACGAGAGACAAACCGGGCTATCTCCCTCTTCATGCCATTCTACCAAAAGTGCTGGCGGATATCACGATACATCTTCGTGCCACCGGGATGAATGAAATACTGCGAACTGTGGGCCTCTGCCATAATCTCCTGTCTGATATCTCCACTGGGTATACAAAGACGCTTACCATGTCGAAGTGTACCGTCTTTATAGATACATAACTCTGGTCTTCGTCCTGCCTCACACTCTGCTCTGAGTCGCTGAAGCTTATAATCTGCTGACTGCGCCATCCGGATCCTCTCGACTATAGTGGACTGAACTTGCATGCTGGCCATCAATGGCACACTGGAAGGGAGGACAACTTCTATACCCATCTTCTGAAGATCGGCTAACAGCTCTGGTTGCGCTGTTAGGAAATAAACTCTGGCTCTCATGCTCAATGCATCCGCAACAACGTTGGCCTTTCCAGGATGATACTGTAGGTTGACATCATAATCCATAAGAAGCTCCAGCCATCTCCTCTGACACATGTTAAGATCCTTCTGGGTGAGAACATACTTCAGACTCTTGTGGTCGGTGAAAATCTCCACCCTATCTCCATACAAGTAGTGCCTCCAAAGCTTAAGTGCAAACACTACTACTGCCAGCTCCAAGTCATGGGTTGGGTAATTCCTCTCATGATCACGAAGTTGTCATGATGCATAAGCTATTACCTTCCCATGCTGCATCAGAACACATCCTAAACCTCTGCCCGAAGCATCACAATACACCGAGAACCCTCCGGTTCCATCTGGAAGCGTGTGAATATGAGCCGTCATCAAGGCTCGCTTCAACCTCTTAAAAGAATCCTTGCACTCTACTATCCAAGCAAACTGCACATCCTTGTGGGTCAACTGGGTCAATGGCACTGAAATTCGAGCAAAGTCTGAAACAAATCGCCGGTAGTAGCCGGCCAAGCCAAGAAAACTGCAAATTTCTGCCACTGTGCTAGGTACCGACCACGTTTCAATGGCCACAATCTTCTGGGGATCTACCTTCACTCCTCCTCTGGTGATGATATGACCCAAGTACGAAATACGATCAAGCCAGAACTTGCATTTACTGAACTTGGCATACAACTGGTGCTCCTTAAGAATCTGGAGGACGATTCTGAGATGCTGCTCATGCTTCGCCTCACTCTTGCTGTAGACCAGGATATCGTCTAGGAACACAATCACGAAATAATCCAAATAAGACATAAAGATACGATTCATGAGGTCCATGAATACTGCCGGTGCATTGGTTGCTCCAAATGGCATCATAAGGAACTCCCAATGCCCATATCTCGATCTAAAAGCTGTCTTCGAAATGTTCTGCTCTCTGACTCTGATCTGATGGTATCCTTCCCGTAAGTCGATCTTCGAGAATACTGACGCCCCTTTGAGTTGATCAAACAAGTCATCTATCCTCGGGAGAGGGTATCTGTTCTTGATTGTCACTGAGTTCAAGGTACGATAATCTACACATAATCTGGACGTACCATCATTCTTTTTCACAAGAAGCATCGGGGCTCCCCATGGCGATCCACTAGCACGAATGAATCTCTTGGTTCTGAGTTCTTCAATCATCTTGTACAATATCTCTAGCTCTGACGGTGCCATCCTGTAGACTCTCTCTGACACTTGGGCTGTCTCGGGAATCAAGTCGATGGTAAACTCGATCTTTCGCTCTGGCGGCATCCCTGGAAGATCTTCTGGGAAAACATTTGGAAACTCTTCGACTATCCGAGGTAACTGTACTACTGCTACTGCCATCCGCAACACTGGAGAAGAAGGTTCAACTTCGCCTCGAGAGAAGGAAAACTCCGGCTCGCCTGGAATGCTAAAAATAACCCTGCCAATATGGCAGTCTATCCTAGCATACTGGTCCCTCAACCAATCCATCCCTAAGACCACATCATAATCGGCCATCGAAAACTCTATCAATCTAGCCGAGAATTCTCTACTGCTAACTACGATCCGACACGAGAAAAATACTCTATCTACTCCCACAAGTCCATTACCAGTAAGTATATTGAGCCTTACTGATAATGACTCGGGCTCCAGTCCTATCCGTGTCGCGAATCGTGCAGACATAAATGAATACGATGCACCAGAGTCAAATAATACTGAAGCTGGAAAGGTGTTGACGAGAATAGTACCTGCCACTACCTCACCTGGTGCCAATCCTTTCTCTCCCATGGTCAAAGCCAGCACTTGACCATGCCCTCTGGGTGCGGGTCCCCTCTGCTGAAAATTCCTCTGCCTGCTCTGGATCAGGGCTTGGGCTTGGGCATACTGTTGCGGTCTCTGCTGCTTGAATGCTTGGGCCTGCATCGGCAATGGCCTCGGGAACGGGTACTGCAGCTGCTGCTGCTGCTGGACTGGTGCTGGTCCTCTAACTGAAGGACTAGAGAAGGACGATGAACTCCCCCTGTTCGGGCAGTTCCCAACCCTGTGGTCCGGGGCACCACAAACCAAGCACAAACCCTGTGCTCTGCGATACTCTGATACCACATGTCCCGGCTTCCCGCAGTGTGAACATCCCACTGCGGAAGACTGCTTCTGCTTCTGCTGCTGAGGGTGCGTCGGGGTGGAATGCTGAACCGACGTCACTGAGACCGCCCGCCTCGGAGCTCCAATGGTCAAAGCCCTGGCTGCCGGGGCTGGTGCTGATGACTGATTCATCTGGCCGTGAGATCGCTTTCGACCTCCGGTCCTATCCACGATTCTCTGGGAGGTATACTCATGCCTCCGGGCTGCTCTCAATACTGCATCAAAAGTCTGATGCTCAAACTGCTCCACCGCCAATAAAATCTCTAGATGGAGCCCCTGCTGGAACCGCTGGGCTCTATCGAACTCGGTCGCCACCAAGGTGGGAGCAAACCGACTAAGCCTGGAAAACTCAGCCGCATATCCATCGACTGTCCTGTCCATCTGCTTCAGATTGGTGAACCTCGTCTGTAGATCATACCGAGCTACAGCATCAAAATACTTAGTCTGGAATCTCTCCCTGAATACTGCCCATGAAATAGGGGCCACTAATCCATCGGCCTCCGCTGCCCACCAGCTGCGGGCAAGATCTAGTAACTGCAGGCGCACTACGGCCACCTTCTCGTTCTCTGGAGTCCTGACTGCTTCTAGAATCACCTCTGTGTCCTGAAGCCATGTATCTGCAGCGATCGCATCTTTACTGCCGTCGAAGAAGGGAGGGTTCAAGCGCTTGAAGCTGTTGGCCGCGCTATTATCCTGATGATCTCTTCTGGTCAAAGCGTCTGCCACCGACTAGTGCAAGGCATATCCTCGACGATCCTGAGAGAATCCGGACAGAATTCTATGAGCAAATTCGGACAGAATTCTATGAGAGAATCTCGGCATATAGCCATTGCATCCGTAACTACAGGAAGACTGGATTTAAAAAAGCAACGTTCGACTAGCCAAACTCGGGCCAAATTTGGTACGAATTCTGCAAGTCCAGAATAAGTTTGATTTGGGTTGACAACTCAGGTTTTGGACTTTTGAAAGGTCAAGCAGTTAGGAGTTAGTTTGGGCTTTATGAGTGTAACGCCCCAGAACCAGAATACTGGAGAGCGGGGGCGTACATAGCCAGCTACGTATATTGAAGTGCAACCCACCTCGCTATACGGTCACGGCTGTCTAGATATATGAGGGTTTAACTACAAGCCAACAGTCTCCTATGGTCATGAACAAGCCTATTGTCTCAATCTTAAGCAAGCAAAAATAGTTACAAGATGTCAGAGCACCAAATATATAATAGCAAGGCGTCCAATACATTACATATTGGATGATCATGAAGCTAGTCGTTACAAAATGTCAGGACTAGCAAGAGTTTAGTCATACATGATCAACCCTAGGATCTGTCAATCATGTTACAGCCCGTAGGCAGACAGTAAATAAAGGTACAACCGAGCTAACAAGTGCTCGTCGGCTAAATGCCTCAAAAGAGTAATTTTTATAATAAAATGGAAAAACAAAAAGAAATCCACTCATTGCCAGGGTTACGCCTGGTGGTCACCATCTGGCTGGAAGGTAGGTAGATCCTCTGGAGTTGCTCCGATATCTGGCCATACAAAACCAGCTAGGTCAGACCCCAGAAAGAGCAAGTGCCACAAAGGAAGCTTCACTTAGGAACTAAAACCAGCACATCACCATAGAATATTAAAGACAATAAATAAAGAATTGATAATAATAGAAATAACAACAGTAAACTGAGTACAAGGAAACCATTCAAGTAGCCAGGTCACAACCCTTAAACCAAACAAGGACCGGGGTTGTAACCCTTCACCTGAATAGAGACCCGTCTCAAATACTATTGGTACAGTGAAGACAATAAACGAAGAGAGGACACAGAACTGCTCCGGAAGCCAGGTTACAATCCTTAAACCAAACAAGGACCGAGGTTGTAACCCTTCGCCTGAACAGAACTGGACCCCTGATCTTTATTGCTAAGGCCAGCATAAATAATCATGGTATTAAGGTAAGATAAAACATGACGAACATGGCATGGGGTTGAAATAAGACAATAAACGAAGAGAGGACACAGAACTGCTCCGGGAGCCAGGTTACAACCCTTAAACCAAACAAGGACCAGGGTTGTAACCCTTCGCCTGAACAGAACTGGACCCCCGATCGTTATTGTTAAGACAAGCATCAATAATTATGTCATGTCACAATCTTGTACAGGATCAGGATAAGACTAAGCTGGAATAAACTCCATCCAATCAATCATGGCCAATCAAGAGTACGGCTTGATACTTTTAACTAACTAGGGTTATCACAGGCCTAGTTACTAGCAAGATGTAATAAGATTATCCCAACAACCACAAGCCCTGCAGACCATCCAGGTTATCCGGGTCGAATGTCCGTTTATGAAGAATGCAACACGTGAATGTGTGCGGGAAATGTGCCCTACTCGTCGGTAGGCTACAAGTCCACTTGAGCACCCAGATAACGGGATTGCCTGTAGCTGGAAAATCTCTTCATGACTACTGGATTATTCTAGTTATTAACCTTAGTTGAATTCAGTAGGTACCCCTGACCGTGGTACTCAGGGATCCCCTATCCTAGACATGATGCAAGATAGTACCAGTTTATTTGTACAAACACAATTGCCCACGGTGTCCAGATCTTTCATACTTGTCATGTCAGGCTAGCTGTCGAAACAGCATGCCGAGATATATCATGTCAGTTTACTTGTCAAGAGTGCGCCACAGCGGGCCACTATCATGTTCTATTCTTACATTATCATGAATGAGAGAAACTTGCATAAAATAACTAGTGGCATATTCTTGATGCCAAAAAAAAGATCTACAACTTTGACGTTGGGAGTTAGAAGAAATTCGAGCCACAATTCGGTCAATTAGGACATATAACAGTTAGAAATAGCCCAAAATAGACATTATGCGGCCTATTCTGCGATACCATATGCGGTCAACTGTGACATTGCGGCCTATGCGGCCCAACTGCGACATCATATACGGCCAACTGCGACATGTGCCTTATGCGGCTCAACTGCGACATCATATGCGGCCAACTACAACATATGGCTTATGCGGCTCATTTCGTGACATCATATGCGGCCAACTGCGACATGCTGACAGAAGAACATAGAAATGACCAAAAATGCTTTTGGCCATAACTTCCTCATCCGAAGTCGAAATCAAACGAAACAAAAGCCAAAACTGCATGAAATTGAATTCTCTACAACATAGAACAATTAATTTTCGAAAATAACCAAGTTTTAGAGATCAAAAATAAGAAAAACCGAAAAATTACAAACTTAGATCTACAAGAACCCATCCATCAAATCCAAAAATGTCAAGTTCTAAAGAGGCTTAGAATCAAGTAAGGAAGAGAATGGAACAATAAAACTTGAGATCCATCATGAAACAAGTTTGCACTTGCCTAAGCTCTCTCTCTCTTTCTCCTGGTGGTTGAAGAAGTTATGATGGAGAAGAAGAAAACTAATGAAGAGAGAGAAAAGGGAATGGGTTAATAAAGGGTAGTGGTGGTGGTAGGTAGGGGGGTTGGTTCACAATCGAACCAAGCCGAACTAATTCAAGCCAAACCGAACCAAGATAAATTATGGCTAAGCAAATGAAAATACCTAATAAACTAAGTAAGGAGACATGCAATACAAGATAAAATACGTACACGTATTCTAAAATACGTAATACGAACAACAGGCATTACAATTAGTGGGCTTGTTTTCAAAATGAAATATTATTTTGAAAACGTTTCTTGGGTAGCCTATATGTTAGTACGATGCAATTTATAATGTACTACTAGACTCAATAAAATATAAAAATACATTGATAATTAAAATACAGACGCGATGACAAACATAACTCCAAGTTTTAAAGTCTTGAATGGTAACTGACACAATATGTAGCAGTTCGTCCAAGTAGCCCTTATATCGAGACAGTACTAGATCAACTACTAAAATTCGATTCGACCATGACCAATGGGCCAACATAAAACAGTTATAGTAAGTACATGATGAGTAGAAAAGGCTGATTCTAGAAATAAAATAGAGCAATAGTTAAATAAAGGGCAATAAAAGATAGGCATGGTGAGTCAAGAGAGTATGGCAATAAGGACAGTAATAAATGAGAACTAAGCTAAGACAGATATGATGTGTCCAGCAGATATATTGTAAACCAGCAAGAATGTAACTAAACTAGTATGTTTTAAAATACGACTTTCGAGATGTAAATGGCTAGGGGTAATATGGCTCATCGCACATGAGGTGTGCGTCTGCTATCTTTCCAGATTAGACCAGTAGGGGATGGTTCCAGATTTTGGAAATGTTTACATGTCTACTCAAGTATTTTTCTGCCCGAGTAGTATAAATGAATCCAAATCCCAATACGTAAATCAAGTACAAAGCCAGCCAGATAAAAGTAAGTGATACCAATAGTTAGTCCTAATATAGAGGCCAGACAAGTATGACGCACGTGTCGCATAAGAGTGAATACATAAAATACCAATTCGTGTCTCCATCGTGTCAAGAATCAAGTAATACAATACTATAGACCAAAATCATAAAATTTATCAAATACTGGAAACTATCAGAGAATTTACTTGCCTGTGGTCCTGAGCTACGGTATGAGGATCGATATCCAAAATGGAGTCACAAAAACCTAAATATAAAATATTAATGTCAATTGGTATTTTGGAATGATAAACATGTTGTACTAGCTTGATACTAGGTCTCTAAGTTATTTCCAAATCAAACTAGGTCAACTAGGCCAATACATTGCTAAACTAGGTCAAACTACGTCAATACCTTGCTAAACTAGGTCATTTCTAGGGTTTTAGATCCATACCTTGCCATACCAAGGTATTCTAGTCAATGCTAGGCCATACCCTATGTAACTATCTATATTATATACATATGTGTGTGTTCAACAATGCAATACCTTATCTATACCCCATGACCCTATGCATTACCTATACCTGTAATTTCTTGATAATACCCAATTCTTGACCTGTCCCATATCCCTTACCAAGTACGTAATTATCTAGACTCTTATCTAGCCTTATTTATTAACCCTCCATATATTACATAGGTCTTTCCATTACCTATATCAACTTTACCTATTACCTAGACTTTATCTACACATATGGCTTTTCATTACACTCACACACTCAAACTTATTACACATACTGTTATTGAAACAATACACTACTGCCTAGTCCTCCAATGTCTGCTGTCACCTCTCACCTTGCTTGTACACTTAGCTTCTTACTGCTATGATACTTCCCTTCACATATGCTGCCATTTGACTCCTCCCCAAACATGCATGCTAACCAGGGCCAATCCCCTCTTTCTTAATGCCTACACAACCAAGCATACACATACTCATGTATGCTGCCACTGCTGTGTCTTTTCAACCCTCTATCGCCAATACCTACTGTTTTTACTAAATACACACCCCCCTATAAATTGCCTGCACACAGCTAGTGTTACTGTTCTATGACAGAGCCCTGTACCCGAGCCTAAATTCTTGTTATTGCTTATTCTTTTACTGTAGAAGCTTGCACAAAATTTTCCCTCTTCATTCTATTCCATGCTGCTAAGAGCAGTAGCTATACTGTTGTTCCTACTTGCCCCTGCTGCCTCCTTCCATTCATGTTGTCCTTGTACATAATTTAACTCTACTGCTTCCAAAACAGCATACAACTGTTGCCACTGCTTGGTTCTTCACTTTTCCCCTCTTCATTCTACACACCTACATACACTCATGTGTGCTTGTACTCATTTCTCCCATGCCCCCCTTCTTCTACATCATATGCCCCCACTTCTCATACATCCTATGCCTCTACGTCTCCTACATACAACACACACACACACACACACACACACACACACACACACACACACACACACACACTCCTATTCCTTTTTATTGGTCATTGCCTGCTGCACACTAGGCAAGCTGCCTACTGCTTGTGCAAGGCTGTCCTACAACCTGTGCAATAGGGTACACAAGTGCACCACTGCCCTGGTTGTATGTGCACAGGTGCACACGGTTCTCCCTATTGCCAACCTATCTATCTATCCACTCCCTATCTAACCATCAATATATATATACCTATCCATCTATGGCCCAATACAGACACACACACATACACATACACACACACACACACACACAGATATGCATCTATGCACATATGGGTACACATGTGTATTCACATATATACATACACATGATATATATACATAGGATGCATACACATTTCCATATGTGCTACACCCTATACCTAAATACATATCCACACTAGACACATATGACACTCATACAAATGCATAACATCAAACACTTGGTGTGCATCACCCTAGTATCGCACCAATCTTCGATACTCTTGTGATACGCCCAAGATATTATCATGACCCGCACCCGCTTTTCGGATACGAGTTCATAGCCAAGTCCAGTCTATGCCACAACATCGACGGTAGTATATTGTCTAGGTCTCAATATCAATCTCAAATACCACAAAATCACATATATTTGCTCATTCAAAATAATTATTCAAATACAAATCCAATTATACATCAAAATGACATTCGGGAACAACCCGCCAAATAACTAAATTCATATTCTATCTAGAATCTACGGTTGGCCTCCAAGATATCTATCTCCCTCGTATAGTCCATAGCGCAAAAGTAGGAAGCATGCCAATTCACCTGCAACAATCCAGTCAGAAAAAGAGCAAAGTACAACCCTATTGCATTAATGTAACTTAATACAAAATAAAGCTAGACAATAGAGATGTAATGTAATAGTAAAGGGACATGTATATGAACTGAAAACGATAACATGTACAAAAAACTACTAGCAGGAACATGTATGAACAAGACAACTTGAAAATAAACATGAACAAGCAGAACTAACCAAACAGTGCTTTGAAATACCTTTTGACATATGAATGACTGGGCTAATATGGCACATTATACGATGGCTATCATACATTTTTTTAAGACTAACCCATACATGAAGTGTATGACTTAGCTATCATTCATTAAACATTATTTGGGTTTGTTCACATTTCTACTGGCATTTTCCTTTCCAACTCAGTAAACATTAAATAAATGAGTAATGATACAATCAACTCTATTTATCACAATCGTGTCTCAACAAAATAATCAATGAAACACAATGAAAGATAGCATTATAAAGTAATAAGCACATAAAGCAATAGTGTACTTGCATCGATTAAGTTGCAATTGATCTGTAACTTGATCATGTTGGCACAGAATAGTCGCTGATGTCATAACTATGCAAGACGGCCTCTAATGATGGAACAG
Source organism: Iris pallida (assembly GCA_029216955.1). Classification (NCBI taxonomy): domain Eukaryota; kingdom Viridiplantae; phylum Streptophyta; class Magnoliopsida; order Asparagales; family Iridaceae; genus Iris; species Iris pallida. The sequence continues at coordinate 23,450,086 of JANAVB010004599.1, read as the reverse complement.
ACTATTCCATTGAGTCCAGGACAGTCCAATTAGCCTAGGATCGATATAAAGAGGTCAAAATTTACACGAATTAGGAACATATGACTAGTTACGGTCAAGATTAATTTTCAAAAAAAAAATCGTATAGTAAATATATAAAATCTAATTCAATTTTTTTTAATTATATTTAGTAACTATATATTTTACTAGTGAAAATAGCTTTTAGAGAAGTGCTCAAAAATTATAGAAAACCTTTTTAGAGCTAAAATCCCAAATTGAAATTACATATAGGACCCAAGCCCAAAAATATATTTTATCACAAATAATTGTTAGGAAATTATTTACTATACACTTATTTACTAAAACAGTACAATAAATTAAATAATATTGATGGTATCAAATAATAACAACAATAATATTAATCATAATAATACTTCTTATAACAATATGTACATACATAGTAAATACTGATAATGATAATAGTATGTATATAAAATATTGTATTAATTAATATATATACAAATAAAATATAACAATATATACAAAGAAAAACCAAAAATCAACTCTCTCTCTCCCACCCTCCCTCTCTCTCTCTCTCTCATACACTGTGTTCTACTGAACACAGTTTTACAAACAGCACTAATACTGATGTTCACTATATGGAAAGAAAGTAACAAAGAGAAAACAAAAACAAAGAGGAAATAAAAGACAGAGGAAAGAGAGATCGGATTCTGGTCTTCCTCAAAGGAGAAAAAGAAGAGGAAAGAGAGGGATTCGAGGGCTCTAGAGGAAGTCTCACCAGACGCGCGCATGGGGGCTTGGCTCCGCGGAGGGATGGTTCACCGTGGTTCGCACACGTGGCAGTGACATAGATGGTGGTAGAGGAGGCAGTGCTCCATCTCACCGGTCGGAGGATGGAGGGTTCGACGAGGAGAAGAGGTCGGTAGCGCTCGAGGTCGGAGAGGAGAATGGGAATGGTCTCTTTCGACCACGGCGGTGCTCTGGGCACTGTGCTCGGAAGAGGCGGCCAAAGGATATCGAGGAGCGGTGGCTCAAGACTGGAAGGACGGTCGGAGTTGAGGTGAGTAGGGTTTCTGTTTCGGTGGTGGTCGGTGTTTGTGCTTCGACGAGGGGTTTTGGTGATTTGTTGTCTTTGGAGGTGGTGGGCTCGGTGGGTGTGGCGATGACACGGTGGTCGGGCGCGGGACTCTGGCGACAGAGGTTGGCCGGGGAGGCGCTAGGGATAGCGACTCCGGATCTGCGGAGGAGCCAGCCACGAGAAGGAGCAGCATAGCAGTGGTTCTTGGAGGCGTTCGGTCGAGGGAGCTAGGAGACGGATGCGGTGGCACCGCTGGCGGGAGACAGTAGCCAAGATAGATTAGGATTAGGATTGTAATTAGGATTAGGATTAGGGTTAGGGTTATGGGATTGTGTCGGGATTGTGTCCGACACAAAGATTAGGCTGGGAAAGTGGTGTTCGGGGTATCGGATATGACGAGGGTGAATGTATTTGTAAACAAAAGATAGTAGAAGAATTTTGGATTGACACGGACACGCTGCACACACGATGGAATTTTGTTGGATTTGAGGAATTTTTGTGGAGACAAACAAAGGAAAACTTTCCCTATATATAGGAATGGGTTTCCTAGGTAGAAAAGGATTAAAAAATCAAAATAAATTCTTTCATAAATATAAATCAATCAATCAATCATAGATTAGTCAAATCTAATATAGTAATTGATCAAAATAGTTATTCAAGATTAATTCAAAATAGTATTCAATCTTATCACATAATATTTAAAATATAGTTATAAATTCAAATCTAGCCTTACAATTAATATTTTATATCATACAAATAATTTGAATAATATTTCTATAAATTCTAAATAAATAATATTTGGCAAATTTCTTTGTCATCTAAAAATATATTTGATAGAATTAAAAATAAAATTTATTTTCTACTAGAAAAATATTTAAAACTAAATAAATAAATAAATAATTTAAAAAAATTTGGGAAGTGGGCTTAGAAATCTACCCACCTTACAAAAATTTCGTCCTCAAAATTTCAAAGGGCACGATTAGGCACGACTAAGAATTTAATCAAGAAGATGATACGATTGATCAAAATAAGCTAAGTATAATCGTGGAGAGAACTAAAACCTAAGATACGATGTGATAGGCACGATCAATTTATAGTTAAAATGGTCTAGTCACGACCAAATTTATTCAAGAACGATAAAAAATCAAAATCGTTTTGGCACGATCAAATTATTTAACCAAAATTATTTAGACACGATTGTAGAATCAAAATCTATGAAAAGATGCGAGTTGACACGATTGAAATATAATCAAAATAGTATAGTCGCAATCAAAATTGTTTAATAATAATCAAATCGAAGTCGTTTTAGCATGATAAATTATTTAGGCACGATCATAGATTCAAAATCTAAGTATGATTATGAATCTAGTAGAATATATTCAAAATATAGTAATCGATTCTAAATGATTACTAGGAAGAAAGAAACTAAATGACGATTCTCGAATAGAAAATATAAGAAAGAAGGAAAGAATTACCAATTTATAAAGAAGACGGTAATAAAAAATAAGACATCAAATCAATTTAAACGTCATATGCCAATAAAATATATAGTCTCTATGGTATTCGAAAACCGTATGCATATATGAAGTCGTTTCACCGAGAATTCATGCCTCGCTAGTGTACATCTGGCTGCAGTAAACTCTTGGTTTCATGACTCAAATATAATATGGTATCAAACACTCTATCGACTCTATCCAATATTGACATAACAAATCAAAGGATCAAATAATGCAGCTAGGACATAGTTTTAATAATATTCAATAACCTACGATTACATGAAATTACTTCAACTTAGGGGTCTTACCTCGCTAGTGCGCTGCTGGCTGTAGTGAATCCGCAGTCTCCATAATTCGAATAAATGGCGACAATGCGCATCTGCCTTGTCATTATAGGTCATCAAAAATTATTTCAATTATATCGATAAGAATTTCAAAGGAGCTTCTAGAAATTCAAACAATTTTCCAGACGATCAAGATAGAAAAAGTGTAAGTATCTATCCTTCAAGTGTTAATTCTTGAAAATAAAACGAGCGATTAGAAAACATAATGATCGAAGATAAAATAAGTATAAATCTTTTAATCCCTATTGCACGGATATTCAATGATTGAGAAAAACTTACATACTTTAAATCAAAGACTAACTTGAGATCAATATAGGGATAACTGAATCAGAATTTTTTTTAAAATAATTTCTTATGGCCAAAGAGAAACAAATAAGCAATACGAATTCTACGATATGATAATGATGATTAGAGGGAAAAATATAAGATTGCACAATTAATCAAGATTAGGAATTGAATCCTAGGAAGTCCTAATTTACCAAGCGAATAGTTTACCAACCTTTGATCATACCTTCGTATTAAAATATGATAGTATATCCTTATATAAAAATTCCTCAAATATCTAATAGGGTTTAAAATTCAATAAATTTCTACCTAAATCACATGGCCTATGCAGCAACCTTAACTATCCAACAGTCAAATTGAATAAAGGACTCCTAGTCCTAGTCATTCTCCTAAAATTAAATCATTGGTAATTGTGAATGAGCACTTCCTAGTCGCAGGCTCGTAATAGTACGAGTAACTTAAGTACTATTACGAGTTCATAATCTTTTGTGAAAATAGACCAGCATGGGCCACCAAAAAAATTTGTCACGACTCGCACCCGCTTATCGGATACAAGTTTGTAGCTAAGTCCAGTCTACGCCATAGCATCGGCGGTAGTACGCCGTCTAGGTCTCAATATCAATCTCAAATACAACAAAATCACATATATTTGCACATTCATAATAATTATTCAAATAAAAATCCAATTATACATCAAAATAACATTCGGGAACAACCCGCTAAATAACTAAATTCATATTCTATCTAGAATCTACGGTTGGCCTTTAAGACATTTATCTCTCCCGTATAGTCCATAGCACAAAATTAGGAAGCATGCCAAGTCACCGGCAACGATCCAGCCAAAAATAAGCAAAGTACAACCCTATTGTATTTATGTAACTTAACAAAATATAGCTAGACAATAGAGATGCAATGTAACAGTAAAGGGACATATATATATATGAACTGGAAACGATAACATGTACAAAAAACTACTAACAGGAACATATACGAACAAGAAAACTGAAAAATAAACATGAACAAGTAGAACTAATCAAACAGTGCTTTAAAATACCTTTCGACATGTGAACGACTGGACTAATATGGTACATGATCATACGATGGCTATCATATATTTTTTATACGGCTAACCCATATGTGAGGTGTATGACTTAGCTATAATTCATTAAACATTGTTAGAGTTTGTGTTGGTGCTTTCTTTACATAGAGAGAGCTTGCTCTCAACATGTCTTGTAAAAGTTTAGTCCCACATCGGAAATGCACCATGAGTTATCTTAACATATATACTTGGTTGTGTTGTTGAGAGATGCACATGGGGTGGTGACCCTAAGGAGAAAACCATGTGGGTGATTTTACTAGGTGGTAAGAATAAGGCTCCAAGGATTAAGCATTAATGCTTTTGTCATTCTCTTGGATTAATTATTGGAGCTAAGCCCCAAAGGGGCTTAGCGACTCAGACTCGGACTCGGACTCAGACTCAAACTCGGACTCGGGCTCGGGCTCATGGGCTCATGGGCTCATGAGGCATAATATGGCATTTTGTTGGCGCACTTTGTACTTAGCACGTCAGCATTCATGCGGCTCATATGCGGCCATGCGGTCCATGCGGTCCATGCGGTCATGAGGCCATACGGCTCATACGGCCAGGCTGCTACTGCTGCTGCTATCGCATGGAGGGCTCCGCTGACTCTGCAGGCTACAAGTCAGTTATGGAAAGACTGATTCAATGCGATTAATTCAGATTCACTTTTTGTAGGATTTGAATTAATTTCGTTGCTATCTTTATGGGATTTGATTCAATCTTTCCATAACTGAAGATGCGGCTAGGGTTTCTACCCTCTCTCTATATATACTCTCTTCTGGCCTCCTTTATGAAGTACTATGAATTTTATAAATCAGAAAAGTGAGAGAAAGAGAGGGAGCTGCTGCCGCCATTGCAAGTCCATCCGAGGAGTCAGAACAGAGGTGACTTCGAGCGTTCCACAAGTTCAATTCAACTTGCTGGTTCCTGGAAGCAGTTCGTGTGGGGCGAATCTTGCTTTGAGCAACGGTGTTTTGACACCCCAACAACTTTTCTTCATCTCATCTTTCTCTAGATTATTGTAACTTGTTCTGTCCCAATTGTAACACATTTGCAAGGAAGAACGAAAGATCTTCTCTTCTCTATTTTCCTTCTTCATATTGTAATCTGGCTATTTGGCTTTTTGTATCATCGTAGATCTTGAGTTTGATCATTACAAAGTTTTTGTGTGACTCTCAGATCTCGATTGCATCATTTTTCCATCTTTGATCAAGCCCCGGGACTAACAATCTCAAAGCAAGATCCTTGTTGATGGAAAACATTAATGCTTCGCTCGTCCAATCGAACTACTGTAAGTTGGAAAAGTTCGATGGGGAGCATTATCAAGTCAGGAAGAGGAAGGTTTATCTAACTCTTCAACTCAAAGACGTTGATCATGTACTGTTGGAGGAAGAACCTTCTGTTCCAGACACTGGATCTACTTCCGCAATCAATGCGGCTACCAAACTCCAGGCCAAATGGAGAAGGAAAAATAGCATATGCAGGCTTTTCATCTTGAATGCTATAGAGGATTCCCTGGCAGAATCCTACTCGAAGAAGGAATTTGCCAGAGACATATGGAAGTCTGTGGAAAAACTGTATGAAGAAGACAGGAACAGGAGCAAGATGTTTGTGGTTGAAAAATATAACAAATTGCTCTTTGAGGACGAGAAGTCCATGTTGCCACAGGTAAAGGAATTTCTGAAGCTGCGTCAGAAACTGGAAGACGAAGAGATGCTCCTTCCCGACAAGTTTGTCGTTGGAGGGATCGCCTCAAAACTTCCTACTGGATGGAGTACCTTCTATGCAAGGATGCTCAGAAAGAAGCTAGACATTAGCTTGGGATATCTACTTCAAGAGATCCATGTTGAGGACGAGATGCGTTCCCAACAGAAGATGGACACTCTGTCCAAACAGTTGGCTAAGGCCAAACTAGTGCAGACGAGAGATCCCAAGGGAAAGCAGGCGGCTTCTCATCACAAGAAGAAGGATATCACTAATCTAAAAGTGAAGGGTCCTTCATTCAAGCAATAGAAGTCCAAGTCCCACGTGACTTGTTTCAATTGTTGCAAAAAAGGCCACTACAAGAGTGAATGCAGATCCAAGCCTAAATAATCAGAGAAAGGTGAGCCTAGTAAGGTTTCATTGGTTTCTAATATTGTTGCTATGATCGCACAGGTCACAACTGTGGGGGTTGACTCTGACTGGTGGATAGACACTGGTGCGACTTGCCATGTCTGTTCTGGCAAGGAATGGTTCGTCACGTACCAGCCGATATCTGAGAAGGTTGTCATGGCAAACCAGGCCCATGCTGAAGTTCTGAGGATCAGAACTGTAGAGCTAAAACTCACTTCTGGGAATATTCTGACGCTTCAAGGTGTGAAGCATGTTCCGGTAATTGCCAAGAACCTGATCTCTGGCAGCCTGCTCTGCAATGCAGGCTTGAGGATGGACATCAATGCTGGTCAGATGGTGATGTCCAAGAAGGGAACATACTTCGGGAAGGCTTATCAAACCGAAGGAATATTTAAAATTTAGCTTCTCAACCAGTTTAATGACATTATTGCAGTTGCATTTTCTGATTATTCTCTTGAGTTGTGGCATAATAGACTAGGACATGTTCATTGTAAAAGAATTAACAAAATGTTTAGTCTAGGACTTATATCTAAAAGTGGGGGTAAGGTGGAGAAGTGTGAATTGTGTGCTCAGACGAAGATCACAAGGAAACCCTTTCATCGGGTCAATCGAAGCATAGATCTTCTGGAGTTGGTACACTCCATATCTGTGACTTCAAATATTTCTCCATGAAGGCCGGAATAAAGTATTTCATAACCTTCATCGACGACTTCTCAAAATATGCGTTCGTCTACTTGCTCAAGACTAAAGATGAAGCTTTCGAGAAGTTCAGAAAGTTCAGGGCCGAAGCTGAACCGCAGACTGGACAACAACTCAAGAGGTTGATAAGTGATCGAGGAGGGGAGTACAGATCTCATGACTTCGTATCGTTCTGCAAAAAATATGGAATCATATGCGAGACTACTGCTCCATATTCTCTTCAATCCAACGGAGTAGCAGAGAGGAAGAACCGAACATTAACAAAAATGATGAATTCAATGCTGCTCACTACAGGTCTTCCAAAATGCTACTGGAGAGAAGCTACATTAACGATCACTTTCATTCTGAATAGATTGCAATATGCAACTTCGGACATAACTCCTCATGAACTCTGGTTCAAAGTTAGACCAAACTTGAATGTCATTCGAGTGTGGGGGTGTCTGGCGTATGTGAAGCTCCCAGATCTAAAGATTCAGAAACTGGGGACAAGGACTATGAAGGCGATCTTCTTGGGGTATGCCGAGAAGAGTGATGCTCGGAGATTTCTTGATATTGAGTCAAATCATATCATCGAATCTCGCGATGCTGAATACTTTTGGGACAAGTTTGCAAAAGACAAAAACATTGTTCTTTCGGATATTCCGAAAAATGATATAGGTGCAAATGAGATTGAAATCTCATATGGACCAGTAGTCCAAGAAGAAGCTGTTGTTGATGAAACAACTCTTGTACCAGAATTCGCAGAGCCGTCAGCAAAGCGAGGGAGGAGACCTAAAGACTTCGGAGATGACTTTGTCACCTATCATGTGGAAGCAGATCCGCTTACCTATGATGAGGCGATGAAGACCAGAGATGCTATCTTCTGGAAGGAGGCAGTGAATGACGAGTTTGACTCTATCACCTCCAATAACACATAGGTGTTGGTAGATCTACCTGAAGGAGAAAAGTCCATCGGATGTAAATAGATCTTCAAGAAGAAGATGAAGGTAGATGGAACTATTGACAAGTTCAAGGCCAGGCTGGTAGCCAATGGATTTTCTCAGAAACAGGGGATAGACTACTTTGACATGTACGCTCTAGTAGCTCGGATGAACACCATCAGAATATTAATCGCTCTGGCAGCTATACATAAGTTGGTGATACATCAGATGGATGTAAAGACCGCATTCCTGAATGGGGAGCTGATCGAAGAGATTTACATGCAACAGCCAGATGGATTTGTCGTCAAAGGTCTTGAAGACAAAGTCTGCAAGTTGGTAAAATCATTATATGGTTTGAAGCAAGCTCCCAAGATGCGGCATGAGAAGTTTGACAAAGTTATTAGAGTAAACGGCTATAGAGTCAGCGAGACGGACAAATATGTTTACACAAAGTTCGCTGATGGAAGAGGAGTCATCGTTTGTCTGTACGTGGACGACATACTAATCCTAGGGACGGATATATGCTGTGTCACGGAGACAAAGAAGTTCCTCTCAACCAAGTTCAGTATGAAGGACTTGAGGGATGCAGATGTCATCTTGGGCATAAAGATCATCCGGACAGACACTGGAGTAGCGCTATCACAATCTCACTGCATTGAGAAGATGCTCACACGCTTTGGGTATAAGGATCTTCCAGGGATCGATACGCCATACAGGGGTGATCAGAAGCTGAAGCCTAACTCAAAGGAAAGTGTCAGGCAGCTGGAGTATTCTATCATTATCGGAAGTTTGATGTACGCAACCACTGCCACAAGGCCTGACATAGCTTTCGTCGTGGGAATGCTGAGTCGGTTCACAAGCAACCCAGGGATTGAGCACTGGAAAGCTGTGAAACGGGTGATGAGATATCTCAAGAAGACTCAGACATATGCAATGCACTACAACGGGTATCAGACAGTAGTGGAAGGCTTCAGTGATGCTAGCTAGTGTTCAGAGATAAAAAGCGAGAGATCCACAAGAGGATATGTCTTTTCCTTGGGTGGAGCTGCTATATCGTAGAAGTCGAAGAAGCAGACTATACTCTCTCGTTCCTCCATGGAATCTGAATTCTATGCACTTGAAACTGTAGCAGATGAAGCAGAATGACTTCGAGAGCTCATGTATGATCTTCCAGTAGTTGGGGCTCAGATACCGACGATACAGATATACTGTGACAACCAGGCGACTGCGGCGGTGGCATCAAATGACCTCTTCAACGGGAAGAAGAAGACTGTGCGGTTGAAGCACAGGGCAGTACATGATCTTATCAAAAGAGGTGTAATTGCAGTAATTGATGTTCGGAGTCAGGAGAACCTGGTAGATCCGTTCACAAAGGACCTCAAGCGCCAGTTGGTCGATGATACAGCTTATAAAATGGGCTTGAAGGCATTCTGATAGTGTGTCTTTGTAATCCTATCATAAAGTTTTATGCTATTAGTTCAAAGAAAAATCTACTAGGCATCTAACTTTTGGTTTAAAGGAGGATCACTGACTGGGAAACTATCAGGTAACAGTGGTTACTTGTTCTCTGGAACATGGAAGGGATACGGACCCATAACCACTGTTTTCTACTATGTACTTTCTGCAGAAAAAGCAGATCCTGTGGAAGGTTGGCTTAAACGCCTTAATGAGTTCTCAGGCAGAGTGAATGCCTAGTGTGCTTTACAGGAAGCACGATAGAGCAGCACTACAAGAAGTGAAACTCTATGCTACAGTGGGATAACTCCACCATGAGGTTCCCAGGTCTGGGGTAATGCCTCGGCTTTGCAAGCCAAGTCATAGCGACGTAGCATCACAAATAGGAAGGTAGCCTAATGCTGTATGACGTAATTAAAGAGTTGTAGACAGCACTACAAAGGGGAGAATGGCCCCATGTTACAGTGGCACGATACCACGATGAGGTACCCATGTAGGAGTAAAGCCTCGGACTTACAAGCCATGTCGTTGCGACGTAACACCGCAAGGAAGCCTTAGGCTTCATGCTGAGTAGATTGGCACTACAAAGAGGCTGAGACCTCATGCTACAGTAGTATGACACTACAATGAGGTTCCCAAGTAGGGGTAATGCCTCGGCTTCAGGCCATATCATAGCAGCGTAGTACCGCAAGGAAGCGCAAGGCTTCATGCCATGTCTCTTTAATAAAGAACTCACCTATAGTGTATGGAAAGAGATATCAGGCCGTCTCTTGAGGGTAAACTTGTAGACGACCAAAATTATATACTGAAAATAGGCTGGCACAGGGCCTTTAATGTGCAGCCAGAAGCACACGTAACTACACTTTGTGGAGTGGAAAGAATTACAATTGTGGTACAGAATTCAAGGCGTAGTCCATTCTTGTAACACATTGTTATTTAACCCATACGGAAAGATTCAAGTCGTCAGCGACATCTATCCTAATGCAAAATGGACAGTTACTGTGGGGAACGCTCAACCCTGGACACATATATATGTTATGATATGTGGGGGATTGTTGGTGCTTTTTTTATATAGAGAGAGCTTGCTCTCAACATGCCTTGTAAAAGTTTAGTCCTACATCAGAAATGTACCATGAGTTATCTTAACATATATACTTGGTTGTGTTGTTGAGAGATGCACATGGGGTGGTGACCCGAAGGAGGGAACCATGTGGGTGATTTTACTAGGCGGTAAGAATAAGGCTCCAAGGATTAAGCATTAATGCCTTTGTCATTCTCTTAGATTAATTCCATTTGGAGCTAAGCCCCAAAGGGGCTTAGCGACTCGGACTCGGACTCGAACTCGGACTCGGACTCGGGCTCGAACTCGGGCTCGGGCTTGGGCTCATGGGCTCATGAGGCGTAATGTGGCATTTTGTTGGTGCACTTTGCACTTAGCACGTCAGCAGTCATGCGGCTCATATGCGGCCATGCGGTCTTATGCGGCATGCAGCTCATATGCGGCCACATGCGGCCTCATACGGTCTTATACGGCTCATGCGGCTCATGCGGCTCATGCGACTCATGCGGTCCATGCGGTCCATGCGGCTCATGCGGCCTCATGCGGTCCATGCGGTCCATGCGGCACTTGCGACCATGAGGCCATGAGGCCATGCGGCTCATGCGGCCAAGCTACTGCTGCTGCTATCGCATAGAGGGCTCCGCTGACTGTGCAGGCTACAAGTCAGTTATGGAAAGACTGATTCAATGCGATTAATTCAGATCCACTTTTGTGGGATTTGAATTAATTTTGTTGCTATCTTTGTGGGATTTGAATTAATTTCGTTGCTATCTTTGTGGAATTTGATTCAATCTTTTCATAACTGAAGAGGCGGCTAGGGTTTCCACCCTCTCTCTATATAGTCTCTTCTGGCCTCATTTGTGAAGTACTACGAATTTTATAAGTCAAAAAAAGAGAGAAAGAGAGGGAGCTGCTGCCGCCTTTGCAAGTCCATCCGAGGAGTCAGAACAGAGGTGACTTCGAGCGTTCCACAAGTTCTTTAACTTGCTGGTTCCTGAAAGCAGTTCGTGTGGGGCAAATCTTGCTTTGAGCAACGGTGTTTTGACACCCCAGCAACTTTTCTTCATCACATCTTTCTCTAGATTATTGTAACTCGTTCTGTCCTAATTATAACACGTTTGTAAGGAAGAACGAGAGATCTTCTCTTCTCTATTTCCCTCCTTCATATTGTAATCTGGCTATTTGGCTTTTTGTATTATCGTAGATCTTGAGTTTGATCACTGCAAAGTTTTTGTGTGACTCTCAGATCTCGATTGTATCATTTTTCCATCTTTGATCAAGCTCCGGGACTAACAGTTTGTTCACATATTTATTGGCAATTTTTCTCCCGAGTCACTAACACTACAACAAAAAGACCTATTAATGACGCTTGATAAGTGGTTTTCATGACGGCTGATGTGGAAGCGTCATCAAAGTTCAGCAAGACTAGAATCTATGACGGTTTACATTAAAAACGTTATTGATAGTGCTCCAGTGATACGAGCATTATAAAAAAAGCACGAAAATTTAAGTCGAAACCTCGACTCCCCCGTAATTCTCCCGCACTTAAGAAAAATTCTAAACCCTCTCTCTTTCTCCTTCTCCTTCTCCTCCCGCTCCCCAACTCCCCTCAGCCCACTCTCCGCTCCCCAACTCCCCTCAGTCCGCTACCCACTCCCTAATTCCCTCAGCCCGTTCCTCGCCTCCCTCGGTTACAGACTCCACCGCAGAGGGAAGGTTGTCACCGGCGTAGCCTTCACCACCGGTTTGTCCTAAAATCTCGATCATTGCTTATTTTATGCCTTAAATTTTGCCTCGACATTATTTTAGTAAAATCTTCTAATTTTTAACAACCATACACGTATCTATCTCTCCAAAATGAGGGTTCTTTTAGGGTTTTCCGACGTCTCCGTCCACGTCGGCGATGATCCGAAAAGGGCTGCATCATTGTTGACTTCTCTTGATTAAGTGAGTGATTTTGATTTTGATTTTTTCCAAAAAAAAGATTTTATTGGGAATTGTTCTATGTGCGCTTCATATTCGATGAAATAATTGTAAGTACCAAATGCTTGTATTCTTTGATTTTTTTTCTGTTTGTTCTTGTTCAAGGGAGTGTAATTGCATTTGGGGAGCCGAGTCCGAAGCCTCTCCACAGTCACAGCCGTGACCCGGCGAGGTGCTGTGCGTGCCTGCGAGCCGAGTCTGAAGCCTCCTTTCGGATTCTGACACTAAATTCTGGGGTATAAATTCTAAACTCTTGATTGATTTCAGTTTCTGGGTTTATTTTGTTTGTCGATGATGTTGTTGGATCTCGATTCCTACATAAAAAGGGTTTCGATCGACTGATACGTGTTGGATTCGATTTTGGCTTGACGATCCTACGATTGTCTTTGTTTGTGAAGCACGAATGATCTTTAGATCATGTTCGGTTCTTTACTTGCTGTTGGATCATTTTCGGTTTCGGGTTACCTAGCTGCTGTTGAAATTATTTGTGATGCATGTATTGTTGGTTTGGATTTTTTGTATAAATTGTTGCTTGGGTTCTCCTTCCTATACTTGCTGTGTGATGTTGGTTTAGGTTTTTCTTATTATACATGTTGGGTTAGGAAAGATTTCTTTGCTGTAGGAGATGTTTTGCTATTTGGATTAAAATTGTTGGTTGGGTATCTATTATGCATGATGGGTTTAACTTGGTACTGTGGGTGTTTTTGTTGGGGGCTTTTCGATATAAATCACATGCGGGTATATATTAGTTGGAAGTATTTATATTTCGGGATTGACATTTTCATTAGCATGCATGCATCGTTGATTTTGGGACTACGTCCACTATGCCATGCCTGGATGTTTTACTTTATTTGTCGGTTTCGGTTTTTATTAGAGTACTCTGATACTCTTGGTGATGGTCGTTCGACCAAATGAACCAAAGCGATCGTATGAGATACACTGGCTCCGTGTCGGGACGTGTCCTATACGTGTTATGGCACGCTAGTACAACAGATGATGATTGATCCTTATCTGAGACATCTTATATATCTCATTTCGTTTCTTGTCGTTGGTCGTAGTTTGTATGTTGGTATGTTGGGTTGTTCATTCTGGGTGCAAATACGCTCGTGTTTGTACGAGTCGATACTGGACACGGATGTGAGAATACCTTCGTGTCGATGATGTAGCCTCTCCACAGTTACAGCCGTGACCCGGCGAGGTGCTGTGCGTGCTTGCGAGTCGAGTCCGTAGCCTCTCTTCGGATTCTGACACTAAATTCTGGGATATAAATTCTAAACTCTTGATAGATTTCAGTTTCTGGGTTTATTTTGTTTGTCGATGATGTTGTTGGATCTCGATCCCTACATAAAAAGGGTTTTGATCGACTGATACGTGTTGGGTTCGATTTTGGCTTGACGATCCTACGATTGTCTTTGTTTGTGAAGTGCGAATGATCTTTAGATCATGTTCAGTTCTTTACTTGCTGTTGGATCATTTTCGGTTTCGGGTTACCTAGCTGCTGTTGGAATTATTTGTGATGCATGTATTATTGGTTTGGGTTTATTGTATAAATTGTTGCTTGGGTTCTCCTTCCTATACTTGCTGTGGGATGTTGGTTTAGGTTTTCCTTATTATGCATGTTGGGTTGGGAAAGATTTCTTTGCTGTAGGAGATGTTATGTTATTTCGATTAAAATTGTTGGTTGGGTATCTATTATGCATGATGGGTTTAACTTGGTACCATGGATGTTTTTGTTGGGAGCTTTTCGATATAAATCACATGCGGGTATATATTAGTTGGGAGTATTTCCATTTCGGGATTGATATCTCCATTAGCATGCATGCGTCGTTGATTTTGGGACTACGTCCATTATGCCATGCCTGGATGTTTTACTTTATTTGTCGATTTTGGTTTTTATTAGAGTACTCTGATACTCTTGGTGATGGTCGTTCGACTAAATGAACCAAAGCGTTGCAGATCGTATCGGATACACTGGCTCCGTGTTGGGACGTGTCCTATACGTGTTATGGCACGCTAGTACAGCAGATGATGATTGATCTTTATCTAAGACTGTCACGACCCGGTCCCAATTTCTTGGGTCGAATCGGATCATGCCCAGCCTACACCGTTGTTGAGACGGCGGCAGTAAGCTGTATTACTCATGCAGGTAATCAACAACACAAATTCTAATTGTCACAACTTTAATATTTCGATAATAAAACTTGTCCAACAAATTACAACTGATAAAATAAATAGTCTTTTCAAACAACAACTGGAAATATAAAATGACAACAACTAAAAGACAGACTCGTCATCTCCAAGTTTAGCATCATCTGGTAGCACAACTGGATACAACTCAGGATCATAATAGCTACTAATCAGTAGCTCTGCATCATCAATAGGACCTAAAAATATAGTCTCCAGTCAGGAGGGAGCAAAGTACAATTCATGATATTTTAACAATTGAAATAATAATGGAATTATGCACTTTTAAACAGTTTAAAATAAACAGTTTTCCAGCAGTTAAACAGTGTGATGTGAATAGGCAATGAATATGACCGGATTGGTTTGTACAGTTGTATCCTATTGATACGATATGGCTTATCCCCGTGTGTGTGAGGGGTAAGCTAACACAGTCATTATACTATTTTGGATGTGGTCATACTCATTATGCTATTCCCCCAGTACCCAACAGTTAAATAGTCAATGCTCTCAGAGAGAGTTCCGTGTTGCCTCGTGGTTTAAATTTGCAATAAAACTATTACTAAATAATTGTAAACTACCACAAACTGTACTTGCCTTTGTTTATGACTGGATTGAGGGTAATGACTCCGAGATTGAATTCAGACTTGTCCTCGAATTCCTACAATCGAGAAGTCTGCCTTAGATTCCAAAATTGCCATACTAGATGTGCTAGTTTCAATCTCTAATTTGTCCTAGTCAATTTTAATTCTTTATTTAAACTAACACAAATAAAACTCGATTATCGGTGCGTTATAATTTATGAAACATCAATTTATTTTTAATTTATAGAAAAATTGTATTTATTGATTTATTTGGAAAAACTTAGTATTCTATAAATATAAAACTAAGATTTTCTTTTTTAATGAGAAATACATGAATTTCTATTTAAAAGTTTTACAACTTAACTTCTAAATGATAAAACATTTATTATTTTTTTCTTTTTAAAATAAAATAAATAATTATTATTTTATACTACGTTCTCATGACAGAAAATCAACCAGAGGATAAAACAAAAGAAAATAAAACCTAAGCTATTACACTTTCTCACAGCAGGAATAAACAAATGGGCTTATGCCCTTTTACAGACCTTATTACATAAATTTAAATAAGAAGAAGAAATTTGTTAGTCTCTAAAAATCCTACAATTTAATTTCAAAAATAAAACTAATAATTAATTAAATAGTGAGTCTCAGATTTTTGGTCCAATTATCATATAGGCTAATGTCTCAACGTCCGGACGAAACCGGTTTCGTTTGCACTTAGCCAGGGCGCATTGGCCAATTACGGTCGTCGCCCAAAATTTCCAAAATACAATTTTTCCCGAAAAACCATTTTTAAAATAATTAAATTTTATAGAAAATCCGGCAGCACTTCCTCTATTTTCGGTCAACCCAAAAACTGGAAAATGCGCCACAAACACCAAACACAAATCCCATACTAGGGAAAAATCCATTTTTATATAGAATATACTCACATAATTATTTCTGAAACAAATTCGGAAAACCCGGAACCAACATACCAACAATCCAATTTAACTACCAAAATCCCAGAAGCTTATCGGAGATTTCGAGAACCAAAACAAAAACACCGAACCTATCCCGAAAGATTCAAAAATTCCGAAATCCAAACGAATTAACCACAGAACCAAAAATCAACTCACGGAATAAAATTCGAAAGTCACAGCACAAAAATACCAAAGAACTTCGGAATTCCCGAAATCAAACTTCCAACCGAATCCCGTAACGGGATTGAGGACCAAATTCATCATTGACTATGACGGGAGGGACGAACTACTGTGATTAACAGAGATTACCCAAATCCTTTGGTCGGGGAGCCGCGGGATAAATCTCGGAAATGAAATCGGACAGCGGGTTCAGCCGAACGATCACAGAGCTACGTGAGGTCAACCGGAGACAGGGACGTGCCGGGACAGCAGCCGGAATGCGGGATCGATCGACACCGGGGTGCACGCGGGGCAGCGCACAAGGAGGCGCTGGAATTTGCCGACAAAAAGGTCGGACGGCCTGGAAATGGGGACCCGAGGGCGGCGCTCGGCCCTGGATGGCTGGGTGCGGGGTCGCTGGCTGGAGGGGTGTTCGGAAAGACAGCCGTGGGCTGCTGCGGGTTCGCCGAGGTAGGCAGAGGCCGGCGGGGTTCTCCGGCGTCGGGTCGAGAGAAAACTCCGGGAGGTGGAGCTCGGAGCTAGGACACGAAAATTGGGAAAGGGTTTTGTGGTGATGGTGAAATGGAGAATGGAACTAAGGGTTATATATATATAGGGAGAGTGGAAGAGGGGTTATGGAAGGGGAGGGGGCGGCCGTTCGGGAAGGCCGGCGGTCGCCGGAGTAAAGGTGGTAGCGGTGGACGTTCAGGAAAAAGAAACGATGGGTCAGCCACTAAAAAGGAATAAAGGTTTCTTAACCTTTTACTGCTGGTAATGGTTATAAATAAGTGAGCAGAATTATTAGTTAAAGGAATTTTGTTAAATAGTATACCAATATTAAATTCTCTTTTCTTTATAAAAACTTATCAATTAATATTTCAGATTTTGGGTTCGGGTTCGGACTGAGTCTGGATGGGTCAGAACAGGTCAGGTCCAACAAAAATCCATGATTTATTTATTTTGAAATTAATAATTTTCTATTTAGCTATTAATAATATTCTGGCAAAAATATTAATTTAGCAAACACGCAATTTTTAATAATTATAAAAAATAATCAAATCGAATTTACAGGTTTTGACTAAAATTTTCAGAATTAATTAATTAACTAATTTAAGTTATTCAAAAATAATTAACTAAAAGTTACAGGTTTCACAACCTTTCCCCCTTAAAAAATTTCGTTCTCGAAATTTAAAGGATAGGGTTAGGAATTACCTCAGGTCTCAAACAAGTACGGGTATTGCTCTCGCATCTCATCTTCTCGCTCCCATGTAGACTCTCCTGGGGAATCGTGCCTCCACATAACTCTAACTATGGGAGTCACCGAAGTCCTAGTTCTCTTCTCGCCTCTGTTCAAAATCGCCACAGGCTTCTCTGGTACTGTGAGGCTCGGTCCAATCTCCAGCTTCGAATGGTCCAAGATGTGACTCGGATCTGGGATATAGCGTCTGAGCTGTGAAACGTAGAAGACGTTGTGCCCACCCTCAAGATTAGCTGGTAGAGCTAACCGATATGCTACTTCACCAATTCGGCTTAAAAATTCAAATGGTTCGATATATCTGGGACTCAGCTTCCCAGCTCTGCCAAATCGGATAGTTCCTCTGGTAGGAGAAATCTTCACAAAGACACTATCTCCTTCTTCAAACTCCAGTGGTTGACGACTGCTATCTGTCCAATGCTTTTGCCTGTCTTAGGCAATCCTGAGTTTGTCTCTAATCATCTTCACTTTCTCTGCTGCGTCAGTCACCATTTCTGGTCCAAGCAGTACTCTTTTTCCTATGTCGTCCCATGCAAGTGGAGTGCGGCAACGACGTCCATAAAGAGCTTCAAATGGGGTCATACCAATGCTAGCTTGGTAATGTTGTTGTAAGAGAATTCCACTAAATGCAAGTGGTCTTCCCAAGACCTTCCAAATTCCAAGACGCAAGATCTCAGCATATCTTCTAGCGTCTGGATGGTCCTCTCCGATTGTCCGTCAGTTTGGGGATGATAGGCTGTGCTGAACTTCAGTTTTATTCCCAAGCTGTCTTGCAAACTCTTCCAAAAATGAGAGATAAATCTAGTATCTCGGTCAGATACAATACTTACCGGTACTCCATGAATCCGGTAGATGTGCTGCATGTACAGTGCTGCCAACTTCTCAGTAGATAAACCAACCTTGAAGGGAATAAAGTGAGCTGACTTAGTCAGTCGGTCCACAATAACCCAAATGGCGTCCTTCCCTCCTTGGGATCGAGGCAATCCTGATACAAAGTCCATTGTTATATGCTCCCACTTCCACTCCGGAATGTCCAGCGGTTGTAGAAGTCCTGCGGGTCTCTGTCTGCTAGCTTTCACTTGTTGACAGATCAAACATCTAGCCACAAATCTGGATACATCCTTCTTCCTGCCATACCACCAAACGATGGTACGCATATCCTGATACATCTTATTAGCTCCAGGATGTATGGAATACTGCGACTGGTGCGCTTCTTGCATCAGCTCATTCCTCAGATCGCCAGATGGTACACACAGCCTCGTACCATTCTTCAATGCTCCGTCACTGGCGATAGAGAATCCTTCAAATGTTCCTGCCAGCACTTCATCTCTGAGTTTGCAAAGCATCTCGTCTTGGAATTGTGTCTCCTTGACTTTGTCCATCAGACTTGAACGCAATTGCAACTGCTTCATGGTTGAGTCTGCTCCAGGTACAATAGCTTCTAGCCCTAGTTTCTTCATCTTCTCTTCAGGCAGTACAATATCCAGACCAAGCTTCTCTATGTCCTCCAACAAGTGTCGCTCCTTGGTCAAGAACATCGCCACTGGGTATCGACTAAGTGCATCTGCAACCACATTAGCCTTACACGGATGGTACTGTAGGTCGATGTCAAAATCTTTTATCAGTTCCAGCCATCTTCTTTGTCTCATATTCAGCTCCTTCTGAGTGAAAACATATTTCAAACTTTTGTGGTCTGTATATATTTCCACTCTCTCTCCATATAGATAATGCTTCCATAGCTTCAATGCAAAGATGACTGCAGCAAGCTCCAGGTCATGTGTGGTATAATTCTTCTCATGAGTCCGTAATTGCCTAGATGCGTAAGCAATCACTTTTCCATGTTGTTGAAGAACGCAACCCTGTCCTTTTCCAGAGGCATCACTGTAGATTGAGAAACCGCCGGTACCTGCGGGTAGCGCAAGTATCGGTGCTGTTGTAAGCCTCTTCTTCAGTTCCTCAAACGACACCTGGCAAGCTTCCGTCCAGATGAACTCTTCATTCTTCCGAGTGAGCTTCGTCATTGGTTCAGCAATCTTGGCAAAATCCTTCACGAACTTCCGGTAGTAGCCAGCCAAGCCCAAGAAACTTCTGATTTCAGCAACTGAGCTTAGGGTAGACCACTTCTCAACAGCAGCTATCTTCTTAGGGTCCACCGAAATTCCTTCTTCTGTGACAACATGGCCAAGAAAATCTATCTTGTCTAAAAAGAATTCACATTTGGATAGCTTACCATATAACTTCTCTTTTCTCAAAGTTTCTAAAACTTTCCTGAGGTGCTCCTTATGCTCCTCTTCAGTCTTCGAGTAGATCAGGATGTCATCAATGAAGACTACGACAAACTGATCTAGGTATTCATGGAAAACCTTGTTCATAAGGTTCATGAACACAACATGATCATTCGTCAGTCCAAACGGCATGACCAAGAATTCAAACTGCCCATACTTGGTGTTGAACGCCGTCTTGGGAATGTCCTCCTTCCTGACCTTGATCTGATGGTAGCCGGATCTGAGGTCTATCTTCGAGAACACCTTGGCTCCACTGAGTTGGTTAAACAGGTCATCGATCCGGGACAGAGGATACTATTCTTGATGGTGATATTGTTCAGCGTCCGGTAATCGATGCACATCCTCACAGTTTCGTCCTTCTTAGGCACAAACAAGACAGGTGCTCCCCAGGGTGAAGCTCCGTCTCGGATAAATTCCAAAGCCTTTAGTTCATTGATCTGATCCTTCATCTCCTTGGCCTCATTAGGGTTGACTCTATAGCATCCCTTAGAAATAGGGGAAGAGTCGGGGACTAGGTCAATAGTGAACTCTATGTCTCGATCTGGGGGTAACCCGGGAAGACTATCAGGGAAGACATCCATAAATTTTTCTATGATAGGATGGGGAGGTCCGGGTTCTTCTGTGATAGAGGTGTAAGTAACACACTCCATATCCTCCGGAGTTCGAGAGATTTCAAACTCCGGCTCTCCAGGTGGGCAGAAGACTATACATCCTCTGTGACAGTCTATTAGCGCATGCTGCTTACTCAACCAGTCCATCCCTAGGACTACATTATAGTTAGGTAAGGGCATCACAAGCAAAGGTACTATGAATTGGTGGCCTGATACGGTGATAGGGCAGTTACAGGTCTCAGTGATGGGTAGGGGTCCTCCACCGGTCATGACTCTACATATCTTCTTGCTAAAGCCCATAACTATGTGGTGTACAGAGATGAATTTTGTGGATATGAAACTATGTGATGCACCCAAATCAAATAAAGCTAAGGCAGGATAGGAATGCACTTAAATGAAACCTGCGATGACATCAGCTGTAGGTTCCTGCTCTGGCTCTTGTTCCTCTGCTGCTAGGGCAAAAGCTCGCCCAGTCTTCTGTTGATGCTGCCCAAATTGTTGTTGCTGAGTGGGCAGAGGACCTTTCTGCTGAGTAGCTCCAGTCCGATGCATCGACGAGGGACAGTCCTTCACTTGGTGGGTGGCAGACCCACAGACTAGGCAATATCCTAGCCTCTTCCTGCAGATGTTCGACTGGTGCCCTGGCCTCTTGCAAAAATCACAGACAGGGATCTGCCTCTTAGGTGCTCTATCATTGTTCCTCGCCTGTTGGTTCTGCTGGTGGTGGTGAGGAGGCCGGTTGTTGTTGTTGTTGGGCTTCTTCTGATTACCCTGGAAGTTATTAGTTCCAGGATAATCCCTCTTTGAGCGAGCGGGTTGGCTCTTCTCTATATCTTGAGCTCGCTCCAGGATCCTTTCATAAGTCTTAGCACCGCCTGAGATCACATGGGTGCAGATCTCCTCTCTCAGCCCATATCTAAACCTTTTAGCACGGTCATCTGGATCAACTACCAAATTCTTGGCAAAACGGCTGAGTTGGCCGAATTCTGCCGCATATTCTCCAACAGTCATATTTCCTTGCTTCAGGTTCTGAAATTGCCTCTCCATCTCCCGCAACTCGGATGTTGGAAAGAACTTCCTCTGGAACAACCTCTTGAAGGTGTCCCAGTCAAGCTGCTTGTCCTAGAGTCGGGGTTCATTTCGATACCAGGTGCTTGCTACACTTTGCAGTTAGAGTCCCACTGCTTCAGCCTTGAGGTCTTGTAGAAGTCGAGCGACGCTTAGGAGACGCTCCATGCTGTCGAGCCATTCGTCAGCATAGACGATTCCCTCGGTTCCCTTGAAGGGTCGAGGGTTCTGCTTCTTGAAACTCTTAATATCGTCCACCTTGGCAATATGATCCCCATTAATTTAAATGGCCTTAATGTTACATAAATAAATCATTAGATTTATGTTTACCTTGGCAGGCCTTGGTTCAAGTTGAGCTGCTTCATGTCTTTCCAGAGCAGTCATAGCCACGTTATGAGCATTCTCCATGCTTTCCCTCATAATTGCGGTCTTCTCTTGATGAGCTTTCGTTTGAGCTCTCTGGGCTTCTAGCACTCCTTGTAGCAGACCTATAAGGTCGGTGGGATCCACAGGCACCGGTGGGACAGCTGGAGGGGGTACTACCACAGGGGGCTGCGTCTCCGTCTGGAAAGATGATGGATCCACCGTTATATTATGGGGACGGTCGGCCAGCTGCCGAGGTGTAGGATCCGGACTTGGTTGAGGAGGTGGGGTGTGTTCAGGTGAAAATACCCCATCGCCAGCAGGATTTGTGGCCATATTCTGGAAGGTTTAGGATATAAACATAAGCAAGGTAGCCTACCAGTCTATAATCAAACAAAAATATTTATTTATAATATATTTCGGTCCTATGTTGTGACAAATTTATGTTCTAGTGTTCTAAATGTTTCTAGATGTTTTCCTAAGTTGTTGATCTGACCTGCATGGGCTACCACTAAAAATATGTCACAACCCGGTCCCAATTTCTTGGGTCGAATCGGATCATGCCCAGCCTGCACCGTTGTTGAGACGGCGGCAGTAAGCTGTATCACTCATGCAGGTAATCAACAACACAAATTCTAATTGCCACAACTTTAATATTTCGATAATAAAACTTGTCCAACAAATTACAACTGATAAAATAAATAGTCTTTTCAAACAACAACTGGAAATATAAAATGACAACAACTAAAAGACAGATTCGTCATCTCCAAGTCCAGCATCATCTGGTAGCACAACTGGATACAACTCAGGATCACAATAGCTACTAATCAGTAGCTCTGCATCATCAATAGGACCTAAAAATATAGTCTCCATTCAGGAGGGAGCAAAGTACAATTCATGATATTTTAACAATTGAAATAATAATAGAATTATGCACTTTTAAACAGTTTGAAATAAACAGTTTTCCAGCAGTTAAACAGTGTGATGTGAATAGGCAATGAATATGACCGGATTGGGTTGTACAGTTGTATCCTATTGATACGATATGGCTTATCCCCATTTGTGTGAGGGGTAAGCTAACACAGTCATTATACTATTTTGGATGTGGTCATACTCATTACGCTATTCCTCCAGTACCCAACAGTTAAACAGTCAATGCTCTCAGAGAGAGTTCCGTATTGCCTCGTGGTTTAAATTTGCAATAAAACTATTACTAAATAATTGTAAACTACCATAAACTGTGCTTGCCTTTGTTTATGACTGGATTGAGGGTAATGACTCCGAGATTGAATTCAGACTTGTCCTCGAATTCCTACAATCGAGAAGTCTGCCTTAGATTCCAAAATTGCCATACTAGATGTGCTAGTTTCAATCTCTAATTTGTCATAGTCAATTTTAATTCTTTATTTAAACTAACACAAACAAAACTCGATTATCGGTGCGTTATAATTTTGAAACATCAATTTATTTTTAATTTCTAGAAAAATTGTATTTATTGATTTATTTGGAAAAACTTAGTATTCTATAAATATAAAACTAAGATTTTCCTTTTTAATGAGAAATACATGAATTTCTATTTAAAAGTTTTACAACTTAACTTCTAAGTGATAAAACATTTATTATTTTTTTTAAAAATAAAATAAATAATTATTATTTTATACTACGTTCTCATGACAGAAAATCAACCAGAGGATAAAAGAAAACAAAATAAAACCTAAGCTATTACACTTTCTCACAGCAGGAATAAACAAATGGGCTTATGTCCTTTTACAAACCTTATTACATAAATTTAAATAAGAAGAAGACATTTGTTAGTCTCTAAAAATCCTACAATTTAATTTCAAAAATAAAACTAATAATTAATTAAATAGTGAGTCTCAGATTTTTGGTCCAATCATCATATAGGCTAATGCCTCAACGTCCGGACGAAATCGGTTTCGTTTGCACTTAGCCAGGGCCCATTGACCAATTACGGTCGTCGCCCAAAATTTCCAAAATACAATTTTTCCCGAAAAACCATTTTAAAAATAATTAAATTTTATAGAAAATCCGGCAGCACTTCCTCTATTTTCGGTCAACCCAAAAACTGGAAAATGCACCACAAACACCAAACACAAATCCCATACTAGGGAAAAATCCATTTTTATATAGAATATACTCACAGAATTATTTCTGAAACAAATTCGGAAAACCCGGAACCAGCATACCAACAATCCAATTTAACTACCAAAATCCTAGAAGCTTATCGGAGATTCCGAAAACCAAAACAAAAACACAGAACCTATCCCGAAAGATTCGAAAATTTCGAAATCCAAACGAATTAACCACAGAACCGAAAATCAACTCACGGAATAAAATCCGAAAGTCACAGCACAAAAATACCAAAGAACTTTGGAATTCCCGAAATCAAACTTCCAACCGAATCCCGTAACGGGATTGAGGACCAAATTCATCATTGACTATGACGGGAGGGACGAACTACTATGATTAACAGAGATTACCCAAATCCTTTGGTCGGGGAGCCGCGGGATAAATCTCGGGAATAAAATCGGACAGCGGGTTCAGCCGAACGATCACAGAGCTACGTGAGGTCAACCGGAGACATGGACGTGCCGAGACAGCAGCCGGAACGTGGGATCGGATCAACACCGGGGTGCACGCGGGGTAGCGCACAAGGAGGCACTTGAATTTGCCGGCCAAAAGGTCGAACGGCCTGGGAACGGGGACCCGAGGGCGGCGCTCGGCCCTGGATGGCTGGGCGCAGGGTCACTGGCTGGAGGGGTGCTCAGGAAGACAGCCGTGGGCTGCTGCGGGTTCACCGAGGTAGGCGAAGGCCGGCGGGGATCTCTGGCGTCGGGTCGAGAGAAAACTCCGAGAGGTGGAGCTCGGAGCTAGGGCACGAAAATTGGGAAAGGGTTTTATGGTGATGGTGAAATGGAGAATGGAACTAAGGGTTATATATAGGGAGAGTGGAAGAGGGGTTATGGAAGGGGAGGGGGCGGCCGTTCGGGAAGGCCGGCGGTCGCCGGAGTAAAGGTGGTAGTGACGAACGTTCAGGAAAAAGAAACAATGGGTCAGCCGCTAAAAAGGAATAAAGGTTTCTTAACCTTTTACTGCTGATAATGGTTATAAATAAGTGAGAGGAATTATTAGTTAAAGGAATTTTGTTAAATAGTATACCAATATTAAATTCTCTTTTCTTTAAAAAACTTATCAATTAATATTTCAGATTTTGGGTTCGGGTTCGGACTGAGTCTGGATGGGTCAGAACAGGTCAGGTCCAACAAAAATCTATGATTTATTTATTTTGAAATTAATAATTTTCTATTTAGCTATTAATAATATTCTGGAAAAAATATTAATTTAGCAAACACGCAATTTTTAATAATTATAAAAAATAACCAAATCGAATTTACAGGTTTTGACTAAAATTTCCAGAATTAATTAATTAACCAATTTAATTTATTCAAAAATAATTAACTAAAAGTTACAGGTTTCACAGAGACATCTTATATATCTCATTTCTTTTATGTCGATGGTCATAGTTTGTATGTTGGTACTATTGGGTTGTTCATTCTGGGTGCAGATATGTTCGTATTTGTATGAGTCGGTACTGGACACGGATGTGAGGATACCTTCGTCTCGATGATGTAGCCTCTCCACAGTTGCAGTCGCGACCCGGCGAGGCGCTGTGCGTGCCTGCGAGCCGAGTCCGAAGGCTCCCTTCGGATTCTGACACCAAATTCTGGGATATAAATTCTAAACTCTTGATTGATTTTAGTTTTTGGGTTTATTTTGTTTGTCGATGATGTTGTTGGATCTCAATCCCTACATAAAAAGGGTTTCGATCGACTGATATGTGTTGGGTTCGATTTTGGCTTGACGATCCTACGATTGTCTTTGTTTGTGAAGCGGGAATGATCTTTAGATCATGTTTGGTTCTTTATTTGCTGTTGGATTATTTTCGGTTTTGGGTTACCTAGCTGCTGTTGGAATTATTTGTGATGCATACATTGTTGGTTTGGGTTTCTTGTATAAATTGTTGCTTGGATTCTCCTTCCTATACTTGTTGTGGGATGTTGGTTTAGGTTTTCCCTATTATACATGTTGGGTTGTGAAAGATTTATTTGCTGTAGGAGATGTTTTTCTATTTGGATTAAAATTATTGGTTGGGTGTCTATTTTGCATGATGGGTTTAACTTGGTATTGTGGGTGTTTTTGTTGGGAGCTTTTCGATATAAATCACATACGGGTATATATTAGTTGGGAGTATTTCTATTTCGGGAATGACATCTCCATTAGCATGCCTACATCGTTGATTTTGGGACTACGTCCACTATGCCATGCCTAGATGTTTTACTTTATTTGTCAGTTTTGGTTTTTATTAGAGTACTCTGATACTCTTAATTTTTCGATATAAATCACAGACTCTAAAATTGACAGACTCTAAAAGTGAGGGTTTTGCTTTCTTTTTCAGGGTTTTGCTATACGTACATGTGCTATGGACAGTCTTCATGTGGCCAAGTTGAAGCCTTATAAGTGTGCTTCTTCGCTACAGTATCTCTGAGAATTTTGATGTCGATAGTTTTGATGTAGCTAAAGTGTACTCTATATTGGATACTCTATATATTTTGAGAAGATGTATATAATGAAATGGAGAAATGGAGAATTATAGCTAAAATACTCTATTTTGAGACAATGAAATAGAGAATGGTACTTTATATTACATTTCAATGCTTTGTTGTGAATATGGTTCAAAGTGGTTGTTTTCGAATTGAATTGAGCAGCGTTTGGAATGTCATGCAGTATAGAGCGTTATAAATGTGATACAACGACCATATACAGCGGTTTTTCATAACTATCCATAATGCTTTGAAAATAAAACGTAGCAGAAATTCAACCTATTAATGACGGTTTTGGATGAATTATCTATAACGCTTTTAAAATATTTATAACACCCGATTTCATAACGCTTGGACTGAGAAAATAAAGCGTTATGGTTTGCAATTAATGACGCTTTTTAGCCGTCATTAAAAGGTATTTTTGTTGCAGTGTAAATATTCAATAAACGAACAATGATACTTCGTATCACAATCGTGTCTCAACAGAATAATTAATGAAACATAATGAAAGTTAGCATTATAATATAATAAGCACATAAAGCAATAGTGTACTTGCCTCGATTAAGTGACAGTTGATTTATGACTTGATCATGTTGGCATAAAATAGTTACAGATGTCATAACTATGCAAGACGACCTCTAATGATGGAACAGACTATTCCATAAAGTCCAGTATAGTCCAATTAGCCTAGGGTCGATATAAAGAGGTCAAAATTCGCACGAATTAGGAACGTATAACTAGTCACGGTCAAGAAAATATTTATATTTACACAACACCATAATATGCAAATTGTGACACAATTTTTCTCCAATTAGTAACGATTATTACCGTTACAAGATAGTAACAGTTATAACCGTTACTACTAGCAAAAACCATTACAAAAATTTTAGTTCTATAATTATTTTTATTTTTTATATTATTTGTAACAGTTAAAATTGTGACAAATTTACAGCTTAGATCACATGCAAAACATGTGCCAAGAGAAAAGTGTTACAAAGCACCAAAAGGAAAAAAATTCCCAAATTTTTCCCGTACTTCTTTTGGATGGTTTCCCCCTTCCCTCTTCTTCTCTCCTGTGAACAACTTCCCGGTGCCGAACGCTTCCCTTTTCTCTTCTATTACGAAGGTATGACATCTCCTTCTCTCTCACAATCTTTTTGGGTTTCGTTTTTCTTAGGATTTCAGTTCTTTGGGTTTTGATTTTCTTAGGTTTTTGCTTTCTTAGGGTTTCAGGTTTTCTTCTCTCGCAATATCAAGATTTTGAGCATCGTCTAAGCAAGGAAGGTAATTCCCTCATACTTTCTCGCTCTCTCTCTCTCTGATTTTTTATGTTTTGATGATTTTTGGGTTTGGTCAAATTAATTATATGAAATGTGGTGGTGGATAAAAGAGAAAATTAGAGATGAAGAGGTCGATTGAACAGTTTGATTAAACAGAGACAAGAGTTAACTTGTACAAATTACTTAGTTGTTCTACCCCCCATTTGTTTAACAAATAAAATGAAATTGTTGAGATCAGGACTAAGCCTTGTCGTGACTTTCCTTACACACTGAAGATAAAGACCAGGAATTACATTCGTTAACAAATAGATTAGTTAAATAAATAATGGAAAGTGGATGGGACGTAATCATGTTATTGTTAAAGTCTAATTTTAGTTGACAAATTACAAAATACCAGTTCGACATTAATTCATCATGTTGAATATGAGCTCCGAATTAAGGAGCATCAAAAATTGGCCTTTCATTATTCTGTTAACTATTTTTAAACAAATCCATTATTAAATATAATTTGATTAAATATTTATTTTTATTAGATCATACAACAAACATCTAAATCCCAACATTTCATACAAAATTGTTATCTATGAGAACAGTCGATCATCCTACATCATTCTATGTCCATAATTAATTAATGAACAATTGATTTTGTGTAGGAAGAAGGAAAGAAAAACATGTATCAGAAGAGAAAAATATGTTGCAGTTGCTTACTAGATAGTTGACATATTATTAACTTATATTATAATAATAATAATTATATGGTACTGTTATTGACACTCCTAAAATGTCATCAAGCACTCTTTTTTAAATTTTTTATTATTCTAATTCCAAATATATTCATACATTAAATATAACATTAATTTGTACATGTATGGAGGAAAGAGTGTATGATGACATTTTAGGAGTGCCAATAGTGTTAATACAAGGACAAACTTCTCTGACGCTGATAACATTACATACACCTTAACGAAACTGCCACAAATGTTGTATATGTAAGGATCTCAGAAAGGCCGAAAAGATGGAGTCAACAGCTTCTCTTCAAGTTCCCTAAAGCCTCAGTAAATAGGCTTAGTCGGGCTCTGTTGAAGGGGCAGGCGCCACACCTCAGTCATGTACATGTAGTGTAATTTCATGAACAAATTTTAACAATAGTAATAAGCAATATATACACAAACATGTAAAATAATGCAGATTTTGGACCAGAAAAAAGAGAAGAAAAAAAGAAACAAATCCTTGTGGCCAAATGAGGCATCACAAGCTACAAAAGGAAACATGCATTGTGCAGTGTCATGTCAAAGTGAAAAGGAACAAGGGTTGCAAATTATGGGGGGAAAAACTTCCCTTGTCAGAATTGTTAGGAAACATTAGCAAGGATAGATTATTCAAGCTTGTTACCTATGTACTGTTCATGTTCAATCTTAACATAGTAAGGAATTTTCAGTATATGTTAAGGCCATCAAATGTTAATAACCCTAAACATCTAAAGTGGAGTTCTACTGACAGGTTTTCATCTAAAAATAGTTTAATTGATTTTTGGTCAAATTTTAAAGCACATTCAGAACTATGTTCGAACCTAAAATTTTATACTTCAAAAGTTTGTTAGTAAGGATCTAAATTTTAACTCGACTGAGTTTGGTTTCAGGCTAGATGGAGGCTACATGGATGGAACTTCCTACAATTATCTCGAAGGCGAGGACCATTGAGGTCCTCACAACTGGACTAGCTACAAGCATGAGCGGGTCGCTAGTACTGGTAATTCTTAGTGCAATGTTACAACTAAAAAATTACACATGTTCTTATATGGATCATTTCTAACTCTAACTGCAATTATTCAAGAGGATTTAACAAAACATACGTTAAGAGGACCCTTGTACAAAGGAGCCCTTGCATTCAGTATCTGTTGGCTTGCGAGAAAATCTGGAGAAACATCAGAGCATATAATCATTGGGACTGCGGTCTTCATAATAAGTATGAAATTTTCATGGATACACTCAATTTTGCCTAAAAATGCAACTTTCCCTAAAAATGAAACTCTTGTTTCTAGCCGAAAATTTGGGATAAAGGCTTTGTTGTTATTGTTGTTGTTGTTTTTGTTGTTGTTGTTGTTGTTGTTGTTGTTGTTGTTGTTGTTGTTGTTGTTGTTGTTTTATTTGGTAGTATCTAGGTTGCAATATACATGGATTTGGATAAAGACACAATATGCCATATGGATTCGGAAAATGATAAATTAGAAAATGCAGGATATGGTACTATATGGTTACTTTTATGTATACACACGATAACATATCTGCATATATATTTTATACATTGGAGTCATTAGACCTTAATAATATATATAATAAATTATTTATGCATGTTTTGGAGAATAATTAGGTTACAAAAAGTTATAAAGAAGATCCATTCAATGAAATGTTACTTATTTGATCTCAATTTTGTTCGGCATGCTTACGCCCATGCCAAATCACTCTCAACAAGGTTCACATAATCGTATCGAAATCTATATCGCACCCTTCGTATGCTTATTGGTAATAGTGGTTTTGGCAGCTTCAGATGTTTTGAACTGGTGTACCAGATTTCTTCATCTCAGAAAGTCAAAAAAAAATTATTACTAAAAAACAAATACAATATTTCATATTTCTAGGCATACTTAAATGTATTATTTGTTATTTCTTGTTAATTTTGCAAGGAATGATGTTAAGACTGATGGATGTTGTGCTGTAAATATACAACTTTGAAAAATGGAATGGCTATAAAAGAAATTGTTACAGTGTGTCGATAAGAAATCTTAACGATACGTTATAGCATATAAATCATCGACATGTCTAATCATTATGTCGAGTCCATTTTCCATGTTTTTCTTTTTGCTGAGTTGACCAGAAAAGAGAATCTCAATGTCGGTATCAGCTGTATAGATAGTGGTCAGAATTGAATCGATATAGACCAAAAATAATACGATAGGCTGATACATATCAGTATTGCCTAATACTATGACCTTGCTCTCAACCATGTTTTGGGTCCCTATGGAGCGTAGATAAAGCCATATCTGATATGAGTGTCTAGGAAATATAGTGTCAGATACATACAAAACACAGTCCTCTTGAGGAGTATCCATGCTACCTTGGTAGTACTATTCTTTTCTAGCCTATTGTTTTTCTGTTTTCAACAACAAAATTTGCCTTATATCTACAAAGAGAACCAGAATTGGAATAATTCTCTTATTGTGCAACTAAAGAACCTTTTGATATATTTTTAGTAATAAATGAATGGTCTGGCAATGTTTTTGTATTTGGTACAATACGTAAAGTGTGGTTTTGCTGGAGAGAACTTCCCATCATCAGTTTTCTCGTGTGTTGTAGGAAGGCCATTGCTACGGTACGAAGAATCACTCACAGAACAAGAATGGAGGTCTGAATTTGGCAGTGCTTCCTTTGAGTCATAGACTTCTTATCAAATTATGTAGAACTGTAAGATGTCATTTTTTTCATTCAGGATATTATCGTGGGAGAATCATGTGCGAACCTGAGACATCAACTTGATATATCTTACCCTGTCAATAATGGTATTGTGCAGAATTGGGAAGATAAGGGCCATGTTTGGGACCCTGCATTTTACAATGAACTTAAGGTAGTCTTGAAGTACATCGAATGCCCATTGAGATGCAGTTTGGATGTAAAACTATTAGCAAATATAAACCTTGTTCCTTGTTGGTGTTTCTGAGCATAAGATGAACCTTGACTATTTATAGCTTTTGGGATTTGCTTGCCAAAATAAATAATCAACTTCTCAAGAATACTAATGCACTTCTCATCTTTCTTGACTCAGATAGATCCAGCAGAGTGCAAAATTTTACTGACAGATCCACCTCTCAATCCTTCGAAAAACTGTGAAACAATGGTGAGTTATAAACTTATTTTTTATATACTATTTTGCATGAACATAAATACGATATGGCACAAAATGGACAAGATGACATAAACATGACACATACCTAGTATATTTTGGTGGGTTTGTCTCATGATACGTGCATGGCGTGGACATTGCAGCCCTTTTGGAGTTTCCATTCTTCATAGTTTATTTTTATTTTTTTGCAAAATTGCTTGCAAGCTTATGATCATGCAAGCAATATTTCTTTTGTATCAGAATCTTACAAATTGAGCTATACGTGTAACAGTTACAAACCATGTTTGAGAAGTACAATTTTGGCAGTGTCTTCATTCAAATCCAAGATGTTCTGACATTATATGCTCAAGGTTCTTATAAAACCCTCTTTCGAGGATTTTAGCTCTTTAATACAACATTAGTGTAAGATTGTTCTCCCAGATTGCTGCTTCAGGTTGACTGAAGAGCATAAGATGTTCAAGCCTATATTTCTTGTAGCCACTTTTAGCTCTTTTCCTTTCTTTTTCACTAATATCATCAAATGTTGTTCCCACTTGACAGGACTTCTGAATGGCCTTGTAATTGACTCTGGTGATGGTCACTCATGTGGTATGATGCTTGACTCTAGTTATGCACCATTTAAGGAGAAAACTGACTGATGTCTCCCAAATTGGTAAATTTTAGTCCATGAATGACACAAAATAGGATATAAATGAGCATTTTCACAACTTATGATTGGAACCTCCTAGTCAATTGGTGGCATCATTAGCTTCTGTTGTGGATAGCTTGTCCTTGAGATGAATGCCTCTTCAATATATTTTTACATACATAGCAGTGTTACTCCATTCTATGAATCTTTGTCATGAGGTAGGTAGGTGTGAGTTAGTTTGGTTATTGAATCTAGTTACTCTAGCCTGTGTTTACTTAAGTCATCTTATATATTTCCTATGTTGAGATTGTATGACCATTCATTTGGTGCAGCATACACTGTACAAATTGGATTAACCGTCATCAAGGTGATGAAGTGTGGCTTGCTGGCATTTGCAACCAAGGGGGGCCTGCAGAAAAGCAGTGGAAGTGGAGCTGAAAGCAAGACTTTTAATCTTCTAAATGGTTGGCTAATCCTTCATAATAATTTTAGTATATAATCGAACCTCTTTTTCTATACTACTACTTGACTTTTGACTTCTTAAATGTAGGAATTACTGAAATAAAAATGATGGGCCTTTTAGAATCAAAATAGCACTTGGAGTGTCAAGGGGGCTGGCATATCTCCATCCATCTCAAATGTTGGGATATAGGCATATCTTCTAAATGGTCTACTACTTAGCATGCACATCATAAAAACTTGAGAGTACTTAGTGCATCTATGATAGAGGAATGTTTCTTTCTCTTACGTTTGTGTTGAAAAGAGAATGGTTCTCCTTTGTGTTGATATTGTGGCTTAGATCTTGTAATGTTATATGTTGTATTCAACTATTGCAATATGAATTTGAACTGAGAAGAGAATGGTTATCCTTTGTGTTGATATTGAGGTTTAGATCTTGTAATGTTATATGTTGTATTCAACTATTGCAGTATGGATTTGAATTTACGTGCATATTGATAAGAGTTCATCTGAACCCTTTTGAATATAGGTTAATGGAAAATATATTGAATATATTATTTTTTTCAAAAAAAGGATATTGGTAACGGTTATAACCGTTACAAAAGTGAAAAATAAGTGATGTAATATCACATTTAGGTAATGGTAATAACTGTTACAAAGATAAAATTAGTTACGGTAATTACCGTGACAAAAAGCGTTACAACAATTTATTATCGTAACGGTAATAACCGTGCAAAAAGCGTTACAAAAATTAGTCACGGTCAATTCGTCATGGTTATTATCATGACAAAAATTATTTGTCACGGTAATAACCGTTGGCAATCACCTATTTTGGTAACTATATATTTTACTATATATTTTGGTAACTATATATTTTGGCAATCATTGTACAAAAATTAGGAACGTATGACTAGTCACGGTCAAGAAAATAGTTATATTTAGTAACTATATATTTTACTAGTGAAAATAGTTTTTGGAGAAATACTCAAAATTCATAGAAAACCTTTTTAGAGCTAAAACCCCAATTGAAATTACATATAGGGCCCAAGCCCAAAAATATATTTTATCACAAATAATTGTTAGGAAATTATTTAGTATACACTTATTTACTAAAATAGTATAATAAATTAAATAATATTGATGGTATCAAATAATAACAATAATAATATTAATCATAATAATACTTCTTATAACAATATGTACATACATAGTAAATACTGATAATGATAATAGTATGTATATAAAATATTGTATTAATTAATATATATATATATATATATATATATATATATATATATATATATATATATATATATATATATATATAAAGTATAAAGTAGAGCCTCAGTGGAGGCGAGTTCGCCACAAGTACCCATTGCTTCAAAAAAAAAAATATATATATATAAAGTATAACAGTATATACAAAGAAAACCAAAAATCAACTCTCTTCCACCCACCCCCCTCTCTCTCGTATACTGTTTTCTATTGAACACAATTTTGTAACAACACTAATACCGATGTTCACGATATGGAAAAAAGTAACAAAGAAAAAAGAAAAAAAAGGAAATAAAGGGCAGAGGAAAGAGAGATCGGAGTATGGTCTTCTTCAAAGGAGAAGAAGAAGAAGAAAGAGAGGGATTCGAGGGCTCTAGAGGAAGTCTCACCGGACGTGCGTGTGGGGGATTGGCTCCACGGATGGGTGGCTCGTCGTGGTTCCCACACGGGGCAATGACGTATATGGTGGTAGAGGAGGCGGTGCTTCAGCTCACGGTCGGAGGATGGAAGACTCAATAAGAAGAAGCGGTTGGTGGCGCTCGAGGTCGGAAAGGAGAACGGGAATAGTCTGTTTCGACCACGGCGGTGGTCTCTACGATGCACCCGGAAGAGGCGGCCAGAGGCTATCGGGGATTGGTGGCTTAAGACTCGGAGGACGGTCGAAGTTGAGGTGTGTATGGTTTCTGTTTGGGTGGTGGTCAGTGTTTGTGCTTTGACAAAGGGTTTTGGTGATTTGTTGTCTGTGGTGGTGGTGGGATCAGTGGGTGTGGCGAGGACGCGATAGTTAGGCATGGGACTCTGGCGACAGAGGTTGGCCGAGGAGGCGCTAGGGATGGCGACTCCGGATCTGCGGAGGAGCCGGCCACGAGAAGTAGCAGTATAGCGGTGGTTCTTAGAGGCGTTTGGTCGAGTGAGCGGGGAGGCGTCTGCGGTGGCACCATCGGCCGAAGATAGTAGCCAGGATAGATTAGGATTAGGATTAGGGTTAGGGTTACGATTAAGGTTAGGGTTAGGAAATTTGTCGGGATTGTGTCAGACACAAAGATTAGGCTGGGAAAGTAGTATCCGGGGTGTCGGACACGACGAGGGTGAATGTATTTGTAAACAAAAAATAGTAGAAATTTTTTGGGTGGACACGTTAGCAGCAGCAGCAAGCTCAAGTAGCATGGCAGCAGTAGCAGAGAAATGTAGTGGCAATTGCATTGCATTAGGCTAGTAGCTGTAGGGGATCCAATTTGGGCAGTGTAGCTTAGGCCCTATGGCCATTTGGTTGGGTTTTGGTTTTAGAGATTAGGAGTTAGCTAGTATCCAGGTTAGTGTCATGATTAGTAGCTTGGTTAGATGATAATATCAGTTAGTATCATAGGATATCTTGGTTAAGATGAGTAAGTTAGTAGAGGTTAGAATTATTAGTTAGTACTTGGATTAGATATGTAAATAGGTGATTACATATCCTAGGTTAGCTTAGGCTAGTACCTATCTAGTATATGGTTACCTAGATAATTAGTTAAGATATATGATTAACACTACTAGCTAGGAAAAAGAGGTTTAGTAGGGTTTACCTGTCAAACAAGGTGTATAAGGATAATAACCTAGATTAGAAAGTTAGGAGGGTAAGGTCTTGATATAGGATACTAGACCTATATTTGACCATGGTTGACCAAGGTTGATTATTTTGATTGGAAGTCAACTTTGAGTCAACATCTGACCTAGATTGGACTAAAAGTTGACCAGAGTTGACTAGTTGACCAAATGTCAACTGTGAGTCAACACTTGACCTAGTTTGACCTAGATTGCATATCACATACTAGAAAACCATGCCTAATACTGTTAAACCCTATTTAACACATGTATATCTCATCTATAGGTCTGTGACTCCACTTTGAGTTTCGATTCATATTGACAGCTCAGGACCGCAGGCGAGTACATTCTCTGATAGTTTTTATTGCTTTGATATTTACTATATCTGTTCAGTTGTAGTATTTTACTTGATTCTCGACACGAGGATACACAGACTAGTATGCATTGGATTCCGTCATGAGATGTTATTCCTGGTTTACCTGGCATATTGGTACATGGTTCGATCTTGTTTTTTGTACTTATATAGACATCGATTTGGGAGTGGGCTGGCCCTCCTCTCTTTGAATCCTGTGTCATGATGTGTCATTGTTGGATCCATTATACTATTAGGGGGATTGGAAATTTATTAGAGGTTATATGATCAATACCCCTCCAGTAACTACTTGTGCATAGCTTCACCCTCACTACACGTAGGGTATAGCCTGACCTGATACTACTTGAGTAATAGCTTTCCATTTTGGCCGGACTGATCTCCAGGTTTACCTGTGCTTGTTCTTGTGCATAGCCGGTCAAATGGAACAACCTGATATGGACCAAAGCTGATCACATAGCACTCTAATATCTCAAGACACCTTTTATATTTATATAGTACATCAGATTTTTCCTGTACTGTTTTATATTCCAATATTTCACACCACGACATGATATTCAATTCACCTTGTACTGCCTTACTTCCAGTCTTGATATTATATCTTGTATTACATTATAACTATTTCTTATAGTATTTGTTAATTTATTAGAACTGTTGTTGGCGTTTGTACTTCTCTCCAATCCTGACTGGATAACCATATTTTTCAGAGGACTTAGATGCAAATTGCTCGACCTTCTAAGGATTTGGCATTAATGGAGACTTTGATCAGGACTTGCCTATGGAGCCGGTGCTCGTAGGAGATGCACCGCTTGTAGTGACGTAGATTCGCTTGGCTTTGACTGGATTGTATTCCAGCTTGATAGTTTGGGTCTGTAGAAACTTATTTGGGATTGTATTATGTATTTAAATTCTGAACTTGTGTTTGTGATTCTGCATCTATTTTCAGACTATCTACTTCATCTTTATCTCTATCTTATTCGTGCTTATCTTCCTTAGATTCATGTAATTGAGTTGTGATTATATTTTTCCGTGCGGAGATGACATGTTATATTTTTTGTGTCTTAGATGTTATATGTTCTAGATGACCTATACAACGTTCTACCGCCGACTCTACGGCGTAGGCTGGACGTACCCACATGCTCGTGCCCCTAAACAGGGTGCGGGTCATGACATGGTACACGCACGATAGAATTGTGTTGGGTTTGAGAAATTTTTGTGGAGGCAAACAAGGGAAAACCTTGTAGGAGTGTTTCCTAGATAGGAAATGATTAGAAAATCAAAATAAATTCTTTCATAAATATAAATAAATAAACCAATAATAGATTGATCAAATCTAATCTAGTAATTGATAAAAATAGTTATTCAAAAATAATTCAAAATAGTATTCAATCTTACCACATAATATTTAAAATATATTTATGAATTCAAATATAGTCTTACAATAATAATATAAATTAATATTTTATATCATCCAAATAATTTGAACAATATTTCTATAAATTCTAAATAAATAATATTTGGCAAATTTCTTTGTCATCCAAAAATATATTTTATCGAATTAAAAAAATAAAATTTATTTTCTACTAGAAAAATATTTAAAACTAAA
This sequence comes from Iris pallida, assembly GCA_029216955.1. Taxonomy (NCBI): domain Eukaryota; kingdom Viridiplantae; phylum Streptophyta; class Magnoliopsida; order Asparagales; family Iridaceae; genus Iris; species Iris pallida. Next base: position 23,412,384 of record JANAVB010004599.1, on the reverse strand, counting down.
TAAAATAAATAAAAAATAAATAAAACGAGAAGTGGGCTTATCTATACCAAACGTTGTCCGAACCTAACCAAAACACATTAACATGTATAAAATGATAATTACAGACTAATTAGAGTAGTATCTAGCTAGTGTAATGTGTAATGTGGAATGTGGCAGGTGTGTCACAAGTGTCGGAGGAAAAAACATCCAAATTGACTACATGTCCTAGAATATCATGACACGGTCTACTCGTATCCATTTTTGGACACATATCTAGCCACACACAAGCAATACAAGTATATTTAGATTACTAAACAAAATGACAAATACCTGGTGCACCATTATCGGATTTTTTTCAAAAATGGCACAAAAACTCCATGTAACTTTCACACAAAGGGTCATTAGAGTCTACTTCCTCTTATAGGTACCCCTAGTCCATGGGTCGGTACCTAATGGTCAAAATGTACAATTAGAGTCTAGAAATAGAGAGAAATTAGATTTATACCTATTGGAAGATAGATTCCCAATGTAGCACACCACAATGACACAAAGAGATGGATGTACACCTCCTTCTATTTCCTATCTTCTTCTTGACCAATGAATTTGAATCTATAGTCTAGTTCTCTTGTAAGTCTCTGTTAGGGTTATATACTAAAAGCATCATTTTTGTAGTAACCTTATTTCCTTAAATTTTGAATGAGAATCATATGGGCAAATATTTGCATATTGTATTTGTTGCAAGTGTTAATGCAAATGTCTGATATTCTATATTATAGATAATATGGTGTGTGGTGTCACATAGAAGATCATATTATCAGTTCCCTATGGAGTATATTAATAGTTCACAACCTAGATGGACTTGGACAATCTATTGGAAAGGTTGTAGTGTAATCTGGTATTAGTCTATCTTGACTATAGGTTTACACTAGTACACTTTGTGTGTATTGAACATGACCACTTAAGGTTGTTCTCTTTGTACTGACTACATAAGAGAACAAATACCTCTGTTATTATGGATGCTTGTGCTCTTAATCCGGATATAATAACGGACATGTATATGCAGTGTGCATTACTTTGACTCATAAAAGAGTGAGATTCATTATGGATCAACAACCTCTATGAATTGGGTAATAACATTGTATGTATGATGGGCTGTTGATTATAAATGGAATCTATATCCCGATACATCGGGTTGATGATGTCCCCTTAAGGAGCTCATAAGGATTGTCATATAAACCCTGCAGGTGGATTATATCCGACATGACAAATAAAGTTAAGCGGTACAACTTAAGGATAAAAGATGATGAATCAATATAGTTGTCAGTAACTTAATTTGATCGACGGACATACGATATCTTAACATGGGGAGCCAAATGAGCATATAATAAAATGAGCCCACAAACATAATTTGGGATTAGGGAGGTAGTGCAACAATAGCTCATTAGTGGACCGAGCTATTGTTAATGGGCCTGGATTGTGTGTTCGGGCTGAACACGGGATATCCAGATCCATTAGGAGGCCTAATCCTAATTTTTCCTCATGGTCCCTGCCGTAGCCTATATATCATCTTTTCTCTAGCCGCTAGATTACTGATCAGAAATTAAATACTTTCTCTAAATTCGTAATTCACGTAAGGAGAGAAAGAGAGGGCAGCCAAGAAGAAGAAAATGTTGGGAGATCGTCGCCCACACGACGTCCAACTCGAGGAAGGAATACGTGCAGAAGATCTTGGGGTCGTCCGCTCGAGATTGCCAGGAATTACTTGCCTCCTTTCCGCCGCAGGTATAATTCGGGAACCCTAGTTTCCGCCAATGAAGGGTTAGAACACGTATTATATCTTTTTAAATTTCTATCGATCAATACGCACACCAAAGAAAGGGTCCTGGGAATCTCCAGTTCCATCAATTGGTATCAATGCTACTTTGGATCTATGTATTGATTGATACGTCCATGTTGTCCAATAAAACCTGCGCTGTGTAATAGTCGGTAGATTTAGATCTATTCTAACTCAGTTTTGCAGGCATCTTAGATCCAACTATTATGGTCCAATACATGTTTTTGATTGTGTTGTTTAAACCACGAACATGTCGTGGATGTTGTTGTTGCTATGGATGTAATTAAAATCACGAGGGTTGATCGTGCTTATTATTTTAATTTTTCAATCTAGATTATGTGTGATCTCCTTCGGGAGGCATATGATTGACGTAATTTTAATTATTTTTGTTCAATCATGATGGCGGTGGTGGCTGTTTTCTGACGCCGGACGAGATGCTAGTTTTAAGTAGTCCAGAGGCAGACAGATAATTTTCTGATGCCGGATAGTTGAGGACGAGCAGCAATGATGACCATAATAGTTGGATATTTTCTCTTATTTTTGTTATTTTATTTTTTCTGATTATGCATGTTTATTATTGTGTGGAAGTTTTTTTTAAAAACTAAGCCTACATTAATAATGGACAACATGGACATAATATCAACTAGTAGAAAAATCCTCATTGTTAAATAACTAAGTAGGAGAGGATATTTATTTAGTATAAATCCTATTGTCTCCATTACTGGTTTGTAGGTGATGTAATTATACTTGCGCGTTGGCTTTAGTGCTTTTCTCCATATCGGACGAGTATAATTATGGATCACCAGTACAAACTTCCTTCGGGATAATTGTAGAAAGTTACCTAGTATGTGTTCACTTCTCCATCTGAAGAAACTCATTACAAGGTAATGGACTTAGTATTAAGTAATGGTATACACTTAGATACAAATAATGGTATCCTCCCCATCGGAGTCACTGCTATTATTTGTATGACTAGAGCAAGACCAGCATATTAATTTTATTTGTCATAAAGTTATGTTGACATGATAGTAAAATTAATAAGAAAAACCTACTTGAACAAAGTTGAATTTGTATACGTCCACACTATCGTGGCATGCTAAATTCATGGTGTTCAAGGTGTTGGTGAATTTCTTATTATTGTTTTGAGGGAATCAATATTTAGTTAATTCAAAAAGTTTTTTTTTGCCCGACATAATTTTATTTATGTGATTCTCAGGATTTCAAAAATGGGTCCTTTCAGTCCACTTTTGGTGATTCTTAAAGAAAACAAACTTACTGGACCAACTTATATTGACTGGAAACATAATTTAGACATTGTTCTGACTGCTGAGGAGTACAAATATGTACTTGTTAAGGAATTTTCACCTAAGCCTGATGCTAACTCTGATGAAGAGGTCAAAGAGACTTATAAGAAGTGGAAAAAGGCATATGTGATGGCGCGGTGTTACATTCTGGCATCTATGTCAAATGTACTGCAACATTAGCATCAGGCCATGGCCACTGCTTATGACATAATGTATAACCTCAAGGAACTCTTCGTACATCAGAGTAGAGCAGCTAGGCAGTTTGCTATGAAATGTTTGATGAATACAAAAATGCCTAAGGGTACACCAGTAAGGGATCATGTTCTCAAGATGATGGGTCATCTGAATGAGATGGAGATCCTTGGAGCTGAAATCGATGGAGAATCCCAGGTCGATATTATTCTCGGGACTCTGCCTAAAAGTTTTGACAATTTCTGCCTTAATTACAACATGAAAAAAAGGTTGTATAGCTTGGCAGAACTTGCAAAAGAGCTACAGAATGCTGAATCTCTCTTTAGGCAGAGTGGTCATATTTTTATTTCTGAAAAGGCTTCTACTTCTAAGCCAAAAGGCGGTAAGAAGAAGAATAACATTCAGAAACAGGCAAACTCAGCAAAGAAGGGCATGGGACCTCAAGGCGCGATGAAAAAGCCGAAAGGTAAATGTTTCAAGTGCAAAGGGTCAGGACATTGGAAGACTGATTGTCCACTTCTCAAACAAGGGAACAAAGAAGGTATATCTCGTTTACTAGTAGTTGAAACATGTTTAGCGGTGTTATCTACCGACACCTGGTGTGTAGATACAGGAGCCACTAATCATGTCTGCAATACATTATAGGGGTTCCAGGAAATCAGACGGCTCAGTGATGGAGAGATATGCTTGTCCATGGGTGATGCTACAAAAGTATCGGTCGTTGCATTAGGAGATGTTACTTTATCTTTTGGTAGAAATAAGTCTTTGACATTGAGAGATTGTCTTTATGCACCTTTACTTAGAAGGAATTTAGTTTCTGTTTCTATGTTAGTTAAGGATGGATATTCAATTTATTTTAATGATAATATTGTTATTAGAAAGAATAAATATTTTATCTGTTCTGGTGCATTGGTTGATAATTTGTATGTCATTAATCCTATTTCGCCCACAATGCAACTTATGGAAATGAATGATATGTCATCTAACTTAAATAAGAGAAAAGAACCTTCTTTGTCACGACCCGCACCCTAGAATTAGGGCACGAGACGTAACAACGCCCAGCCTACGCCGCAGTGTCGGCGGTAGAACGCTGTCCTAGGTCTCAATGCATCTAATAGTATAAGACTAACAGTTTATACTCCCCGAATGGGGGTGACATAGCAGATACATACTCAATCACATCTAGGGTAGAGCATAAAGGAAGATAGATAAAACATGAAATCCAAAAGAGGTACAACAGAGAGAAATCTAAGTGTCTAAGATACAAACTCAGAATACATCTCAAAACTGAAATACAGTAATCCATAAAATAATACAACTCCAGACAATTAAGAAAAACTAACTAAACCACCTCTAATGTGTCTCCTCTAGGCTAGCAGGCACCTCCAAACTATCTGTAAAATTTTGTCAACGTATCCTGTCAGGAAAATGAGCAAGTACAAACACCAACAGCAGTTCCATGTGAATTGACAAAAGCTATAAGAGACAGTATAATGAAATACAAGACAAAGAGTAAAGGCAACTTGGAAACCATTCGAAAGCCGAGTTACAACCCTTAAACCAAACAAGGACCGGGGTTGTAACCCTTCTTCCGAACAGAACCTAGTCCCATAATCAAGTACAGTATAAAAGGCAGGTAGAGCATATGAGAAATGAATCATAGCAGGGTGAAAGTACAGTAAGTAAAGCTGAAACTGGAAATATATATATCATGATGTGAGTACTGTAAAGGACGATAATGTATATATATAGGATGACTTGGGAACTATTCGGAAGCCGAGTTACAACCCTTAAACCAAACAAGGACCGGGGTTGTAACCCTTCTCCCGAACAGAACCTAGTCACCCTAAGATAATAAATATAAAAGGTGCCTTGAATTATTAGTGTGTCATGTGATCGGCTTGGGAAACAAGTTCAAGCTTTCCATCTGACCGCCTACAACCATATAACAAGTATGAAACAGCAAGTGTGAGACAAGGCCGGTCACCATGGCAAGTGTGAACAAGTAGCTATGGACAAGTGTGGAATGCAAGTGTGAAGCAACAAGTGGGGATTTGATCACACAACCACTAATAACTCCCCATCCCCCGACTAGTATAAAGGATCCGGACATAACACGTCATGACACGAGATTTAAGAGCAGGTGATCAGCCCACTCCCAAGTCCATGTCTATACAAGTACAAGTAACAAGTCAAGTCTTGTACCAGTATACCAAGTAATCCGGGAACAACATCTCATGACAGGATCCGACATATACTAGTCCGTGAACTATCGTGTCTGGAAATCAAGTAAGACACTACAACTGAATCGGATATAGCAGATATCAAGACAATGAAAACTATCAGTGAATGTACTCGCCTGTGGTCCTGAGCTGATAAGTACAGAGGGTCCAACTGAAGCCACAGAGTCCTATTTAAAGCAACACAGGTTACAAATTGTTCAAGTTATATTAAATGAATTTCTACAAGAAATCTATATTATTCTAGGTTCTTCTAAGTCCAATTAACTCTAGGTCAACTCCGGTCAATAATCTAGTCATACTAGGTCAAGCGTTGACTCACAGTTGACTTTGGGTCAACTGGTCAACTTTGGTCAAACATGGTCAACCTAGTCTAATTATTGAAAATATAAAGTGTACTTCGTTATTCGTACGTCGAAACTTACGACACGTAAATCGAGATAAGAATATCAATGGTAAGGTTGATAATCTTATTACAGTGATCCACGTGCCCACCTTGTCAATTTCAGCGATGTGAGATCACTGGAATTGACTGAGCTCAGTTTCGTTATACTAATCTCGAAATACGAACACTTTAAGAATTAATTATTAATTAATTATTAGAAAGGTTAAACTCAGAGAAACTATCAACAAACATTGTCGGACAATGGAATGAACATCGCCAACGTGTCCAGAATGGTCAAATTAGCTAGGATAGCCTACCCAACGGTCCAATTTGGACACAAGGGCAAAAAGGTAATTTCGGGTCAAAACGGTGTCCGTGTCGGAGCCGTTTTGCACCGAAATACGTGCAAGAAAACAAGTCTATAAAATATAGCAAAATATATGTCCACGCAACCAGAATGTCGATACGAACCCAACGGTATCTCCAGAATTGGATTCCGTTGACCCGATCTCAATTTGACCCGTTGACTTGGACATTGGTATTCGACTTGCACCGAAATGCGTGCCAGACCCAATGTCCACCAAAACCTAGCAAATTATATGTCAACGAGTCCAGAATGACGATACGAACTCAACGGTATATCCGGAATTGGATTCCGATGAGCCGGGTTCAAAAAGTCCCGTTGACCCAGAAAGTGGGACCCGCTTTGCACCGAAAAACGTGCCCGGGCCCACGTTCTCCAAATCTAACAAATTTTATATGAAAACATGCCAGAACGACGCCACAAGTCTAATGGTGGTGTCAGAAATGAAATCTGGAGTCCCGTGTTCAAAAATGGGATTTTACAAGTTGGAAATTACGAATTCGGACGGCCAACTTTGGCGTCGAATTCAACCAATCAAACAAGCTCAAACTGAAATGAAATCTAAAGGGGGCAGGAAGAGGGTTATACCAGCTTCGCACCGGAACTGGTAGCACGCCAAACGGAGCTGCGGTGGAGGAGATACAAGCTGACGAAGTTGGCCCCGCGAAACTGTCCAAATTTAATACAATTTAAACGGTCAACTTGGTGGCCGGTTTTCATGTATCAAACGATAAAATTAACGGACGAAATTTGACAGGGATAAAGGTAGATATACCGAGATTGCGACGGAGCGAAGAAATCGCCGATCTAACGGTCGGATTCTCCAGAAAATCGACGCGAAGTCGCTGCAACGGGACGTCAAATCTGAGTTCCGAACGCGCGCGTCACGACGGGATTTCGACGTAAACGCACGAATAGGCTATGCGTCGCGTCGGGAAGGAGAGTGGTGTCCCATGGGGGGGTTTCGCCAGAGGTCGCCCACCGGGGGGGGCACGGCCGTCGCGGCCTTGACGCCGGCGGCGGCACGGCAGCGCTGCCAGCGCGCGCGCGCCCGGGTTGCCGCGCTGCTGCTGCGCTGTGCGTTCTCTGTTGCGCGAAGCGCGCGGCAGCGAGGGGGTGAGCCGCGAGGGTGGCTCGCCGGAGATCCATGAGGAGGAGGAAGAGGAGGTCGGTCGACTTCCATGAGTGGTGGTGGTGGCTCGACGAAGGTGGTGGCAGCTTAGGGTGGTCGGAATGCATGGTTGTAGGAGGAGGAAGAAGTGAAGGAGAGGAGGAGGAAGTAGAGGAGAGGTCGGTGGGGCCGACGACCGGGCTGGCCAGGGTGGCCGGAGTGAGGGTGGAGAGGTGGAGCTCGGGTGGAGAGGTGCTGTGAAGTTGTTGTATAGTTTTGAATAGGTGTAGGAAAATAATGAAAAAGGAAAAGAGAGAATGTGAGAGGATAAGAGAGAGAGAGATTTCTCTCCTCAAATTTAGGGCCGGCTCCAACAAACAATGTTGGCTGCTATGGGGGGATCAAGGGTTGGGATTTGTTTGAAGGATTTAATGGTTAGATTGCACATAGGGAAAAAGAGGTAATTCCAATGGATTAATTCCATAGAAATTTCCAATAAATATAAGAATTAGATAGAAAGAATAATTAATATTTTTTTTTGGGCAAGAAAATATGAGGGGGGGTCATGATGGAGAAAATCATGGAGCTGGACTGGGCTCGGTGGAGCCGAATTGGGCGAAAATCGGACATTGTGCAAAAATCCAATTAAAATTAGGAAACGATGATCATGGGCAAATAAGTAGCACATGGAGATTCCAATAAATGGGACACAAGTGGCGGACGGATAATAGGCTCAAAGTGGGCCATGTCCATAGTTGGGGCTGACAGGTTTTGGTCGACAGGGGACCCACAAATCAAGTTGGAAAATGAATGTGACGTCGTGGCGTGAAATAAAATCGGGTCACGCGTCGGGAAAGTTGTGCGAATCAAATGGATCCCAAAATGACATGAATGAGTGGGAAACAAAGGTCATGGGTGACGAGCGTCTCGAGTAGATCATCAATGAGGAGTTGGTTTCAAGGAAATGACTGGTATGGCGCTCCCAATTTAAATGTCATGGTAACGCGCTGAAAATGATCAAGGAAAAAAGTGGGAAAATAAATATAAATCAAATGGTCTAAACCGACCCGAAGTTCAGCGAAGCAGAAAGAGCACAAGAGAACAAGTTTAGATGGGACACTATATACCGTCATGAAGGTAATCGTGTCCACTCCAAAACTCGTGAAGAGGATTTCCAGAATTGAACATCCCTGATACTCCAAATATCAATGGCACGGAAAAGTACACTTAAAGAAAAATAATTCAATAAATTATTTAATGAAACCAATAAATCAGAAAATAAAATAAAATGAAAAAAAATCAACCCGAAATTCAGGGTGCTCACATCCTACCCACCTTATAAAAATTTCGTCCTCGAAATTAAAACGTCCATACTCCCTCTAGGTCAAACCCCCAAAATCAAAGTCCCAGATTAAAACAAAGCATGTGATCAAGAGGACGACATACAGGGTCATGGCATACGGTGGTAGTAAGTTCCATCTAGGTATACTAGTCATGCTAATCAAAACGGTTATAGGGTATCAAACACACAAGCAATCCAGGGTGCTAAACAAAAGGTTACAGAGACAACAAACCATCAAAACTGTAAGGCAGTCTACCATCCTATATGAAAATTGGTACTCATCGAAATAAAATGAAGGTAACTACCAATTATCTGAAAAAGGGTACTATCCAAGGAAAAATCAAAATCACTAGTTAAGGAATAAAAGTCAATTGCATGGAGATTCAATCACTATATATACAAAGCGTTAGAGAGGGAAAAAAACTAGCATTATGTGTATGGAGACATGTTCATATGGTTGATAGTAGGCGTGTGTGTACGTGAATACATATGAAATTGTACATGAGAAATTGGGTTCCAAAAATCCGTATTAAGGGTTAATATGCACACAGTCTCAGATTAACAATTTCAAACACAAAACTCAACTAAAGTTTTTTTTTTTTTTGAATTGAAACCGCATGTATAACATGCATGTGCAGTGAGGTAAACATAACAAATAACATTTTTTTTTTTTATTTACAAGTTTAAACTGAAAAAGCAGAAAACCAGGAATATTAGGGTTTTGACAATTTAACATCAACAACATATTAATGGGTATTTAGACAGGCGGAAAAATCAAGTGTAGCATGCATACGTGTCCACTATATCTATATACTCATATATTCTCATGTCCCAAAAATTTTAATTCTACGCTAAGACTAACATTTAGATTCCGACCAAAATTGCAAGCAGGTAATTGACGAAATCAAGACAGTTTTATTATTATTATTATTTAATACAAGAATAATAGCAAGAAAGAAATAACGAAATCAAGACAGTTTTGCTTATCTATTTAAAGAAGGAACCGTTTTGAAATCCAGAGTTAAAATATCAATTCAGATAAAGTCTAGCAAAATCAACGATTCATTGTGTTAAGAAGAAACTCATAGCAAGAAGTTACGCAAAGGTTTATAAAAACAGGCAACCTACTCTTAAGTTAAATAATGAGAAGCAACAAAACAAGACAATTAATAATAAAATAAAAATATTTTTTTTTTTTTGAAGGACAGAAACAAAGTAGAGAAAACGTATTTTGAAAACATTTAAGGTACAATCTGATAATTATATGCGTCTGTCCAAAATCATGGTACTCTAAATCCTCGTCATACTAGTAAACAAGGCTACGATAATCACAGAGTCCTCGACTTGGACACATACCTCTAGAATCATGGTATTTAACATTTTCGCGATGCCGCGCGCTTGGCTGCGAAAACCTTAAATTCCCATACCCGAGAAATAGATCCAAATCAGACTATATGTCCTCACCATGCTGGCTAATATGACTGTAGAAGACTAGACTCCACAACTTAGATGACCTAGCCCATATAATTTCATCTTGACAAAATCAATTAAAATCAACAATGAATACTCAAAAATCAATTCAATCTATCAACGAACATAAAAATCCAAAAATGAACTAAAATCTATGAAAATACAACTCAAATGCGACAGCTATCATCAAAATTTAAAATTTAATAATCTTCCTTCAAAATCAATAAATACAAACCCGAATTCAACCATAATCCATCAAAGTCAAATTCAATCAACAGAAGGTAAAGATAATTAAAATCAAGGAAAACGAGTTTTCAAATCGAAGTTAAATAAGATCCTCCAGGGTCGTCCCAGGAATCTCTCAAGGGTCCTAACTGTGATTGAGTACCTTCAAAATATATCCTAATCCTACTGCAGGCTGTAGTGGTACTCTAGTTCGAATACCACTACACTTTAGTCTCGACCTGCATGGGCCACCACTAAAAACGTGTCACGACCCGCACCCTAGAATTAGGGCACGAGACGTAACAACGCCCAGCCTACGCCGCAGTGTCGGCGGTAGAACGCTGTCCTAGGTCTCAATGCATCTAATAGTATAAGACTAACAGTTTATACTCCCCGAATGGGGGTGACATAGCAGATACATACTCAATCACATCTAGGGTAGAGCATAAAGGAAGATAGATAAAACATGAAATCCAAAAGAGGTACAACAGAGAGAAATCTAAGTGTCTAAGATACAAACTCAGAATACATCTCAAAACTGAAATACAGTAATCCATAAAATAATACAACTCCAGACAATTAAGAAAAACTAACTAAACCACCTCTAATGTGTCTCCTCTAGGCTAGCAGGCACCTCCAAACTATCTGTAAAATTTTGTCAACGTATCCTGTCAGGAAAATGAGCAAGTACAAACACCAACAGCAGTTCCATGTGAATTGACAAAAGCTATAAGAGACAGTATAATGAAATACAAGACAAAGAGTAAAGGCAACTTGGAAACCATTCGAAAGCCGAGTTACAACCCTTAAACCAAACAAGGACCGGGGTTGTAACCCTTCTTCCGAACAGAACCTAGTCCCATAATCAAGTACAGTATAAAAGGCAGGTAGAGCATATGAGAAATGAATCATAGCAGGGTGAAAGTACAGTAAGTAAAGCTGAAACTGGAAATATATATATCATGATGTGAGTACTGTAAAGGACGATAATGTATATATATAGGATGACTTGGGAACTATTCGGAAGCCGAGTTACAACCCTTAAACCAAACAAGGACCGAGGTTGTAACCCTTCTCCCGAACAGAACCTAGTCACCCTAAGATAATAATATAAAAGGTGCCTTGAATTATTAGTGTGTCATGTGATCGGCTTGGGAAACAAGTTCAAGCTTTCCATCTGACCGCCTACAACCATATAACAAGTATGAAACAGCAAGTGTGAGACAAGGCCGGTCACCATGGCAAGTGTGAACAAGTAGCTATGGACAAGTGTGGAATGCAAGTGTGAAGCAACAAGTGGGGATTTGATCACACAACCACTAATAACTCCCCATCCCCCGACTAGTATAAAGGATCCGGACATAACACGTCATGACACGAGATTTAAGAGCAGGTGATCAGCCCACTCCCAAGTCCATGTCTATACAAGTACAAGTAACAAGTCAAGTCTTGTACCAGTATACCAAGTAATCCGGGAACAACATCTCATGACAGGATCCGACATATACTAGTCCGTGAACTATCGTGTCTGGAAATCAAGTAAGACACTACAACTGAATCGGATATAGCAGATATCAAGACAATGAAAACTATCAGTGAATGTACTCGCCTGTGGTCCTGAGCTGATAAGTACAGAGGGTCCAACTGAAGCCACAGAGTCCTATTTAAAGCAACACAGGTTACAAATTGTTCAAGTTATATTAAATGAATTTCTACAAGAAATCTATATTATTCTAGGTTCTTCTAAGTCCAATTAACTCTAGGTCAACTCCGGTCAATAATCTAGTCATACTAGGTCAAGCGTTGACTCACAGTTGACTTTGGGTCAACTGGTCAACTTTGGTCAAACATGGTCAACCTAGTCTAATTATTGAAAATATAAAGTGTACTTCGTTATTCGTACGTCGAAACTTACGACACGTAAATCGAGATAAGAATATCAATGGTAAGGTTGATAATCTTATTACAGTGATCCACGTGCCCACCTTGTCAATTTCAGCGATGTGAGATCACTGGAATTGACTGAGCTCAGTTTCGTTATACTAATCTCGAAATACGAACACTTTAAGAATTAATTATTAATTAATTATTAGAAAGGTTAAACTCAGAGAAACTATCAACAAACATTGTCGGACAATGGAATGAACATCGCCAACGTGTCCAGAATGGTCAAATTAGCTAGGATAGCCTACCCAACGGTCCAATTTGGACACAAGGGCAAAAAGGTAATTTCGGGTCAAAACGGTGTCCGTGTCGGAGCCGTTTTGCACCGAAATACGTGCAAGAAAACAAGTCTATAAAATATAGCAAAATATATGTCCACGCAACCAGAATGTCGATACGAACCCAACGGTATCTCCAGAATTGGATTCCGTTGACCCGATCTCAATTTGACCCGTTGACTTGGACATTGGTATTCGACTTGCACCGAAATGCGTGCCAGACCCAATGTCCACCAAAACCTAGCAAATTATATGTCAACGAGTCCAGAATGACGATACGAACTCAACGGTATATCCGGAATTGGATTCCGATGAGCCGGGTTCAAAAAGTCCCGTTGACCCAGAAAGTGGGACCCGCTTTGCACCGAAAAACGTGCCCGGGCCCACGTTCTCCAAATCTAACAAATTTTATATGAAAACATGCCAGAACGACGCCACAAGTCTAATGGTGGTGTCAGAAATGAAATCTGGAGTCCCGTGTTCAAAAATGGGATTTTACAAGTTGGAAATTACGAATTCGGACGGCCAACTTTGGCGTCGAATTCAACCAATCAAACAAGCTCAAACTGAAATGAAATCTAAAGGGGGCAGGAAGAGGGTTATACCAGCTTCGCACCGGAACTGGTAGCACGCCAAACGGAGCTGCGGTGGAGGAGATACAAGCTGACGAAGTTGGCCCCGCGAAACTGTCCAAATTTAATACAATTTAAACGGTCAACTTGGTGGCCGGTTTTCATGTATCAAACGATAAAATTAACGGACGAAATTTGACAGGGATAAAGGTAGATATACCGAGATTGCGACGGAGCGAAGAAATCGCCGATCTAACGGTCGGATTCTCCAGAAAATCGACGCGAAGTCGCTGCAACGGGACGTCAAATCTGAGTTCCGAACGCGCGCGTCACGACGGGATTTCGACGTAAACGCACGAATAGGCTATGCGTCGCGTCGGGAAGGAGAGTGGTGTCCCATGGGGGGGTTTCGCCAGAGGTCGCCCACCGGGGGGGGCACGGCCGTCGCGGCCTTGACGCCGGCGGCGGCACGGCAGCGCTGCCAGCGCGCGCGCGCCCGGGTTGCCGCGCTGCTGCTGCGCTGTGCGTTCTCTGTTGCGCGAAGCGCGCGGCAGCGAGGGGGTGAGCCGCGAGGGTGGCTCGCCGGAGATCCATGAGGAGGAGGAAGAGGAGGTCGGTCGACTTCCATGAGTGGTGGTGGTGGCTCGACGAAGGTGGTGGCAGCTTAGGGTGGTCGGAATGCATGGTTGTAGGAGGAGGAAGAAGTGAAGGAGAGGAGGAGGAAGTAGAGGAGAGGTCGGTGGGGCCGACGACCGGGCTGGCCAGGGTGGCCGGAGTGAGGGTGGAGAGGTGGAGCTCGGGTGGAGAGGTGCTGTGAAGTTGTTGTATAGTTTTGAATAGGTGTAGGAAAATAATGAAAAAGGAAAAGAGAGAATGTGAGAGGATAAGAGAGAGAGAGATTTCTCTCCTCAAATTTAGGGCCGGCTCCAACAAACAATGTTGGCTGCTATGGGGGGATCAAGGGTTGGGATTTGTTTGAAGGATTTAATGGTTAGATTGCACATAGGGAAAAAGAGGTAATTCCAATGGATTAATTCCATAGAAATTTCCAATAAATATAAGAATTAGATAGAAAGAATAATTAATATTTTTTTTTGGGCAAGAAAATATGAGGGGGGGTCATGATGGAGAAAATCATGGAGCTGGACTGGGCTCGGTGGAGCCGAATTGGGCGAAAATCGGACATTGTGCAAAAATCCAATTAAAATTAGGAAACGATGATCATGGGCAAATAAGTAGCACATGGAGATTCCAATAAATGGGACACAAGTGGCGGACGGATAATAGGCTCAAAGTGGGCCATGTCCATAGTTGGGGCTGACAGGTTTTGGTCGACAGGGGACCCACAAATCAAGTTGGAAAATGAATGTGACGTCGTGGCGTGAAATAAAATCGGGTCACGCGTCGGGAAAGTTGTGCGAATCAAATGGATCCCAAAATGACATGAATGAGTGGGAAACAAAGGTCATGGATGACGAGCGTCTCGAGTAGATCATCAATGAGGAGTTGGTTTCAAGGAAATGACTGGTATGGCGCTCCCAATTTAAATGTCATGGTAACGCGCTGAAAATGATCAAGGAAAAAAGTGGGAAAATAAATATAAATCAAATGGTCTAAACCGACCCGAAGTTCAGCGAAGCAGAAAGAGCACAAGAGAACAAGTTTAGATGGGACACTATATACCGTCATGAAGGTAATCGTGTCCACTCCAAAACTCGTGAAGAGGATTTCCAGAATTGAACATCCCTGATACTCCAAATATCAATGGCACGGAAAAGTACACTTAAAGAAAAATAATTCAATAAATTATTTAATGAAACCAATAAATCAGAAAATAAAATAAAATGAAAAAAAATCAACCCGAAATTCAGGGTGCTCACATTCTTGTATGAACCAAACATATATTTGGCACTTGCGATTGGGGAATATTAACCTAAGAAGGATTCAAAGACTGGTTGAAGATGGACCTTTGAGTTCATTGGAAGTGGAGGCACTACCAGTCTGTGAATCCTGCTTGGAAGGTAAAATGACCAAAAGGCCTTTTACGGCAAAGGGATATAGGGCCAAAGATGTGTTAGAATTGGTTCATTCTGATTTGTGTGGACCTATGACTATCCAAGCTAGAGGTGGGTTTGAATATTTTGTCACATTTATTGATGATTATTCAAGGTATGGATACATTTATTTGATGCGCCGTAAGTCTGAGTGCTTTGAGAAATTCAAAGAGTACAAGGCTGAAACAGAAAAACGTCATAAAAAATGTATCAAGTCATTACGATCAGATTGTGGTGGCGAGTACCTCTTTGGAAAGTTTAGGGATTATTTATCAGAGGCTGGGATTGCATCCCAATTGACTGCACCTGGAACGTTCCAGCAGAATGTTGTAGCCGAAAGAAGGAATAGAACTCTTATGGAGATGGTTAGATCAATGATGAGTTATTCGGAT
Source organism: Iris pallida (assembly GCA_029216955.1). Taxonomy (NCBI): domain Eukaryota; kingdom Viridiplantae; phylum Streptophyta; class Magnoliopsida; order Asparagales; family Iridaceae; genus Iris; species Iris pallida. Next base: position 23,396,698 of record JANAVB010004599.1, on the reverse strand, counting down.
TTGCCAGATTCGTTTTGGGGATATGCCTTAGAGACTGTAGCTTATATTTTGAACTTGGTTCCTTCTAAGTCAGTACCTCTTACTCCTACAGAGCTGTGGATTGGGCGTAAGCCTAGTCTGAAACATGTTCGCATTTGGGATAGTCCAGCACATGTGCTGAATGGGAAAGCAGATAAGTTGGAATCTCATACAGAAGTACGCTTGTTTGTAGGCTATCCAAGAGGAACGAAAGGAAGTTTATTTTATAGTCCTAAGGATCAGAAGGTCATTGTTAGCACCAATGCCCGATTCTTAGAGGAAGACTATGTGATGAACCATAAACCCACAAGTAGAGTTGTTCTAGAAGAACTGAGACATGAGACACCAAGTACTTCAGTACCAACAGTACAAAAGGATGAACCATAAATAACTGCACAACGTGTCACAAATGTTACACCACAACCGATAGTGCCTCGTCGTAGTGGGAGGGTTGTGATACAACCTGATAGATATATGTTCTTGGGAGAGTCGTCAGACTTTGTCCCTGAGGAACAAGATTATGATCCCTGTACCTACAATGAAGCACTCCAAGATAAAGATGCAGAGTCTTGACAAAAAGCAATGATATCTGAAATAGAATCTATGGATTCTAATCAGGTCTGGGAGCTTGTAGAACCACCCGTTGGTATAAAAGCCATTGGATGCAAGTGGGTCTATAAGAGAAAAAGAGGATCGAACGGTAAGGTTGAAACCTTTAAAGCTCGACTTGTAGCAAAAGGTTTTACTCAAAGAGAGGGTATCGATTATGAGGAAACCTTTTCTCCTGTAGCCATGTTTAAGTCTATCCGGATTCTTTTATCTATTGCAGCTCATCTCGATTATGAGATTTGGCAAATGGATGTCAAGACATATTTTTTAATGGAAGTCTTGAGGAAGACATCTATATGAAGCAACCAGACGGGTTCATTAAAAAGGGCCAGGAGCATCTTGTTTGTAAGCTCAAGAAGTCCATTTATGGACTTAAGCAAGCTTCCAGATCTTGGAACATATGTTTTGATCAGGTGATAAAATTCTATGGATTTGATCAATGTTAGGATGAATCATGTGTATACAGAAAGTGTGACGAAAACGTTATGGTGTTCCTAGTACTTTATGTGGATGACATCTTGCTCATTGGAAACAATGTGAAGGTGTTATCTGATGTAATGGTATGGTTATCCAAACAGTTTGATATGAAGGACTTGGGAGAAGTAGGTCACATCCTTGGGATCAAAGTTCTACGAGATCGCAAGAAAAGGATGTTGGGCTTATCCCAAGCTTCCTATATCGATACTGTACTAACTCGTTTTAGTATGCAAAATTTTAAGAAAGGTTTCTTACCTTTTAGACATGGAATTGCTCTATCAAAGGAGCAGTGTCCGAGGACACCTAAAGAGATAGAGAACATGAAGGCAGTTCCTTATGCTTCAGCAGTAGAAAGCTTAATGTATGCAATGCTATGTATGAGACCAGACATCTGCTTTGCCGTAGACATGGTCAGCAGATATCAGTCTAACCCAGGACAAGAGCACTGGACTGCCGTAAAGCATATTTTGAAGTACCTGAAAAGGACAAAAGAGTATATACTAGTTTACCAGGCTGATAGTTTAGTTCTCTTGGGGTATACAGACTCAGATTTTCAGTCAGATAGGGATTCTAGAAAATCTACCTCAGGTTATGTGTTTACTTTGGGAGGTGGAGCCATTGTGTGGAGGAGTATCAAGCAAAAATGTATTGCTAATTCCACCATGGAAGCTGAGTATGTGGCAGCCTCTGAGGCAGCCAAAGAAGCGGTTTGGCTCATAAACGTTCTTTTGGACTTGGATGTGGTACCTAGTTTGCCTATGTCTATTACACTTTATTGTGATAATAGTGGTACAGTTGTAAACTCGAAGGAACTACGAGCCCATAAGATAGGCAAATACATTGAGCACAAGTACCACCTGATACGAGATTTCGTAAAGAAAGGAAAAGTTGCTGTGATCAAGATAGCATCAGCCAACAACCTAGCTGATCCCTTTACAAAGAGCTTACCAGCTAAGGCTTTTGATAGTAATGTTGAGGGAATATGAGTCAGATGTGTAGCAGCATGGCTTTAAGTATAAGTGGGAGATTTGTAACAGTATACTGAAAAACAATACTTTGAGTATAAGTGGGAGATTATTAGGGTTATATACTAAAAGCATCATTTTTGTAGTACCCTTATTTTCTTAAATTTTGAATGAGAATCATATGGACAAATATTTGCATATTGTATTTGTTGCAAGTGTTAATACAAATGTCTGATATTCTATGTTGTAGATAATATGGTGTGTGGTGTCACACAGAAGATCATATTATCAGTTTCCAATGGATTATATAAATAGTTCACAACCTAGATGGACTTGGACAATCTATTGGAAAGGTTGTAGTGTAATCTGGTATTAGTCTATCTTGACTATAGGTTTACACTAGTACACTTTGTGTGTATTGAATATGACCACTTGAGGTTGTTCTCTTTATACTGACAACATAAGAGAACAAACACCTCTGTTATTATGGATGCTTGTGCTCTTAATCCGGATATAATAACAGACATGAATATGCAGTGTGTATTACTTTGACTCATAAAAGAGTGAGATTCATTATGGATCAACAACCTCTATGAATTGGGTAATAACATTGTATGTATGATGGGCTGTTGATTATAAATGGAATCCATGTCCCGATACATCGGGTTGAGGATGTCCCCTTAAGGAGCTCATAAGAATTGTCATGTAAACCCTGCAGGTAGATTATATCCGACATGACAAATAAAGTTGAGCGGTACTACTTAAGGATAAAAGATGTCGAATCAATATAGTTGTCAGTAACTTAATTTGATCGACGGACATACGATATCTTAACATGGGGAGCCAAACGAGCATATAATAAAAGGAGCCACAAACATTATTTGGGAATAGGGAGGTAGTGCAACAATAGCTCATTAGTGGACCGAGCTATTGTTAATGTGCCTGGATTGTGTGTTCGGGCTGAACACGGGATATCCAGATCCGTTAGGAGGCCTAACCCTAATTTCTCCTCATGTCCCTGTCGTAGCCTATATATATCCTCTATTCTCTGGCAGCCAGATTACTGATCAGAAATCAAATACTTTCTCTAAATTCGTGATTCACGTAAGAAGAGAAAGAGAGGGCTACCAAGGAGAAGAAAAGGTTGGGAGATCGTCGCCCACACGACGTCCAACTCGAGGAAGGAATACGTGCAGAAGATCTTGGGGTCGTCCGCTCGAGATTGCCAGGAATTACTTGTCTTCTTTCCGCCGCAGGTATAATTCGTGAACTCTAGTTTCCTCCTATGAAGGGTTAGAACACGTATTAGATCTTTTTAACTTTCTATCGATCAATACGTACACCAAAGAAAGGGTCCTGGGAATCCGCAGTTCCATCATTCTCTCCAACCAGATCTTTGGCTTAAGCCTTGAAAATAAATCTACTAAAATCTTTAAGCATTAATAAGAAAAAGAAAACTTTGTCCCCCTTTTTATCAATTTTTTTCTATTATCCGTACTGTTTTCCATAAAGAAATTCTCTTTATTTGTTGTGTTTCTGGGAAAATTACAACTGTAGGAATCCGATCTAGAAGACGATCGCTTTATCCCTTGGACTATGCGAAGAAGAAAAGCTCTCAAAATTTTGACAGTAGATATCAATGTATCTGTACAATGAATGAGAAAAAAAGAACTCTATTTATAGAGTCAAAAAAAAAGTAACTGAAAAGATAACTACCTCACCACTGGTGCACTTGAAAAGTCACGCAGACTCTAAATACACGCAGGGTTAGTGAGTAGTTACTGGACGTGGCCCGTAACTGTTGGACACATGGCATCAGTGCATGGGTCGTGTGCAAGTTACTGGGCATGCGAGAGAGAGATCGGTGGCATGGCTGCAACGTACTCCAGTTGAAATGAAATCCACGCTGACTTGCTGAAGGCAAAAATCCACGCAGATTCGTTGACGCAGACTCGTTGAAGGCGAAATCCACACAAGCTTTGAAGGAGAATACTTCAGAATTCACGCAGGCTTTGAGAATAATAACTCAAAAGTCACGCAATGTTTTGAGGAAGAAGAAGGTTCAGAATCCACGCAAACCGCCAGCTGTCTTGATTTGGCACGCTTCGTCTGACACAAAATCTCTGACATTGATTATATTGTCAGCCGCATTAAATGAAGATAAGACCCAAAGTCATGCCAACTTGGTGAAGAGTGAGTCTTGCTAAGGAAGATTGCAAAAGACGGCTGTGATCTCTCGAGTTCTGTGCATACGTGGCATACGAGGAGACGTTTCTCGACTGTTGTGTTGTCAGTCATTATGATTCTGACGTATGGCTGAGCTGTCTTTGCGTGACTTCTAAAGGAGATGGCCAGGCGGAACTTAGCGTATCTTTGTGCTGCTTCTCGGATCACTCTGCGTGACTTGTTCTGATCAACTCAGCGTGACTTCATTTTTGAGGCCTACAAAACCCCCTTCAAAGTTTTCAAAAAATGATAAAATATTTTCGAAATACTTTGAAATAGAGATGATGAAATGAGTTCAGTCACGCTGAGATGACTCCAAAATTTTTCGGAAGTCGAAAAGACTTCGAAGTTCTTTGAAAATATCCAAATGAACTTATTAAATGTCATAATGACTCTTCGTTCTCCGAGACTGATTGCGTCTAATTTATGGTGGAATATGAACTGTCGACGAGATCTGTTATATAAACAGGAAGAGATTCTCAGTCTTGACATTCATCTCTCGAAAATATGACCCCAAAAGAAGCAGCCGAAGAGGAAGCACGAAAGTTGGGCTTTTGTTTCCATGGTGACCCCACTTTTGGGGGCAAAGAACCCGAACCTGTCGTCATCGAGCTCAAGGACGACTCCACGCAGTTAGCCAAGAATCTCTTGAGCTACTTTGGATTGGATGGCTCGTCTTGTTCTGATGGGCGGAGCCTTATGGAGAAGCGTGAAATGCTCGAGACTCTGTTGTATCGCCTGGGAGTTAAGAGCGTAGAGGAGTTAGGCATCAAACTTAGCCGCTCTGGAAAATAGAGCATAACTTTCTACGCTTTTGTTTGCACTTTTCTGTTTTGTCTTTTTGTAAGGCCATCAGTGCCTGTTTAAAGAATGAAGTACAACTTTTTGTGTTTGATCTGCGTGCCTTTGACTGTTTCCAAGGTTACACTGTCTTCCGAAGTACACGTGACACTCATTCCACAATTTACGAGCGCTATTTATGCGGATCTTTTCCAAGAATAGACCTGCACTTGACCCTTTAAATAGATAGATGAACTCCACGCAAACTCATCTTCCCATTCTTCTTCCTCTCTTCTGAGAAATGAATTTTCTGTGAGAAGAAAATAGAAAAGCCATGTTGTCTGATGTCAGATCTCTGTGCACGCTACCAGACATGAGTTTGCTGATCCTTAGCACCAAATTTGAAGGTAAGTTAGTGTAATACGTGTACTTATTTTTGCTGTTGAAGATAAGCTTTCTGTTTTTTCTGTTTCTGATTTGAACAATACACGCCTGTCTCTGTTTGATAGATGCATACTGAATGATTTCTGTTGATCTTTCTGCAGAAACTTGGCTGAAAATTTTCTTCAGAACTGGCATTGGGGATGTGGATGCTGTGGAGAATATCCTGCTGACATCTACATCAGGGAGCTCATACGTTTTTGACGCGTAAATCAGACAACTCAGAACTCTTCGTGAGATAGAAGGGTCTTCCTTAGATGGTAGGAAGAGCCTTTATACACGAGAGTTGGATGGTGGAGTTAACTCTACTACCGAGAAATCGGGTAGTAGAGTTCCTTTTACGGGAGAACTAGGAATTGTATCCCAAGGTTGGATACATTCCTGTCTCCTCTGAAAGGTCGCTCCTAATCCACCAGTTGTATTGGCAGCAACACGTTTTCGTGTTGCCCTACTCTGTGGTTCTCCTCTCGTCTGAGAGATAAGACCAGAGTTTGATTCCTGCTGGACACCTAGGAATTGCCACAAACAATGAGATTGCCAGAGAAGATCCAAGAAGAAATAGATCTCAGTTGTACATAGAATGAAAATCCAAGATTTGTAATAGATTTCCATTATGATTTGTAAGAAAGTCTAAGAAAATGTAATAGACTTTTTGTGGTGAAATAGGAATGGAAATGACAATTCTTCTATGCTCAATGATTTGTATTTGTTGATGAATTGTGGACATGATAGATAATAAAATCATCTTTTCTGTTTTAGAGTATATGATATTATCAGAGGTATTATGGACGTGATAATATATAGGAACTCGAAAGAAAATAGATTGATTTCTATGCAGAGGTCAAAATATGACAAATGAGTAAGTAGATTCGGAATTGATTCAGAGGTTATGAAAACGTGATCAATAACGAATCCCCACTTAATGAATTGATAGAAGATTATGAACGGACGAACCGTTAGGAAATGAAGAACAGATGAACTGTCGAGTGAATGTAATAAATGAACGGACGAACCGTCAAGTATTAATGAACATGTGAAACGTCGGATGAATGTGAGAAATGAATGGATGAACTGAATATCGGGAAAGAATACGTCCCTTCGATCCTTGTAACCATATGCCTATAAATAGAGCATATATTTGAGTAGAAGGATCGCATTTTATCCACAATGTCTTCTGAAGAGAATATAAAGAAGGCTGAAGTCGCCCCCGAAGCTACTGAAGGTGTTAAAGAACATCCACCTCCGCAGAAGAAGAAAATGGACGAAAGCTCGTCTACTCCCAAGCCGCCGAAAGATATCCTGGACTTCCTGGTCGAACCAGGAGAAACTGAAGAAGAAGAAGCAATGAGGCTGGCTGCCTGTCAATTCTTGGTGCGGTCAGGAAAAGATATACTCAATTCTTTTGCTGATTATGTATGTGGTCCTCGTCCAAAATATGAAAAGGATTACAGTGATCTTCCATGATGATGTACTCTTTTTCTTGAAGAATTTGTCTCAAATAAACTCCGTTTAAGGAAACTTTGTTTACGATATATCCTTCCCACTTTATATTGTTGCCTTTATTCATTGATCTTTTGACTCAGAAATCAGAAAGACTAAATATCATTTTCATAAATATGATATTGAGATAGAAAATTCAGAGGTAATATGGACATGATTTTCTGGATATCAAATTTGTTGAGAAAACGATACAAAGTAGAATACCTATCTCCACTGGGGATAATAGATATCAGAATGATTCTTCGGAAAGAACAATGAAACAACTGGAGAATGATGGGAGGACAATCTTGATAGAAATATTAAACGTAGTACTTCTTCAAGAATTTGCCGTTGATGGGCATCATAGTGGCTTTACCATCTAGAGTAGTGAGTTGATAAGCCCCATTAGAAAAGATCTTATTGACAATGAATGGACCTTCCCATTTTGCATCAAACTTGCCCTTACTCATGTGTGTCATAGTCATCGGGCGTCTGACAGTAAGCACAAGTTCTCCTTTCTGAAATGTTCGAATTCTGACTTTCTTGTTAAAAGCCCTTGAAATTCTAGCTTGATAGAATTCAATATTCTGTTGAGCAGATAACCGCTTTTTATCCAGAGCCTCCAATTCTTGAATTCGAAGACGATCATTATTTTCTGAGGTAAGTTCATTAGCGATTGCTATCCTTAAAGAAGGAATTTGAATCTCTAATGGGAGAACAGCCTCAGATCCGTACACCAGAGAGAAAGGTGTACACTTAGTAGCATTACGGACTGTAGTGCGATAAGCCCACAAGCATTCCCCGAGCTTGTCACTCCAATTACGTTTGTTAGTGAAGACAAACTTCTTTAGGAGTTTGATGATAGTCTTGTTGAAAGCTTCTGCTAATCCGTTAGCTGCTGGATTATATGCGGTAGAAGCAACATTATTGATCCGGTGATCGTCACAGAATCGAGTAAATTTCTGGCTGACGAACTGTGGTCCGTTATCATGAACAATGCGTCGAGGAGCACCAAATCTGTAGATGACGTGGTGCTTAATAAAGCTGATGACATTAGACGTCTTAACTTCAGATAAAGGAATGGCTTCGGCCCATTTGGAGAAGTAATCAGTTATTGCGAGAATGAACCGATGACCTTTAGATGACGGTGGATTGATCCGGCCGACAATGTCCATGCCCCAAGCTTCGAAGGGCCATGATGCTGCCGTCGGATGTAGAAATTCCGAAGGTTGATGTATAAAATCCGCATGGATTTGGCAAGCTTTGTATTTCCTTGCATATTCAATGGCATCTGATACCATAGTTGGCCAATAATAACCTATCCGTCGAATACGGTCTTGAAGTTTTGGCCCAGGTTGATGCGCTCCACAAATTCCATCATGTGCTTCACGAATAACTTGTTGGGCTTCATCACCAGCAATGCACCGAAGGAGTAAACCATCATAAGCTCGACGATATAAGGTCTTTGTTGTATGATTGTAATAGAATCTGAGTGATCATCGTCTGATAGATGCTGCCTCACTCGGATCATCCGGAAGAATATCATATAATACGAGATCTAAGAAAGGAAGTCTCCAATCTTTATCCGTATTCTGATCCTCAGTCGAGTTACTGAAGATGAATTCCATGCTGGAATCGGATGAAGATGACATCGATTTACGACTGAATCCAAATCCTCTTGTTGTGTTGACGTCATGAGATGTTAATTCTTCAATGTCAACTAGAAGTCCTAGAGTCAGGTTATTTTCAAGATAAAATAATTCTCGATTACGAACAACAATCATTTGTTGCCGTCTGATTGGGATAGCCAGCACCGCTGCAAGATTAGCAAGGACATCAACTTCTGTGTTACATGCTCGCCTAACATGTTCAATGAAGAATTCCTTAAATGATGAGGCCATAGATATGGCCGCTCTATGATAAGGAACCAGATCTTGATGGCGAACTTCATAAGTACCCCTGATCTGATTGACAATAAGTTTAGAGTCTCCATACGCCTCCAAATGTTGAATATTCAGATGTTTAGCGAGTTGAAGACCAATAAGTAATGCGTTGTACTCAGCTACATTGTTTGAACACGGCTGATCGAAAGAATAAGCTCTTTGGATGGCAAGACCTTCTGGCGATACAAGAACAATTCCAACTCTAGCGACAATATCGCCATTAGGACCAATTCTTGATGCTCCATCAAAGAATAGACGCCAAGTAGGATCTTCTTCAGCAATTTGATTTGAATCTAGGACTTCATCTGGGATTTCATCATAGAGTTTTGAATTTTCTGGAATTGAGTGAGCAGCCAGAAAATCAGCTAAAGCTTGTCCTTTGACTGATTTCTGAAGAATATAGTGCATGTCATACTGAGAAAGTAGGATTCCCCAGTTAGCCAATCGAGAATTCAAAACACTGGGTTTCTTCATCATGATCCGTATAGGATTGATCCTGGAGATGACATGAATAGTCTGGCCAATGATATAATGACGTGTCTTTTGGACAGCAAACATCAAGGCTAGACATTCTTTTTCAACCGGTGAATATCGAGGTTCAGCTCCGGTCATAGTGCGGCTGAGATAATAAATGGCTTGTTCATGGCCATTTTGATTCTTTTGAGCGAGTAATGCACCCAATGAATGACTCATTGCTCGAGTATAGAGGAGAAACGATATTCCTGAGACGGGAGGTACCAATACTGGAGGGCTCATTAGATATTGTTTTATATCATCGAATACTTTCTGATATTCATCATTCCAGACAAAAGAGACACCTTTCTTCATAAGTTTGTTGAATGGTCTGCAGCGTCCTGATAAATTAGAAATGAATCTCCTGATATAAGCGATTCTTCCTTGAAATCCTCGTAGCTCTTTTAAGGTGCGTGGAGGACGCATCTCTTGGATGGCTTTGATCTTCTCGGGATCCACGTGTATACCTTTAGAGGTAATGACGAAGCCGAGAAATTTACCACTAGAGACGCCTAAGAAGGACTTAGTAGGGTTCATCTTTAATTGATGCTTACGCATTAGATCAAATATAGTCTTCAAATCTTGGATATGATCTTCCTTTTGTCGACTTTTGACTGCAATATCGTCAACATAGCATTCGACTGTTTTTCGCAAATGTTCACAGAATATAGTGCTCATAGCTCGTTGATAAGTTTCTCCTGCATTCTTGAGACCGAATGGCATAACTGTATAACAGTATGTACCAATCGGCGTTCTAAAAAAAGTGTGCTTCTCGTCTTCTGGGGACGTTTTGATCTGATTGTACCCAGAATACCCGTCCATGAATGACATTCGTTCAAATCCACAGGTATTATCAACCATGACATCAGTGATTGGTAGAGGGAATTCGTCTTTAGGACATGCCGCATTGAGATCGCGGAAGTCTATGCATACTCTGATCTTGCCAGTCTTTTTAAGAACAGGAACAATATTAGCCACCCAATCGGGATGTTGTTCCTCTCTAATAAACCCAGAGGTAATGAGTTATTGATTTCAGCTTCAATTGCATCCATGATGTCTGGACGAAATCGTCGCTGTTGTTGTTTGACCGGTTTAGCATTCGGCAAGATGTTGAGTTTGTGAGTTACAATTTGAGGATCAAGCCCTGGCATATCTTTATAACTCCAAGCAAAGACATCGATGTAATCACGAATGAGTTTGATCATGTCTTTCTTATCAGTTTCTGAAAGACTTTCACTGATGAATATTGGTTTGGGAGATCCCTCTTCACCAACATCTATTTGAACAAGTTTATCTTCAGTCGGAGGTTCTTTTTGCTCGAAACGGAACTCCCATTGATTATCTAATCTTTGGGCCCACTGTTCTGATTCAGGTGAAATTTCAAACTCTTCTTCGTCTTTATCACTTTCTTCAGAATGGTCAATAGAAACCATGTTGGAAGACAGAAGGTTGCAATAGAAGTCACTGATACTCGTATCGGAATCCCAAGAAGTGGTACTAGAAGAATCAGATCTCTTATCTTCGTCAGACTCAGGATCTTCATGGATAATATTGATGAAAGGAGTAGGAGCAGTATAACCCAATCCGCATTTCGTCCTTCCATATTTCAAAGGAGGAATCCGGACAGGTATTTTTCTTCCTTTTCCATTATTGAGGCCAGTCCTGAAGTCATAGCCCATATTTTTGATGATGTCTCTAGATTGCTGACTATAACGACGTAGTTGTAATCTTCCAGTCATTTTTGTCATCATCTTCAAGATCAGAAGGATTTTGAGGCCCTTTGTAGAAGAATATTGGAATGTCTCCTGGCTTTCTGCTGGGAACTAGAAAGTATGAAGATTATACAGGTTCTAGAGATACATCTGTATGAACAGTCTGTACAACTCCTATGGTTATTGTGTTCAAGTCATCTAACAGATGTAAATAACTATGAACATAATTACACACATCAACGTACTGCAAAGGTGGAGACTTTTCATTAAATGTAAAAGCAGCAATATTTACATTGGGAGAAGGCTGAGCCTTAGAGATTTTAGCCAAGTCAATGACTAAAGGGGGAGAAGAAGAAGCTTTGTTTCGATTAAGATCGATAACAAATGGCTCAGAAGAGGTGAGCTCCCTTGAAGTTTGAGTAGGAAGAGTAGTCCGCCCTCCAACTGGAATTAGCAGAGTATCTTGTGAAAGTACAGGAACTGTAGTACGCCTACTGACAGGAATGATCAGTGTATTTTGAGTAGATGACTGAGGTAACGGAGAGATCCGTCCACTCACTGGAATGATGAAAGAATCTTCTCCAGAGGGTTTAGGAGATGGTTGCTGAGTAGTTCGACCTTTAACAGGGATTATTAAAGTCTCACTTTGTGCATCTTCTTTCTCCATAGCTTGTATGATCCTTGTATACTCTTCTTTGTACATTCGGAAATCGTTGAAATAAGCTTCAACCCCATGGAAGAGATTTATATCAGCAACTTCTTTTTGTACTCTTCCATTGTTATCAATGTATTTAAAACATTGATGAAGAGTAGAGGGCACCACATTATTTTCATGAAGAAAGGGCCTCCCCAGAAGAAGATTATAGGATCCCGCGATCTCGATCACATAGAAAGTGACTTTAGATCTGAAATCGCCTATCTGAAGCTTCAGATGAATCTTTCCCAAAAGCTCACTTCGGCTTTGATTGAATCCCAAGATAGTAGTAACCGTCTTGGAGAGCTTGTGAAGAGGAATTTTTAGTTCATCTAACAAACTCTTTGGCATTATGCTTATAGCAGACCCTGGGTCAATGAGGATACGATCTATCTTCATCGTATCAATATAACTAGTGTAGTAGAGAGGTCGGTCATGTCGATTATCCTCCAGTAACATGTCGTCTTGTGTAAAGGTGATATTTGGGATAATCTCCAGTACACTGTTGCAATGTAAGCAAGTGGCAGGTTCCGCATCCGGCTTCTTCAATTGTGCAAGACAAGAGTCAGCTTGTAGAAGTGCTTCACTTAACGTCTTCCGAGTCTCTTTGGAAAGACGTAGAAGTTCAAAAAGGGACATTCTAGCTGGAGTATTAGCAAGTTGAGCCAAAATGTCGAAGTTGTAAGGCTTCTGAAGTCCAAGAGGAGAAGACTTCTTGATTGGCTTATCAAACCGAGCCTGTTGTTTGCCTTTCTCCAGGGCCGTAGGCTTGGGAGGAACAGGTTCAGTAGATGATTCTTCTTCAGGAGGAACGTTAGGAACATCTTTAGAATCTGAAGGGATATCAGTAGGATCTTCAGGATTTTTAGAATAATCCTTTAGGTAAGGTTTCCCCGTTCGAGTAGCACTAACAAGTGCTTCTTCTTTGTCTTTTGGCTCTGTGTCAGAGGTAGACCCAAGAGAAGTCATATGACATGACTTGATCTTTCCAGCCTTCTTGGATTTTTGAGAAGAAATCTTTTGAGGAGAAGGCGATTCAAAATCTGTCACTAGATCAGAATGGATCCACATGATTTCCCCTGTTTCCAAAGTGATTGGCACTAATCCTTCAGACTGTGGAGGAGAAAGATTCACTATGTCAAGAGTTGCCTTGGGAATAGGAACAATCCCACTTTCAAGGAGTTGAGGAGGGAAATTTTCAAATTGCATAGAGACGACGTTGGAGGTGACGGTCTTCTCTTTTGGAGTAAGAGAGATAGATCCAGATTTAATCATTTCTTGGATCTTTCCTTTCAATACATAACATGTACGAATTGTGTGACCCAGCATTCTGTGATATGGACAGTATTTAGGATGATCTGTCTTATCAGCTTCATCAGGTTTCTTGATCTCTGGTAATTGTATTTTATTACCTTTCAGCAGACATTCAAAGATACCAAGGACATCGCCGTCATCAAAAGAATATTCTTCTCTGGGGCGAGGTGTTCTTGATTGTTGAGTTGTAGAGGCAGGAGTTTGAACATTTGATGCATCTTTGCTCTGAAGATTAACTTCAAGAGTTTCTTTTCCTTTGCGAACATTATTTTTATTGTTAGCACCTTGTCCTGTTTCTTTAGGAGTCATCTGCACTCCTAAACCTTTGAAGGTTTCAGCACTGATTTCTGCAGCTTTGGCACTGACTATGAAGGAAGGCCAATCTTGAAATTGAGTGGACCCTGTCCACATACTGATGATTGGCAACAAGTTTGATTTGCACGTGTCAATGGTGACAGCATCAGGAGTTCCAAGAGGCATCTTCAGAGCTTCTCTTCGAAACCGTTCAATGTATTCCTCTGTAGATTCATTATTTTTCTGCTTGATTCTAATAAGAGCAGACATAGTCATGTCATTAAGCCCTTCATAGAACCTTTCAAGAAACATCTGTTTGAAACCAGCAAATGAAGTAATACTCCCATCAGGGAGACTTCTATACCATTCATAAGCTGTTCCCTTGAGACATCCAATAAATACCCGAGTAAGGAGGGCATCACTTGGTTGTAGTTGATCAGTCATCACTTCAAAGTGATTGATAAACTGACTTGGAGAAGTGGTTCCATCATAGAATGAGATAGTAGGAGGCTTGTATTTAGGAGGATATGATACTTGCTTCCATTCTATCGGATAAGGCTGCTTGATGCCTAACCTTTGTAAACCATCCTTCTGTTTGAATGCCTCGAATTGAGTTTTGAGATTCTTCAATTCTTCAGAGACAACTCCCGAAGATTGTGGAGTTGTGGCTTGTAGAGAATAGTTGGGAGGAGGAACAGCATTGTAAGCACTACCCCCAGCTCCAGAGAGACTAGGATTTGGTTGAGCTGGTCCAGGAGTATTGGATTGTACTGCTGGAGGAACTTATATTGGACTTATATCAGTATCAACTGGTATGGCATCTGATACAGTCTGTCGATTTTGCAACTGAGCTGTCATGAGTTCATACATCGACTTTATTGTGTCAGTCATAGACTTCATTTGCTGTTCCAAAGAAGCAATTCTTTGATCTTGAGGAGTCAAGGAAGAAGAAGGTTCATCAGTATTCCCATCAACTATGTAAGTCGTGACTGTATGAGGGATTATTGATGAACTAGTGGATGTTGTATACTCTGAATCATTGCTTCGTGTATCAAAGTCAACTATAGGAGAATTACCCCCAGTAGGAAGAGGTGGGAAGTTAGATTCTCCAAAAAATTTAGAATCAATTTCAGGGATCAAATTTCTTTGACTAGAAGCCAGGACTCTTGCTCTGGTGTTTCTATATACTCCATCTGGACTATCAACTCTACCCCCGGTGTCCCGAGAAGTCATATTGACAGAGGCAAACAAAGGCTCATCTTCATCAGGCATAGGTTCATACTGAATCCTATTGAAGACAGACTGTCGTTTTTTTTGACATCTGCATTGCATTGTGACTCTTGGCTGGAAGTCACATTCATGATCACCATAGTCTTGAACTGTTGATTGACATCTGTACTGAATTATGACTCTTGGATAGAAGTCACATTCAGCATGTTCCTTTGATATAGAATTACTCCTTCTCTTCTGTTGAAGATATTCCCGTAAATCTGTTTGTGAAGATTGAGGAGTATACTTCCTGTTCTTGGGTCTTGATGGCTCTTGATTATACAAAGAGTGATTAATGTGAGCCACATAATTTTTTGCATACTCTGTATCTGGATCTTTTATCTTCATATCTAATTGGTATGGTTTCTTAACACCAGAAGTGCTGAGTTTTGTTCTTAAATCAGTGGAAGGTAACACATTAATTTTGGAAACATGGAGTTTTTCTTCTATTGATCTGGATATTTGCAGAGAAGGAAGAGTTAAACCACTCCCTTGATTAGGAGTTGGTAACAGACCCTCTTTAATGGACAGATTCTGTGTCCAATTTGAAGAAATCAAAGAAGAAGACATTAAGGAATGTTTCTTCTTAGACTCATTCAGATTTTGAGACATAGAATGTCCAGAAGGAAGAGTAGTCAAAAGACCATCTCCTTTCCTTTGACTAACAAAAGTATCAGTCAAAGCTGTTCCTGAAGTAAAAACTACAGGAGCAGAAGAAACAACTAAAGAGTTATTCCTTTTCGAAGGGACTTTGTGTGGAAGACCACCCCAAGTTCTAGTAGAACTCGGTGAAGAAGAAGAGATAACTAAGGAGCTATTCTTCTCTGATGAAATACACGCTGAAACAGATTTGGCTAAAGAACCAAAGCTGTTAGCGTGACTTTTGATTTTAGAATTACACGCTGGAACAGATTTGGCTAAGGAGCCAGTACTGTCAGCGTGACTTTTGAATGTGGGATTGCACACTGGAATAGATTTGGCTAAGGAGCCAGTACTATCAGCGTGACTTTTAGAGTTGAATTTGCACACTGGAACAGATTCGGCTAAGGAGCCAGTACTGTCAGCGTGACTTTTAGAGTTGAATTTGCACGCTGGAACAGATTCGGCTAAGGAGCCAGTACTGTCAGCGTGACTTTTAGAGTTGAATTTGCACGCTGGAACAGATTCGGCTAAGGAGCCAGTACTGTCAGCGTGACTTTTAGTTACTGTCATCTTCGAGCGCACAAAAGTGTGCGTGCTTGCAGTGGAGTTCTTGCCAGTGTTAGGAGTAGACACTGTGGCAGAGACTTCACTATTGACTGCCAACTGATTCTTAGGGACATAGACAGAGTGTCCCTTCGACTTGGCAGTGATGATGGAGGCTGGAGTGGGCTTGCCACCCTTAGCCCGCTGTATTTCTTCATAGGCGAGTTGATCGAATTTGATCGTCATCACCTTCTTCGTCGACCCGATTGACGAAGTGTCGCATTGAGTTGTTACCATCTCAGAAGAGGAGATGGTTTTCCCCAGCAAAGTCGCCAATTTGTTTTCCATAAAGAAATTCTCTTTATTTGTTGTGTTTCTGGGAAAATTACAACTGTAGGAATCCGATCTAGAAGACGATCGCTTTATCCCTTGGACTATGCGAAGAAGAAAAGCTCTCAAAATTTTGACAGTAGATATCAATGTATCTGTACAATGAATGAGAAAAACAGAACTCTATTTATAGAGTCAAAAAAAAGTAACTGAAAAGATAACTACCTCACCACTGGTGCACTTGAAAAGTCACGCAGACTCTAAATACACGCAGGGTTAGTAAGTAGTTACTGGACGTGGCCCGTAACTGTTGGACACATGGCATCAGTGCATGGGTCGTGTGCAAGTTACTGGGCACGCGAGAGAGAGATCGGTGGCATGGCTGCCACGTACTCCAGTTGAAATAAAATCCACGCTGACTTGCTGAAGGCAAAAATCCACGCAGATTCGTTGACGCAGACTCGTTGAAGGCGAAATCCACGCAAGCTTTGAAGGAGAATACTTCAGAATTCACGCAGGCTTTGAGAAGAATAACTCAAAAGTCACGCAATGTTTTGAGGAAGGAGAAGGTTCAGAATCCACGGAAACCGCCAGCTGTCTTGATTTGGCACGCTTCGTCTGACACAAAATCTCTGACATTGATTATATTGTCAGCCGCATTAAATGAAGATAAGACCCAAAGTCACGCCAACTTGGTGAAGAGTGAGTCTTGCTAAGGAAGATTGCAAAAGACGGCTGTGATCTCTCGAGTTCTGTGCATACGTGGCATACGAGGAGACGTTTCTCGACTGTTGTGTTGTCAGTCATTATGATTCTGACGTATGGCTGAGCTGTCTCTGCGTAACTTCTAAAGGAGATGGCCAGGCAGAACTTAGCGTATCTTTTGTGCTGCTTCTCGGATCACTCTGCGTGACTTGTTCTGATCAACTCAGCGTGACTTCATTTTTGAGGCCTACACGTACATAATAGTTTCATTAACTTAATTTTATGTCATATATCTATTCTCAACATATCCTTTCAATTTAATATTCTGTGATTTACTTAGATCAACAGATTCCTACCTAAAGCACAATATGATACTATATCACCCAATTTATATCTTTCCAGTAAGAATTTCCTCAAAAATCGAACGTAATCGTTACAGCTACTAACTTAAAAAACCCTTATCTAACCATAAAAATAATATTATCCAATTAATTATCAAGGACAAATATCCTCGAGTTCTTAATATAGGCACTTATAAAACTATGGGTTTGTGGCTGATCCTAAATATCTAAATGTATATCCCCATATGGCATTCGTTAATTGATGGAATCACTACGATCAGACAACCCATCCTATTGTACTATATCTAATCCAAGTTATATCTAACTTAGGTTAATGGGTAGAGGGTTGATCAATTGGTTCTAGATTCTTTGTGTTAGGGGGAATCTTTTTGTTAAAGTCTAAACTACTACTCCACTGTAGTCTCATGATCTATGGGAAGTATCTATCCTAACCCTTCATATTTATAGGTAAATATATCTTCTGATGCAATCCATCAATCATTGGCGTCTTTCATCTGCCAAGGTCGAGGGAACCACCATACATGAGTGTTCCTCGCTTCAAAATAGGGAGGGATGAGAAATAATGATAGTGGTGCCAAAGGCGATAATAGAATCCAAGGAAAGTTTTCAAAGCATTTGTGGATTTAGATCCTAAACATATTTGATCCTAACACATGCTCCCTCGGTATAATAAAACAACTAAATAATATGATCTCGAACTGCATAGGCCACCACAAAATCATGTCACGCCTGGCCTTTGGTATTCTGCTTTCACTTGGTGACAAGCCAAACACTATGACACAAAAGTCCTCAATTTATGCTATCCATCCTACGATTACATCGGGCTCTGCTCGGCCGTTGAGATTAGGCGGGTTCATCTTGCGAAATTCGGTCGCTTTGAACAAAGACGAAGAGTTCATCGTTGGTGGTTAGACTTCTTCTTGGACTTCTTCCCTCCCTTCGGATGTCGCAATCATTGCGTTGGTGTTGGCCGCCATAATGCTCACGATCCATATTAGGACATCCATTTGCTTCTCTTGCGCACCAAATTGGGCTTGGATATGCACCGGAAGCTGTTGTTGTTGCACCTCCATCAAGCGCATCATTCTATCCGTCTTAGTTTTGCTAGGTCTAGCAGCCTCTAAACTAGCCGAACAATTCATAACGTTCTTTGTCACGGCAAGATTACCTTTCTTAGTCTTCTTCTACAAAATAGAATAAATCTATTAGTATTCTCAAAATATCTACGGTCTTACCTGTATGGAACTATTATTTCACGCAGCACATGTTGCAAGCATTTAATAGAGTAATCGCAACCAACATCCAAAAGAAATATTTTTGAAAATTCGATGAATTGAATCGTGCTCTGATACCAACTTGTCACGTCCCGGATTCGACAAACCGTTCGTCCTCGCATCGACTTTTGCCGAATCGATCATTCTCGCTAGGACGTGATGTCGTACGAGTTTGGAGTTGCACTCGTACAAGGCAAGAAAATTACATTTGATAATTCTTTTGAAACATCAAGTTGAAACTTCATAAATTACAGAGAATTGAACATGCTGTATAGGAAGATAGAAATATGCTTTTCATTGATAGCTTGCAATGAAGTACAAGTCATAATTACATTAGATATGCCGTTGCGGCTATATTTGATTGAATAAATATAACTCCTTTTCTCGAAAATTTATGAAAATATTTTTATTATTTATTTGATTTAAAGGGGTGATTTTTAGATTTTTATAAGTAATTATTTAGTTAATTATTATGGTAGATGATTTTAGCCATGGTAGAATTTTGAATGACAAGACGGCTAGGAATCATGGCACGAATAGTGCAGTGGCGTGCTTTGACTAGTATTTTAGCCATGGTAAGGGAGACCTGTCCATAAGTGTGTTCTAATTAGGAAAATCATGCCAAGTTGTGACTTAAACCCTACCGGTAAATTATTTATTTATTAATTAGAATATTAACTTTTAGGTGACCAGGTTGTACTAATTTGGTTCGAACTGGGCCCGAACCGAATCTAAGCCTATGTAGGCATGTAGTGAGACTAAGAATGGCCATGTAGACATATTTTATGTGAGTACAAATATTTCTTATTTATTTTAGGAATTGAAGACTAAGTTCTAAATATTTATTATATGTAAATTATAGGTAATATTAAATAGTATTTTAGATTATTGTACGATTATTGGACCTGTTAAATTAGAGGTATAATGTGACACCCTATACTAAACCTTCTTATTGGTTATTTTAGTTTTTTAGTGTTATTATGATTATGATTATGATTATGATTATTATTATTATTATTATCATCATTATTAATATTAATATTATTAAGCTTAAATAATACCTCTATTATTCGTATTTTTATAATCCATTGTCAAGTAAATTATATACATATACATATTTTTACCATGAACAAGGAAAATATTATTAGGATTTTCTTTGGTTTATTAAATATTTATTCATATATATATATATATTTTATATATATATATATATATATATATATATATATATATCAGAGGATCGCGTGCGCAACCCTAGCGCCGCGATTGTGACTTCTACAATTCCCCCACCGCCAGCCGATCCCGGCTTGGCCGCTGGCCAAGCCGGCGCCATGGCCGCGACTAAATCCTTCGCGGAAGCGGTCGCAGGCCGAGCGGCTGCTCCTTCAAGACTTGTCGCTCGTGTGGTTACTTCGTTTAAAGGAGCGCCATCGATTTCTTTTTCTGCTGAAGAGGAAGAAACCCTAGCGGCTCCGTTGAAATTTGCTCTCATAGGTAAATTCTCGCATAATAAACCTCCGATAGAGGTTGTGCGTAAGGTCCTTCAAGGGTTTGAATTTAAAGGATCGATCAAGGCGGGTGTCATCGATCGTAAGCATATTCTAATTCGTCCGACGACGGAGGAAGATTATTTGAGACTTAGATCCAAGGAGATATGGTTCATTGCTCGTGCCCCGATGCGGATCTTCAAATGGGATCCTGATTTTTCTCCAGCAGTCGAATCGGCCTTAATGCCCGTGTGGGTTAACCTCCCTGACCTACCGCACCATCTATATGCAAAGGAGGCTCTCTTCGCGATCACGTCGGCGATTGGGTCTCCCCTGAAGATTGATCGTGCTACAGAAGATTTGGCTCGTCCAAGTATGGCTAGGGTTTACGTGGAAGTTGATGCGGGGAAGCCTTTGCAGAGACGAATTAGGATAAACTTAGCGAAGGGAAGGAGTTTTTGGCAGAATATGGAGTACGAAAACACTCCATATATTGTGTCCATTGCTTTCATCAAGGCCACACCATGGACTCATGCAAGATGAAGAACAAAGGGAAAGTTGCTATTCAAGAGGAGGAAATTGCACCACCCGCAAAACCTAATACGACATCTCGTAACAAACAGTTGCCTGTTTCATCAGATTTAATTAGAGTGGAGGGCACTAATTTATTGGAAGGAGAGCCAAATGTTGCAACTGCATCAACTCAGCCTGAACAACCTCTGCCGCCATCGTTCATCCCCCACAGAGCCATTACTAACGATCCGAGTGGGCCACTATATGCTGATGTCAATAACTCAACAGGAGTGGAAACTAATGATGCCAATGTCACCTCACAGCCGGATCAAACCGTGCCGCCATCTTCCGACCCCCAAGGAGTCATTATAACTGCGCCAAGTGGACCAATCGAGAAAGCCCAAACAGAATCTAGCCAAGAAGTGCATGAATGTGTGGAGATTAATTGTGACAAGATGGTGGTTCCAGACTCCGATCAGGCCACCACGATCGATAATTTGTCTGGTCAGGGTGAGATGGAGGAAGGAGAGTTCCGGGGTCTTCACAGTAATTGGGCAGACATAGTGGAGGAGGAAGAACTGTGTACCAGAGAAGGGGAGGCTGGTTCCATCGCCGGGTCTGACCATGAAGACACTGAGGACGACATTGTCGCACAAGACTTGCGTAGAGAGGCTGAGCCGAGCGAGGTGCAGGCACTTTCAGGACTCGAACAAAAGCGCAAAAAGGGACAGAAACAGGTGGCGCCATCGGATCGAATCACACGCTCGGCTGCAAGCAAGGCTAAAGCTGGTACCTCCCAAAACATTAATGTATAATTTCCTAATTTGGAATGTTAGGGGTATTGCAAATTCGATGACTTTTAAAAGACTTAAGACTCTGATTAGAGCTCATAAAGTCTCAGTAGTTGCTATCATTGAACCCAAAGTCGATAGGGATCAGCTCCTTCGTTATCGGATTAAGTTGGGGTTCTCTCATGCTGTTTCTAATTCCAAAGGCAATATATGGGTTTTGGCAAAAGACACTTGTGAGTTAGTGTTGGTAGACGAATTTGAGCAGGCTGTCTCGGTGAGGCTTGTGGATCC
This sequence comes from Iris pallida, assembly GCA_029216955.1. Lineage (NCBI taxonomy): Eukaryota > Viridiplantae > Streptophyta > Magnoliopsida > Asparagales > Iridaceae > Iris > Iris pallida. The sequence goes on along the minus strand of JANAVB010004599.1, from coordinate 23,375,026 downwards.
GATCCTACCGGTGGAGACTTTGGTCTCTGTGGTGCATGGTGATAACAAGAAGGAGGGTCGTAGGCTTCTTTGGGACAAATTGTTGCATCTGCAGGGGGTTTGTCAGTTGCCTTGGATAGTGGGGGGTGATTTCAATGCGGTTATGCGAGCGGAGGAGAAATTGGGTGGCAGGCGTGCGGAGTTGGCATCTATGCAAGAGTTTGCCAATTTTCAATTATCTGCTAGAGTTTCTGAATTGCCTTATTCGGGTAGTTCATTTACTTGGGTTAAGTCTGACAAGTCGGATCGACGCGCCTCGCGTCTTGATAGGGTGCTTTTAGATAGGACATGGCATCAACTGGCGCCATGCTCTGTTGAAGACCATCTGAATCGAGCAGAGTCCGATCACTCGCCCATTCTACTTCGGCTTCTGTCTCAAAACAAAGGAATTCGAAAGCCTTTTCGCTTTTTGGATTTCTGGACCAAGCATGAGGATTACTTACAGCTGATTAATGAGGCGTGGAATTCGGTGGACCATCATCATGGGATCACTAAGGTTGTTCTCCGGATGGAAGCGTGTCGTACGGCCTTGTCGAGGTGGAGTAGGGCTACTTTCGGGGACCTGTTTCAGGCAGTCAAGGATGCAGAAGACAGGGTTCTAGCAGCAGAATTGAAGGTTGAAAATGATGGTACAGAGGAGAACAGAGTTGCTCTTGCCCGGGAGACAGCTGCTCTTAAGCAACGTGTTCGTATAGAGGAGGATTTCTGGTGTCAAAAATCTAGAATGAAGTGGGATCTCGAGGGTGACAAGAATACGGCGTACTTTTACGAATGTGTGAATTATAAGAAGAAGGCTCTGCGTATTCACTCGATCACCACTCCGTCGGAGGAAGTTTTGTCAGATAAATCCCATATTCAAGCTCATGCAGTGGAGTACTTCTCGGCTCTGTTTCAACAGGGGGATATCAGTAAAGATGATGATCTTCTCTCCGTTATTCCCAGTTTGGTTGCAGATGATGAGAATGATGGTCTTATAGCTCTTCCTTCCAATAAAGAGCTCTTCGATACTATTAAATCTTTGGATTTGAATAGCGCTTCTAGACCCGATGGTTTCAGTGTTAGATTCTTCTTGTCCAGTTGGGAGATCATTGGGAATGACATCATCGAGGCTGTGGGTATGTTTTTTGATGGTTTCTCGCTTCCTCGTGCTATTTCGAACACCTCCTTGGTTTTGATACCTAAGATTAAACAACCGAAATATTTGTTAGATTATAGACCCATCAGTCTCTGTTCTGTTCTCAACAAGATTATCTCGAAAACTCTTGCTTTGAGATTGGCCCCGATTCTTCCTAGACTGATCTCTCCTGAACAGAGCGGGTTTGTTAAAGGGCGCGAAATTGTGGATAACATCATCCTGGCTCAAGAAATTGTAGCTAAGATGAATAAGAAGCATTGGGGTGGTAATATTGCGATCAAGTTGGATATGATGAAGGCATACGACCGTGTGGACTGGAGGTTCCTTCTCAAAGTTTTGCGTAGGTTTGGTTTTCATAACAAATGGGTGGATATGATTCTCAGGTTGCAGAATAACGTTTGGTTCTCTCCATTGATTAATGGGGAAGCTGCGGGTTATTTCCAGGCATTTAGAGGAGTACGTCAGGGTGACCCCTTATCCCCTGCTCTGTTCATCTTAGCTACCGAGGCTCTCTCTCGGAATTTAAAACTTTTGACTTCTACTGATGGGTTTACCCCGTTTATTTCACCAAGAGGTTGCATGCCTATTACACATCTATCATATGCTGATGATGTGTTGTTGTTCTCAGCAGGTGATCTACGCTCTTTATTTCTGATTCAGGAGATCCTTCATAGATATGAGGATGCGTCGGGTCAGAAGCTTAATGTGGCCAAGACTAAACTGTATGTTTCAGAGAAGACTCCCTCGGATCGGATTGCTGAGCTCAGAGGTCGCACTGGTTTTGATGTTGGTTCTCCTCCATTCACTTATCTTGGATGCCCGATGGCAGCTGGCCTTCGGAATGCGGCGATGTATGAAGATTTGTTATGTAGAATCAGATCAAGGATAGAAGGTTGGCATAATAAGATCTTATCGCCTGGAGGTAAGTTAGTTCTTCTGAAATCTGTTCTAACTTCAATACCTGTTTACACTCTAGCTGCGTGTGATCCACCAGTGTCTGTGTTGAATCGTATTGAGGCTATGTTTAGTTCATTTTTCTGGGGCTCAAGCAACAGGGCGCCTAAGAGGAAATGGCTAGGTTGGGATTATATTGCCCGTACTAAATCAGAGGGAGGCTTGGGGATTAAACAATTGGCAGACATCATGAAGGCATTTTCAGTAAAGCTTTGGTGGAAATTTAGGACTCAGGAGAGTCTTTGGATTCAATATTTCAAGTTGAAATACTGTTCCCTGGCTAGCCCTTTCGAGGTGCAGGTAACGTCGAATTCGTCCCATGTGTGGAAGCGATTGTTGGCAGGAAGAGAAATGGCAGAACATTATATCATTGAAGATGAGATGGGGTTGCATTGGCGTCGAGTGATGGGTCGGTTTACGTTAGCATCGGCGTGGGATATTTCTCGCACTCGAGGGCCTGTTATCCCATCTTTTGTTCATATATGGAGTACTTGTATCCCATATAAATGGTCAGTGTTGATGTGGTGGTTGTTGCTTGACAAGCTTCCAACGGATGATCAGATTATGCATATGGGTTTTAGTATGGCTTCTAAATGCCATTGTTGCATACTGAGCTCGGTTGAATCTATAGAGCATATATTTCATGATGGAGAGTTGGCCAGAGGGATATGGAGATCTATGCAATTTGAAGTTCAGATCAGAGGTCGGAGTATGTCTTTGATTCACCGATTGCATAACTGGTGGCGCGGGAGGAATCTTCACAAGCGGCAGATCTATGTAGGAGCAATCATTTGGGTTTTGTGGAAAAACCATAATAAATAGAGGTACGAAAATTACAGTTTTTCGGAAGATCAGTTGCTTACGGAGATTAGAAGACAGTTTGCCAAAGCTACGATCAAGGGTTCTCATCAGTAGGATGTTTTTTATTTTTCATCTTTGTACTCGCACTTTTTTCTTTTTGAATAAAATGATGTTCATTAAAATATATATATATATATATATATGTATATATATATATATATATATATATATATATATATATATATATATATATATATATATATATATAAGGAAAAGCAAAAAGAAAAGGAAAACAAATAAGTGAAGGGAGCAGCAGCAGATCCCAGCCTAGCCGGGCCAAGAGGCCACAAGCCCAACCGAAGTCTTCCCCCCCGACCCCTGTGAAACCAAATCAAAACCGTATATATATATATATATATATATATATATATATATATATATATATATATATATATATATATATATATATATATATATAGAACGGGCTCTAAAGCCACCTCCGAACCTCCTCGAACAGCCTGGTGCGCCACCCTGACCCTGCGCGCGCCGCTACAGTGGCTGTTGGCCGGCGACAGAGTCATCGCGTGCATCGGAGATGACAGCAGTCCGCGTCAGCAGCAACCCTGCGAAGCCAACTTCGCGGCGGGTTTCCGCAACGCATGGTCGATCGTTTAACGATCTACCATTTCATGTAAGAGCACAAGATATATGTCTTGAGGTCCCTTCGATTAGCTTGTAGTTTGTAGCCTCTGATCACTCGAAAGATCGATGCGAAGATGGAGAAAAACTTGTTCAAAAAAAAACATAGTTACAACTGTCCAGACCTTGTTTAGGAAGGTGAATAATCGCTGCTCCATCAAGTAATTTAGAAAACCAACTGAATAGGTTTAAAGACAATATAAGCAGGATTAAAACCCAACTTTTAGATTGAATTTTTGTTCTTTATACAGTACGAAAACACCCTGTGAAAATTAAGAAAACCCTAATAAAAATGTTTTCAAAAATTATAAAATTCTTCGATACGACGTACGTCCCACCAATTCGGACGACGTGGTCGCGAACCGAAAGCATCGAAAGGTTCGTATCGACTTCGTGGACGTGTGGGCTTTGACTAAATTCAAATTGGTTGCATATGTGCGACGAATTTGATGCGTATCCGTTGAAATTCACCGTATCGGCCTCTGTGCAAATTTTCTAATTACTTCGTGCACGTTCGTCAGATCGAAACGAAACTTGTGCCAATAGGACCATATCGTTTTTATGGTCCTGTATGCCAAGTTTTGTCCGATTCTGAGACAGTGGATCGGATCGCCGTTTTACGAGTCCCACGATCCGACTCAACGGGCGATTTTGTGCACGGCCCGTCAGAATCCAACTTTGGACATACGGTTGGGTTCATATCGAAAAACCAGACTTGTAGACATATAGTTTGACAACTTTAGAGACCATTGACTCTGGCACGCTTTTCGGTGCAAAGTGGGTCCAACGGCAGACACCATTTTGACCCAAAATTACTGTTTTGATCCTGTATCCAGAATTAGACTTAAGGACAGGCTATCTTAGCTAATTTGACTAATCTGGAAATGTTGGTAACATCTATTACGGTTTCTGGAGGCAGTTATGAGACTTGGACTTTCTGACTTGTTGATTGGCAATATATTGTTGGTTTTCCGTGCAGCCCTCAGGCAAGTATACCTTGTCGAACATATACAGTATTTACATTATTTTTCTCTTTCTCTATTGTATTTCCTTTTCATATTGTCACATGATTTTCCTATTTTGATTGGTTTGTCCTTGATTGTTTTACTTGTTTATTGATTTACGTGCACGTATAGGATATTCAACATTGCTTGATTATTTGTCTTTTCGTGTTACCTTGTCTCGTGATTGAGTTGTCAGTTTCTATATCTTGTTCTTGAATTGACCATTCTTGACTGGGAGTATCTTGCATTGTACTACAGTTGAGATATACTATAGATTGGGAGTATCTTACATTGTACTACGACCTATAGCCGATTCTTTTATCTTGATATTGTTTGATTGACTTGACTTGAAACATACTATAGATTGGGAGTGTCTTGCATTATACTATGACCTATAGCATATATTGATTGATTTATTGACTTGATTTACGATACTTTGAATTGGGAGTATCTTGCATTGTACTACGATTTATAGGAGTCTGCTTGACCTTGTATCTTTTAGGAGAGGAGATCGATACTAGAATTAGCTAATCTCGACTGAGAGTATCCTGCTTTGTACGTCAATTGAAATACTATAGATTGGGAGTGTTTTGCATTGTACTACAAGCTATAGGAGTTCTGATTGATAGTTTGCCAAGTCTAGTATTACATTTTCACACGACTTGTCGTCCTTAGATGTTCTTCTTACATTGTTCTTATCCACTATACATGTTATTGATTTACTATCTTTCTCGTGCTTTTATGATATATCCTGCTTATCAGCTTAGCTTTATAGACTCATATTATTCTTGGAGTCTAATCGGACATATATGCTAGTGGGCTGCAGACCATGACCCATACTTGTTCATTCTTGTCTTATATATTCTTGTGGATTGAGATACACTGTAGATTACCATATTAGCCATAATACCATGATCTTGACAGCTTATACGTACTCGAGTCGGGCTGAAGTTCGCTCGATACGTAGCTGGCTTGCTCACGCTCTCACATCCTGAAAAGCGGGTGCGGGTCATGACAAGTTTTTGTGGTGGCCCATGTAGGTCAGAGCATATCGTATTGGTTACATAACTATACTGATACGAGTCTACGAATTTGACTAAATCCTTAGAAATCTTAATCCACACTGCCTTGAAAATTCTCCTAGAAATTCTCTACGTCCTTGAAAACTCCATATTTCCTCTCGATTATACTTCCTTATTTTTCGTACCTTTGATTTTTGTCTCCTTCTATTTCGGGGTGACAAACGATCGTGCTGTCTAGAATCTATCAGAAATTCTTAAGTTATAGTATAATATTGCTTGATTATTGAATAATTGGTTGTTTATAGATATGGGAGATTATAGATGCCATATGGCCTAGATATCTTTCGGCAGGATTGTTAGCAACTAGTTAGAAGATTATAAGATTTTAGTGACCATATTTTGAGGAGTAGTGTGACCAAAGGTGGGTAGAAGTCCTCAATTATTCGGAGTTATAAAATGGCTAGAGAAGGTTATAAAATATTTTTGAGAAATTAAATTTGAGGAGATTAAGGTAATAGTAGACTTTGAATTTTAAGGAATATTTATGAATTAGAATTTCGAGGACAAAATTATTTTTAAGGTGGGTAGATTTGTAACTCCTCTTCCCAAAAATTTATAAAAATATTTTTATTATTTATTTGATTTAAAGGGGTGATTTTTAGATTTTTATAAATAATTATTTAGTTAATTATTACGGTAGATGATTTTAGCCATGGTGGAATTTTGAATGACAAGACGGCTAGGAATAATGGCACGAATAGTGCAGTGGCGTGCTTTGACTAGTATTTTAGCTATGGTAAGGGAGACCTGTCCATAAGTGTGTTCTAACTAGAAAAACCAGGCCAAGTTGCGACTTAAACCCTACCGGTGAATTATTTATTTATTAATTTGAATATTGACTTTTAGGTGACCAGGTTGTACTAATTTGGTCCGAATTGGGCCCGAACCGAATCCAAGCCTATGTAGGCATGTAGTGAGACAAAGGACAACCATGTAGACATATTTTATGTGAGTACAAATATTTCTTATTTATTTTAGGAATTGACGACTAAGTTCTAAATATTTATTATATGTAAATTACAGGTAATATTAAATAGTATTTTAGATTATTGTACGATTATTGGACCAGTTAAATTAGAGGTATAATGTGACACCCTATACTAAACCTTCTTATTGTTTATTTTAGTTTGTTAGTGTTATTATGATTATTATTATTATTATTATTATGATTATTATTATTATTATTATTACTATTATATTATTATTATTATTATTATTATTATTATCATTATTATTAATATTATTATGCTTAAATAATACCTTTATTATTCGTATTTTTATAATCCATTGTCAAGTAAATTATATACATATACATATTTTTACCATGCACAAGAAAAATATTATTAAGATTTTCTTTGGTTTATTAAATATTTATTCATATATATATGGATATGTATATGTATATGTGTGTGTGTGTATATATATATATATATATATATATATATATATATATATATATATATATATATATATAAGGAAAAGCAAAAGAAAAAGGAAAACAAATAAGTGAAGGGAGCAGCAGCAGATCCCAGCCTAGCCGGGCCAAGAGGCCACAAGCCCAACCGAAGTCTTCCCCCCCGACCCCTGTGAAACCAAATCAAAACCGTATATATATATATATATATATATAGGTATAGAACGAGAGAGGGAGATCTCATAAACCCTAAACTCTAAAGCCGCCTCCGAACCTCCTCGAACATCCTGGTGCGCCACCCTGACACTACGCGCGCCGCTACGGTGGCCATTGGCCGACGACAGAGCCGCCGTACGTACCGGAGATGACAGCAGTCCGTGTCAGCAGCAGCCCTACGAAGCCAACTTCGCAGCGGGTTTTCGCAACTCATGGTCGATTGTTTAACGATCTACCACTTCAGGTAAGAGCATAACATATATGTGTCGAGGTCCCTTTGAATAGCTTGTAGTTTGTAGCCTCTGATCGCTCGAAAGATCGATGCAAAAATGGAGAAAAACTTGTTCGAAAAAAATAGAGTTACAACTGTCCAGACCCTGTTTAGGAAGGCGAATAATCGCTGCTCCATCAAGTAATTTAGAAAACAACCTGAATAGTTTTAAAGACAATATAAGCAGGATTAAAACCCAACTTTTAGATTGAATTTTCGTTCTTTATACATTACGAAAACCCTCTGTGAAAATCGAGAAAAACCTAATAAAACTGTTTTCAAAAATTATAAAATTCTTCGATACGACGTGTGTCCCATCAATCCGGACAACGTGGTCACGAACCGAAAGCATCAAAAGGTGCGTATCGGCTTTGTGGATGTGTGGGCTTCGAACGAATTCAAATTGGTTGCGTGTGCACGATGAATTTGATGCGTATCCATCAAAATTTACCGTAGCGTCCTCTGGGCAAATTTCTCAATTACTTCGTGCACGTTCGTCAGATCGAGATAAAACATGCGCCAACAGGACCATGTCATTTTTTTGTTTCTGTATGCCAACTTTGGTCCGATTCTGAGATAGTGGATCGGATTGCCGTTTTACGGGCCCCACGATCCGACTCAACGGAAGATTTTGTGCACGGCCCACCGGAATCCAACTTTCGACAAACGGTTGGGTTTGTATCAGAAAATCAGACCTGTAGACATGTAGTTAGACGACTTTAGAGATCATTGACTCTGGCACACTTTTCGGTGCAAAGCTGGTCCACGACGGACACCATTTTGACCTAAAATTACCATTTTGCCCCTGTGTCCAGAATTAGACTTAAGGACGGGCTATCCTAGCTAATTTGACTAATCTGGAAACATTGGTAACATCTATTATAGCTTCTGGAGGCAGTTGTAAGACTTGGACTTTCTGACTTGTTGATTGGCGATATATTGTTGGTTTTCCGTGCAACCCTCAGTCAAGTATACCTTGTCGAACATGTACAGTATTTACATTATTTTTCTCTTTTTCTATTGTATTTACTTTCCATATTTTCACATGATTTTCATATTGTGATTGGTTTGTCTTTGATTGTTTTACTTGTTTCTAGATTTACGTGCACGTATAGGATAATCGATATTACTTGATTATTGGTCTTTTCGTGTTACCTTATCTCGTGATTGAGTTTTCAGTTTCTATATCTTGTTCTTGAATTGAACATTCTTGACTGGAAGTATCTTGTATTGTACTACAGTTGAGATATACTATAGATTGAGAGTATCTTACATTGTACTATGACCTATAGCCGATTCTTTTATCTTGATATTGCTTGATTGACTTGACTTGAGACATACTATAGATTGGGAGTATCTTGCATTGTACTACGACCTATAGCATATATTGATTGATTGATTGACTTGATTTGCGACACTATGAATTGGGAGTATCTTGCATTGTACTACGATTTATAGGAGTCTGCTTGACCTTGTATCCTTTAGGAGAGGAGATCGATACTAGAATTGGCTAATCTCGACTGAGAGTATCCTGATTTGTACGTCAATTGAAACACTATAGATTAGGAGTGTTTCATATTGTACTACAAGCTATAGGAGTTCTGATTGATAGTTAGCCAAGTCTAGTATTACATTTCCACACGACTCCTCATACTTAGATGTTCTTCTTATAGTGTTCTTATCCTCTATACATGTTATTTACTGTCATATTAGTAGGCATGTTTTATGTATCTTGCTAGTCCTCTGAGGACCTGATGATCCCTTCAGGTAGCTGATTGTACGGAGTTAGTTAGCTGAGCATGTTGTAGTTGACTTCAATTGCATGATTCATGTATTTTGTTAGTGTTATTGATTTACTATCTTTCTCGTACTTTTTTGATATATCCTGCTTATCAGCTTAGCTTTATAGACTCATTTTATTCTTGGAGTCTAATCGAACATATATGCTAGTGGGCTGAAGACCATGACCCGTACTTGTTCATTCTTGTCTTATATATTCTTGTGGATCACTACTAAAATCTGCTCATATAGCGACGTATATTAGCGACGGATGCTTGTGGCGTCGCCAAACATTGAAATATAGCGACGCCACGAAGGAAACGTCGTAAAACGTCGCTGACTAGCGACGTTCTGCGACAGAAGACTAAAAACGTCGCTGAATAGCGACGTTTTGTGACGTAACTTACTTAACGTCGCCATTTTGGCGACGTTTAGCGACGGCTAATAAGGACGTCGCTAACTCTTTTATAATTAGGGCAGAGAGTTCAGTCGAACGAAAATTTTCGAACGAAAATTTTTTTCCCCCCTCGACCCGATTTCCTCCTCCGGCGAATCCCTCCCCCCTCCCCCCCGACGACTCCACCGTCCCCCCTCCCCCCCGACGAGTCCCCTCCTCTCCCCGACGACTTCCCCCCTTCTCCACCGGCGAATCCCTCTCCCCGACGACTTCCCCCCTTCTCCACCGGCGAATCCCTCTCCCCGACGACCCCCCCTCCCGTCGAGCTCCTCCTCCTCGAGCTCAGGTAAACCCTAAGCTCCCCCTCCTCCTCCTCCTCTCCCACGGACACACACACACACGGACACACACACGAACACACACACGGACACACGTACACACACAGACACACGTACACACACAGACACATGGTTTTGTTAGATAGATCTGAGTTTTGTTCAGTCTTTAAGCCTTTTTAATGCATTTGTTTAGTTCCTCCTTGATCATTCATGTAAACCTTATGTTATTGGATATATATAGGCTATTATGGTTACATGAGGATGTGAGTTATAGGTTAGAGGTTGAATTGGGGCTGAGTTAGCCTTGAAGTCATGGGTTGAGAGTTGAGAGGTTGGAGTATGGAGTTAGGAGTGAATGTGAGGGATAAGTTTATATGTAAGGTATGAATTATATATATATATATGATGTAGTTATTATAGGATTTTGGTTTATAGCTTGTATATAGGCTCTTGTATATATAGTTTACCCAATTAGGATTGTTTCTAGGGTAACATATAAGGCTATGTTGGTTAGGCCTAATTAGACTTTAGTTGACTAGCCCAAGACCTAGAATGCCTTGGTATTGAACCTAATAGGCTATGTTTGACCAATAGTTGACTTTAGTCTAGATGAGGCTAACCTAGACTAGTTTGACCTTGTTTGACCAAACTAGACTAAGGTTGACCTAGTTTGACTGTTAGAGTTGACTAGAGTTGACCAAGTTTGACTTTGACCTAAATTGACCTAGAAATCATATAGATTGCATTGTATCCTTCATTTCTCTTGTATTTTGCATATCATGACCTGTATTGCTCTATTTAGGACTTTGTGGCTCAGATTCAGACACCTGATATTTATCCGTCTTAGAGCCTTGGTTTGGGATACCAAGTTGGGGTTAGAAATAGGATACTAGTTAGCTATTGGTATGTGTAGATATATATTAGATAGATAGTTGGATGGATAGGTGGATAGATGGATGGGGAGTAGAAGGTGAGTTGCAGACAGGACAGGTGACCATGGCCGAGACGGTGAGAAAGGCGCAGGATTCGATGGTCCAGAGCACTGGTAGAATGTTATCTATCATGGATTCATACAACCAGCGACTTACAGCGTTGGAGCATGCTGGTACTCTGGGTGCGCCTTCATCGTCGTCGACTCCGCCGCCTCCACCGCCTTCTTCTTCGACACCGACTCCACCGACGTCACAGCCTGGCGCTCCATCTGTATCGATTTCACTTGCGGAGTATGAGGAGTTTTTACGCCTTCGTCGCGGCGGTGCCCCTCCTGCACCAGATCACTAGTAGTCCTAGTTAGGACTTTTATTTGTGTTTGTATCATCTTATGTTTGTGACTTATGATTGGATGTTTGTATTGGATGTTAGTTGTGTATTGGATGTTTGTGACTTATGATTGGATATTTGTGACTTATGATTGGATGTTTGTATTGGATGTTTGTATTGGAATTGTGAGTGGGGGTTTCAATGCGCTGTGATTTGGAATTGTGAGTGGGGATTTGAATGTGTACCTATATGTGTTTTATAGAATTGTGAGTGGTAATATAGAATCTGTGTTTTATTTTTTTTTATTTTTTTTACAACTTTAGCGACGTTTAGCGACGCTTACTGACGTTTAGCGACGTCGTTTTCCGACGTTTACCGACGACAAGCTGCAAATAATATATGTTTGCGACGTTTTACCGACATTTACCGACGACTAACTGCAAAAGAGTACAGCTCTCCGACGTATTTACCGACGTCTAGCGACACTAGCTGCAAAAATGTACAGGACCATTACCGACGTCTAGCGACGAAACTCACGTCGCTATATTACCGACGAAACGACGCTAGACGTCGGTAACTATTCCAGGTTTTACCGACGTGTGGCGACTACGTATACGTCGCTAATATACCGACGGAACGACGATAAACGTCGATAACTCACCGACGTACTCGTACGTCGCTGAATGTCGGTAATTGCGACGTTCAGCGACGTTTTCGTGATCACCGACTAAGGAAACGGCGACAAAAGCTAAACGTCGGTAAATACGTCGGTGATACAGATTAGCGACGGAATTTCCTATTTTTCCGACGTTTTTGGGCGTCGCTAAAACCACTTATTTTGGTAGTGGATTGAGATACACTGTAGATTACCATATTAGCCATAATACCATGATCTTGACAGCTTATACGTACTCGAGTCGGGCTGGAGTCCGCTTGATACGTAGCTGGCTTGCTCACGCTCTCGCATCCCAAAAAGCGGGTGCGGGTCGTGACAATAAAATAAAACACTGGACAAGCTGCCTGAACTAATACTTATCGTTACGTACATTTATACCCTTTTATACATCTCAAGCCTTAAGATGAATTGGCTTCAAAATACTTTAAAATAGGAAGAGCTTCAAAATGCCTCCTCGAACCTCAGCTTGGGCCTAGTACTATGCACTGTAGAAGCATAGAATTCATGCGCCCTATAGACTAAAACACAAGCATGCTCATTCCAATGTGCTGCAAACAACATGCGACATACGTTAACAACAGGTCAAGTACATCATAAACAGTAAATATAGAGTGCATAAAAAGAAGATTTTATTATGCTAAAGATCTATTACATGAAATGGACGTTTTGATTTACATTAAAAATCTACTATAAAAAGCCTATTCCTCATCTCACCACAGGTGCATCACTTTCTCGTCTCAGCACAGGCACTATCACTTAACCTAGTCTTCCGCCATATGCCGCTGGGCGCATCACTTCGGCCTTGTCTTCGTCTATGTGGATCAGTCGCTGGGGACGTAGATGCGAGTAGAAAGCACATGCGCATCACTTTGGCCTTTACCTTGTCTTCGTCCATATGGATTAGTCGTTGGTGGCCAGCGCATCTCTTCTAAACAAGATGCTGGTTGAGCAGAATTTTGGTTGGCAATAAACCCAAATCTTGTAATCAATATCTTGGCACTCATGTTGTCTCGAAAAAGAATATGGCCAGTGAAGTGCAAATGCACGAACTGCTCTGCCAATAGTCAACTCGGCGCATCTCATGATGGAATTTTTTTTGTCAAAATTGTAGATTCTTTGAACAAGGAGATCTACAATCCACAACCGACCAACTCGCCAAGGAGGGGGCTCACGACCATCAATAGTTAAGTATGTTCTGGACATAAAGTCGGATGGAACGATAATGAGCAAATCCTCTACTCTTCGAATATACCTATTTACAGGCCAAAATATGGCCAAAATCATGCGCCAAATGGCAGTCTCTCCAAAATTAGTACAATGAACCTCACATTAATGATAATGAATCTGCCATCTCAATTTTAATCAAGTCAAAAAGTCATTATTTCGATCCCCAAAATGCTCTACGACGTTGACCAAAAACAATACACCTTCTCGATCAGACTGGGTATAGTAATGCGCCCACAATCTATGCGCCAAAAAAGACTCCTCGTCCATCAAACATTTAATGCTAAGTGTCGGATGTCAGCAGAACGCACCTCGAAGACAGTACACACGAATTTTTTTAAAGAAAATGAAGAGTCACCTACGTCAGCACACATCGACGTCATCATTACCCATTTTTGTTGGTTACACCTGTTTTCAAACACGTGGCTAACCTCACCATCCTTCGCATGTTCCCTAAATACATGTGCCTAGATCTCGCTGAGTCTAGATGGCGCATCAAACCTATCATGTTTCATTAGATCGAGATCTTTAAGCAATGTACATCAGCCACGTGTCATTGACTCAGTCATACTTATGAATGGGTGCCAACCACCCAAGATCTTAATAACAAACAAATTTCAACAACTGTCACGTGTCAGCTCATCCGCAGTCCAACAGTGCAGTTACACCATATTCAGTTTAAGCTTCCCAGACGCAGCATCTCTGCACCCAAAAAAGTCATACGTGTAGCATTCCTACGTGCCAAAAAGTCCGTACGCGTATCACATATGAGCGCATGGATGGATCATTCCAAGCTCTATGAATAAAAGGATCATTCCTTCATTCAACACACACACAGAGACAGTCGTCCAGATATTCAGAGAGTCCAAGCATACATCAAGAGAGCCGAATTGTCGTCCAACCGAAGACTTACAATTTTTTCTTGATCGTTGTCAGATCGTCAAAGGAGTAAAGGAATCAGAAGCAACATTTGATTGCCATCGCCACACGTCCCTAGAAAATGAATTGTATTCAAAGGATCTGTCGAGGATGAAAATTGTACTTTTTTTATTTGTGTCACGTCCCAGTCTCAAAATACGTAGGTCTATGAGATCGTATATATGCTAGCTACGTATCAAGTGGACTACAGTCTAGCACAAATACGTATAAGCTGTATAGACTATGGTGATAGGTCTAATCATAACAAGTAAAAACTATATCTCAATCAACATAAAATAATAAACATCAAGAAGGAACAATATGGTTCGTGGTCTGCAGCCTACTAGCATACATGTCCGATAGACTCGAAAGAAAACACGAGTTTATAAAACTAGGCTAATAAGCAGAATATATCGTGATAAGAATATGCAGCACGAGAGAATGATAAAATAAAACCATGCACCAACGATACATGAATCCTGTAGGCGCAAATCATAACCATCCATCGATTCTACCAACTCGGCCATAACCTGGAGAGATCACCAAGTCCTCATGGGACTAGCAAGACACATAATATACAAGCCTACTTTGGCAGTAATAACATGCAAGAAAAATAGAAATAACAAGTAGAAGAAAGAATAACACATAAAGGAACTCTACAGTTGGTGACATGTCATGAAAATAAAATATCAATCATGGATTTAGGCATATGTGTTATAACCATAGCCCGGTGAGGCACTAATAGTCTTGTAACAGATTCTTTACTGCAGCCCGGTGATGCATTAACAATAGAGGTACATCCACGGCTAATAAAACACTCTCTCTAAGGTACTAGAAAGTCATATTCTATCATGTCTAGTCATATCCAAGTCAAGTACGGGTTAAATAGGTTAGGGAAACATGGCATAGGCATAACAATACTATCACTAGACATGAACAAGATAAGAAAGACAAAAAAAGTAAGATGGAAAATGAATAACAATCTACGTGCACATAAAACTAGAAGATAACAGTCATAATGAGAGAGTAACATGAACAAGAAAAAAAATGTAAGAAAATAAGGTAGAAAAGTAACAACAGTGCATGTAAATACTATAAAGTTTGGCAAGGTGTACTTGTCTGGTGTAGCGCGTAGAACCAACAATAACTAACCAATCAATGAGCCACAAAAGGCCAACTCCTGCAAACAACTCCGGATGCTGAAACAGACATCACCAAAGTGTTTATCATAAAAAAAAAATCTAAGTTTGACTATCCAAAAGTTCAATTCTGGACACAGGGGCAAAATAATAATTTTGGATCAAAACAATGTCCGCCGTTAGACCCATTTTGCACCGAAAAGCGTGCCAACAACTACGGTCTCTAAAGTCATCAAAATATATGTCTATGATTCTGGTTTGACGATACAAACATAATCGTATGTCCAAAATTGGATTCGGTGGGCCGTCCACAAATTCGTCCATAGGACCGAGTCGCGGGCCCACAAAAATAGTGTTCCGGTCGACCTTCTCAGAATCGGACCAAACTTGGCTCGCAGGACCAGAAAAATAATACGAGTCCAGTAGATAAAGTTTCGTCGTGATGTGACGAACGTGCAGAAAGTAATTAGGGTTATTGCAAAGAGGCCGATATGAGAATTTTTGACGGATATGTTTCGAATTTGTCTCGCACGCACAACCAATTTGAGTTCCATCAAAGCCCACACGTCCAAAACATCCGTACGCATCTTTTGATTCTCACAGGTTGTGACCAAGTAGCCCGGTTTGTCGGGACGGACCCTGTATCGGGAATTTTTTTTCTAGTTTTCAAAAAACAGATTTACGTGGTTTTCCTTATTTTTGTATACAATTAACTTTGTGTTTACTCCATGAAAACAGAAAAAGAAGAATAGGTTTTAACGTCCTATAGGTGATCTAAAGGTTTGTTTAGAAGGTTTTCGAAAATTGTCAATGGTTTACCTATAATTGCCCTTCCAACATAGGTGCATAGGATAGTTCTTTACTTTTTGATTCGAACAGTTTTTCTTGATTTCGTAGGGGATTTCCCATTCGATCCATCCTATTAGAATTTTTAGTAATTGAAAGGGTTTAAGAAGGGTAGGTTTGCTTGCCCGTAGGAATTTGTAGATAGAAAAAAAGAGAAATGAGGAAGAAAAAATCATACCCAAAAGTAAAGAGTTTCGGTTGCCTATGCTGCTGTTGCAGAGGTGTTACCACGGTTGGGCTGTGCTTTCCAGCGGCCGGTGACTGTCTCCGGCGGTGCGCGCGTCCCTGGAAGGCCACCCAAGGATGGGGGATGGTTCGACCAAGGAGTAGGGTTTCGGGATTCTTTTTTTTTTCTCTCGTACTCTCGTTATATAGCCGCTGCTATATATGACAAGGGTCGGGTGTCTAGCAAATTAATATCTTGCGAGATAATCTTTATCTCGCGAGGTTTTGAGCCTGTATGTCTTTTTTTCTTTTCTTCTATATTTATCTCTCTGTCTATATATATATATATATATATATATATATATATATATATATATATATATATATATATATATATATATATATATATATATATAGGTACATATCTATATATGTATATAATCTTAATATTACCTTCCTAGTATATATATATATACATATATAGATATGTACCTATATATATATATATATATATATATATATATATATATATATATATATATATATATATATATATATATATATATATATATATATTTTATATATATATATATATATATAAAATATTTTTTTTTATATATATAAAATATATATATATATATATATATATATATATATATATATATATATATATATATATATATATATATAAATATATATATATATACAGTGGTCCACTCGTAGAATACGACGCCAAGCCGCAGAAGATCTGCTGTTAGCAGTGGCCGTCGTTGGGTGGATGTGTCTGAAGTACCTGGCCTTTATAAACTTGGTCC